>LS503455.1:50942-80699 GCA_900490845.1 Pristionchus japonicus | reverse complement strand
TCGAGGGGATCCGAACCACCGACTTTCTGCTCGTTTGTCAACGCTCTTACCCCCTGCGCCACGAATTACCCCTTACAAACAACTTTACAACAACTCCCGCCTGCTCCCCAACACTTCTACACCAAGCGAAAATTCCGGCAAAAGACTTGCCCCTGCCGGGGATCGAACCTGAGAGCGTCTACGCGGCCAAACCCTTGTGCGTTAGCACGCAAGTTGATCTTTGATCCCTTCAACGTGGTCGGATCGAAAAAGTGTCAACGTGAAAAATGTCCGCCATGGTCGATTACATATTTACCTTATATTTCCTAAATCTTCCTATCCACCCCCGAGGCTCCAGGGGCACTTTGCTTTTGACCGGTCAATTGGTCACTCGACGATACTTTATGTATAACTTGAAACTCACCTCAAGCGGTCTAGCCTCACACCATTCCAGCAGGCAAGTTCGATGGTATCGATGAGGGCAAGCGATCGAGACGTGAGGCTGAAAAATTAGTCTATTTGACATATTTAACAAAAACCAGAAACATCTGAAACACACTGTTGCGTATGGAATACGGTATCTGCTTCAATTTTCGACTTAATGGTGAATTAGTCAAGATTAAAGGTTTTCAATACTTTATAGACTGCTTACCATTCTCGACAGCTCCTGGTGACACATGGCGCAGTTCTTGCTTTCTTTCTCGACACTCTCTTGTTCTCCAGGGTATTGCGGCTCTCCAATAGGCCGAGTGGCTTCTATGGGTGCTTCGCTCGATTCAGTTTCTGCACGTTCTCCACTTTGATTCTGTGCCTGATCTTGAGTCGCTGCAATGGCGCTCGAGCCAAACCGCAAAGAATGGACTGGTTGTGGAGTAAGTAGATCAGCCAAAATTGTGGGTGGTGGCTGATCGGGCGGCACCGCCTCTTGAGCCGTGCGGCCCTGTTCGTTACCCATTCTGAAATATTACCTGTAATTGCACTAATATCAAAGCAAAATAGCATTGGAATGGGCTATGAATTAAGTTTTCAAATGCTCGCGCGCCTCTCAAGAACACACAATGCAACAGGGTGTTCTGCGCGAGACCCGTCTTGGCACAGCGCCAAGACTGTACGCACCAGCCGCTCTTCTCCCTGCCTCCCTCTCATTCCCAGTCTTTGGCCGGGGCAGAGAACGGCGTAGAGAGAGGGAAAACTGTTCTTAGTTATTGCACTGACGGAAGGATATCTCAAGCCTTCCATAGTCCCTGACGGTAGTCTGACTTGCTGTAAATGAGAATGAATGCTGTTTCCCTGAAGAAAGAGTCACACATCTACCACCATCCCAACTCACTGGGGTGTCGGGGCACGAATAGAGGTCACTGTCTCATAGCTTTCAAGGGAACGGCAACTTCTCACAATGAAATTGGGACATGAGCTATATACCATTCGAAAGAGCACCAAGAGAGCTTTCAGAATCAGTTTTCAAAACCTGCTAATGTCACCTGGGCTTCCATGCAGGCTTTCAACGTTATGATTCTTCGATTGAGATTCTCCTGCTTGAGAGTTACTGAATCATTGTAGAGACCAAGAATCTGCGCGTAGATGCGAAGCAAGAACTCTCCAGCTCGAACAATCCGTGGTCTGTTTTCGGATAGAGCGGATGTGTTCCACTCCTCTTTGAAATACCATTCCCTAACGCCGGGTTGGTCATCAAGGATGAATGGTGGATAGACCATCTTCAGGTGAGCTGCACAAGAGCCGAATCCTGAAAAGCGAAGTTAATTTCAACTTTTTTTCGCGGATATTTCTTCTCGATTTGTGCCCAAAGGAAGTTTCGTCTGGGTAGGAAGGTTTCTAATTAAATCTCTGTTGCTGATTTTTGTTCTGGTTGAACCGCAGGTGACTTCGAATTCGCAAACTTTGAGAGAAACTCAACAGTATGAAAATGAATTCGACGGAAGCTAGTAGCGCCTTCAGAGCAGCTATAGTTTTATCTCACCATATATACGGTATGGTGAACTTGAATTCAAATTTTCCTGTTCTTTTCCTGTTTCAATGTTTGCATAAAGGTTATTCTGGGAAAGACTGTTCAAACTTTTTGCTCTTCTAGGGACTATCTTTTTCGTCATCAATATGCTTGTTGCAACTCTGATTATATTCGATGCCGATCCAAGAGGCAAATCCTATCGAAAGTATCTCCTATCGCTTCAGGTCAGTCCAGAGGCAAACTGGTTGCTTTAGTCGACATTCATCTTTTTGGACATGCATTTCAAGCCATGCCCCCAGCAAGTTGTCTGAATTTCGGAAGACAAGTTGCGCACGGGAGCAGCAATTCTTAAAACTCTGCATTTTGCGAATAACTTTTCAGCTTTCTTCCACCGTTACAGATGCATTCTTAAGTGCATATGTGCCCTTTGTTCAAGCGAATTGTTTCGTAGCCTACTCTGAATCAGCACTATCTCATGTACTTGACCTGGCCGATGCAGCGGTTCGATCGTGGAGATAATGTTCTCGGAAATAATCGTACACAGATGGTCTACTTAACCGCGCTTTTCGGTGTCCTGTGTTCCTACATTTCGTGCATTTATTTCCGCAGAAATGTGAGTGTTCCGGAGAATAGTAGTGCGAGATGCAATAATGCAAGCTACTTCGGAGAAAAGTTGTTTAGGTTATTTTGCCCCGCGATTCGTTCCTTTGCTTTCATGGCTGGAAATATTCTGCAGTTTTAATTGCGCTTTTGCTCTGCACCATTGTCAATCTGTGCTTTGTGCACTATTTCTTGTCAGCACTTCGAAATATAACGGTACAGCTAATTAACATTCACACTGTTCTTCTTCTGAAGTTCACCCACGACATTCCTTTGCTGATTAATTGGGTGAAGGCCAAGCCTACGTATATCATATTACTAGACGCATCTATTCTTGCTTATTCTCCAGCAGCAATTGGTAAATAATTTCGAGGCTAATTACTGATAAAGGGTGTTGTATTTTTAGTAGTGGTTGTATCGATTTGCTGTTTTGTTGGGTCAATTTTAATCATGGTTATTCAAACACTACGCGAAGTAAAAAAAGGCATGATCAATGCTAGCCCAGCAACTAAACGGTGACAAATTTGAAAAAAAACTGTATCACGATGATTTCTTAGATATCAGCAACGCGCGTTGTACTCAATATCAATGCAGATTATTGAACGTATATTTTGTTTCGATCTGAATGTTTTCTCCAGGGGTTGGTGCCAAGTTTGTGTCTTACTATGCCATTTTTTTTTGTTATTGGAATGTACCTAGTTTCCCTATCCCTTCGAGAGAAGATGCCATCGTGCAATAGCACAGGTAAGACAATTTTCGCATTCTATGGTTTAACATGCTATTCGTTGGAGTAAGCACGCTAATTGATGAAACTGCACAGCACAAACGAATGCATCTCCTGATTTTTAAATGCTCTGGATCTTGGTTTAGTCACTATTCAGCGAATTTTTATTATTTTTAAAAATAAATACTGTGAACAAGTGCGAGTATCTAAAAATCCATTATCATTCAGTCTCCGAGTATTCATTTCTATGCGTGAGTGCCATGAGTTTGCACGGCATTTCACAATCGATTACGCTACTCGCTTGCTCCCCCACCCATCGGAAACCGATCAGCACGCTGGGTAAGGCTACAGTATGCTAAACCTGGAACGGAACCGTTGATGCTATAGTTGCTCCCGGAAACGATCACGTAGTGTTGTTTAACGAATTGTTGTTCATAAGACAAGTTATTAGGAGACACTTTTAGCATCGTCGGTTGGCAGAGCTCTACGGAGTGCGGCAAACAATCGCGTGCGGCCAGGCATTTCCATTCATCCGCCAAACTCGGCTTTTACCGCTCAAGCATGATAGCCTCAGATTAACATTTCGAGAAAAAGAATCGCATAAAACTTCTGCTTTGTTAACTTGTGTCTAATTTTAACCGAGTCAGATGAAAAACTATGCTCCTCTTCTCTGATGTTTCCGTTCTGTAGGCTTTTCTACTCGACAGCAGGTGCTTTCAACTCGAAACATCGAGAGAAACTCAGCAGTACCTTAATAAAATATTATTGATTTGTCACGCAACAGCAACTCATTCCCATGGAACCACCAAACCACTCACATGAACCCAAAAAACGGTAACGTAGTGTTAGTGTTTCGCATTTTTGGGCCAAAAGGTACATGAGATTCAAAAAGTGTCTACTCACTTATTGGCGCTACTGCATTATAAAAGTTAAATAAATTTAATTTCCGAATGCGCCTATAAAACATTCTAGTTTTGCTTCTTTCAATGTTCAAATACAGTCTCGTTTGGGTGGGTAGGATTCTAATTAAATTTTTCTGTTGCTGATGGTTGTTTCAGGGAAATCGCAGGTGATTTCGAATTCACAGTCTTTGAGAGAAACTCAACAGTAGTGAAATGAATTCGACGGAAGTTAGTAGCGCCTCCAGAGCAGCTATAGTTTTATCGCATCGAATATACGGTACGAAAATTCGCTCGACTATTTCATTACTCATACACATATCTTGCAGGAAGCATCTTTTTCGTTTTTAATGGGCTAGTTGCAACTCTGATCGTGTTCGATGCCGACCCTAGAGGCAAATCCTATCGAAAGTATCTCTTATCGCTTCAAGTGAGATCATGGGCAGGAGAAATTGAATCTCAACGTCACATATTCTTGCATTTGATAAAACCGCCGCTCTTGTTTTCTCCCTTTTTTAAATCTTCATTCAAGGTCGAGAAAACGGGGCGGGTATTAAAACCCCGACCGGACAAGAGAGTGAGGAATGACAGTTACCCGAGACAATGAAGAATGAAAACACAATTCGAATTTGCGTTATCCTGGGTACTTCTTCATTCTCGCGGGTTGCAGATGTAGCGCAGCATTTGCAACTCTGAAGTAGATGGGAGAAACCTAAGCGGTCCTGTATATACTCTGTAGTAACTAAGTCTTGAAAGTATTGAAGCAAAACCAGGTTACAAGAGGAAGGACTGCTAATGAGAGAAAAGAGGGAGAGACTTCCTAAAGATAACGCGGTTGGACGTTTCGGTCCATTGGGTCGTAGACGCCCAACCGCCTCACGGAGGGTGGTGTGTATGTTTCAGCTGCTCTCAACGCTTGCGGACGCTTTCTTGAGTGCATACGCTCCATTTCTTCTAGTAAACTGTGGATTGTTCTACTCTGAGTCAGCGCTAGCTAACTTACTCAGCATCATTGACATAGCGGTATGGCCTTGAAAATTAACGGTACAATATATATTGTTAAGACTGCCTATGGAGTTGCTCTTATCGGAGTTGCGTATTCATATCTTTGCTGCATATATTTCCGCAGAAATGTAAGCGGTTTGAAGTGGTGCAGAACTGTGATCGAATGGAGAAGAAGATGCGGAACGACTCTTGCGAGATGGAAAGACCTCTTCATTCGAGCTATTAAACCCACTTTCTTGAGAAAAGCAAGAAACCAGAAGTGACCTGCCATGCACATCAGCGCTTACTCTTGACCAATCCTATCGAAATAAAAATCTGAGATTTAGGGGCCCTTAGATTTAGGGTTTCCATCGGATGGTGAGAATCCAAGCGACTGAAGACCATTACAATCCTAGGCGATTGTACCTCGCAACGCCTTCCTTTGCTACGACGGATGGAAATTCTGTGCAGTTTTACTCGCAATTCTGATATACGTTCTGGCGAATATTTTCGTTGGGTACTATATCTTAACAATACTTCGAGACTTCACGGTATGTCCAAACTATAATATTGATGTTTTTTCTTAAGTCTACCCAGGAAATCCCGATGCACATTAAGAGACCGGCTCCGAGAAAATTCACCCTTTTGACTTTTTCCCGGACATTGCGCCAGGACTTCCGAGTCAGACATCCATACGCATATATGTTGGAGGGCCTTTGACCCTGTTTACAAAAATGGTGACGTCACTGGCTGTATTGCGAAATCTGGCGCGCCAGGTGCGCGCGAATTTTGAAAACTGCATTTTCGTATCTTCTCAGCCGAACAAGCTAGAACCGAGGGAAATTCCGAACAAGCTAGAAATTCCTTATGCATTGTGTTAGGGTTGACGTAAGTGCACAGGAGCACTATTGGAATCATTTTTAGGGCGCGTCTGTAGTTCACTTTTGCACTTGGAGTTTCAGTTTTTTCTAGTTCTCACTGTCCTAGGGTGAGGGGGGACATTGATTTCCCACACCTGGTAGTACCTCACAGCCTCGTGCATCAAGCGCC
The DNA here is from genome assembly GCA_900490845.1 of Pristionchus japonicus. NCBI lineage: Eukaryota > Metazoa > Nematoda > Chromadorea > Rhabditida > Neodiplogasteridae > Pristionchus > Pristionchus japonicus. Next base: position 74,497 of record LS503455.1, on the reverse strand, counting down.
CCTATGGGCACAGTCTAATTCTTCTGCACATGAGTCGAAAAATGGGGTTATGTGTTCGGGAGTCAGTTTCAAGTCTGTCTTTTCTGGCTTTTCAACTTAGTCTGTTTGAGATTCCAGGAACAAACAGCAGCAAAGCTGAAATAGGTCCACCCTGTGATTTATCATTGCCATTAGAGTCGATTCCGCAACCATAATTTTGTTGGATTTTTTGGGACCATGACCATGGTATCGGAGTGATCCAATACCATGAACCCGGGGTCATGGTCCGAAATCGACCTCAAAAGTCATGATTGAAGAACTCCAAGTGCTGTAGGGCAAAGTATGGTAGAGTAGCCCAGCATCATGCCGTAGCCATAAATACCGTGTTACCGCTAACGCAAACTGATTTTTTTCTGAATTTAGCTTTAAAAATCATTTGACGATTCCACAATCCCTAGATTAAGGTAATAGGTGGTACGGTGGATTGTTGTGCCACTGTACTTCACACTGACGTATTGTACCTGAAGTTCCTTCATCATGACTTTTGAGGTCGATTTCGGACCATGACCCCGGGTTCATGGTATTGGATCACTCCGATACCATGAACCCCGGGTCATGGTCCCAAAAAATCCAACAAAATCATGGTTGCGGAATCGACTCTAATGGCAATGATAAATCACAGGGTGGACCTATTTCAGCTTTGCTGCTGTTTGTTCCTGGAATCTCAAACAGACTAAGTTGAAAAGCCAGAAAAGACAGACTTGAAACTGACTCCCGAACACATAACCCCATTTTTCGACTCATGTGCAGAAGAATTAGACTGTGCCCATAGGGGCGCTTGATGCACGAGGCTGTGAGGTACTACCAGGTGTGGGAAATCAATGTCCCCCCTCACCCTAGGACAGTGAGAACTAGAAAAAACTGAAACTCCAAGTGCAAAAGTGAACTACAGACGCGCCCTAAAAATGATTCCAATAGTGCTCCTGTGCACTTACGTCAACCCTAACACAATGCATAAGGAATTTCTAGCTTGTTCGGAATTTCCCTCGGTTCTAGCTTGTTCGGCTGAGAAGATACGAAAATGCAGTTTTCAAAATTCGCGCGCACCTGGCGCGCCAGATTTCGCAATACAGCCAGTGACGTCACCATTTTTGTAAACAGGGTCAAAGGCCCTCCAACATATATGCGTATGGATGTCTGACTCGGAAGTCCTGGCGCAATGTCCGGGAAAAAGTCAAAAGGGTGAATTTTCTCGGAGCCGGTCTCTTAATGTGCATCGGGATTTCCTGGGTAGACTTAAGAAAAAACATCAATATTATAGTTTGGACATACCGTGAAGTCTCGAAGTATTGTTAAGATATAGTACCCAACGAAAATATTCGCCAGAACGTATATCAGAATTGCGAGTAAAACTGCACAGAATTTCCATCCGTCGTAGCAAAGGAAGGCGTTGCGAGGTACAATCGCCTAGGATTGTAATGGTCTTCAGTCGCTTGGATTCTCACCATCCGATGGAAACCCTAAATCTAAGGGCCCCTAAATCTCAGATTTTTATTTCGATAGGATTGGTCAAGAGTAAGCGCTGATGTGCATGGCAGGTCACTTCTGGTTTCTTGCTTTTCTCAAGAAAGTGGGTTTAATAGCTCGAATGAAGAGGTCTTTCCATCTCGCAAGAGTCGTTCCGCATCTTCTTCTCCATTCGATCACAGTTCTGCACCACTTCAAACCGCTTACATTTCTGCGGAAATATATGCAGCAAAGATATGAATACGCAACTCCGATAAGAGCAACTCCATAGGCAGTCTTAACAATATATATTGTACCGTTAATTTTCAAGGCCATACCGCTATGTCAATGATGCTGAGTAAGTTAGCTAGCGCTGACTCAGAGTAGAACAATCCACAGTTTACTAGAAGAAATGGAGCGTATGCACTCAAGAAAGCGTCCGCAAGCGTTGAGAGCAGCTGAAACATACACACCACCCTCCGTGAGGCGGTTGGGCGTCTACGACCCAATGGACCGAAACGTCCAACCGCGTTATCTTTAGGAAGTCTCTCCCTCTTTTCTCTCATTAGCAGTCCTTCCTCTTGTAACCTGGTTTTGCTTCAATACTTTCAAGACTTAGTTACTACAGAGTATATACAGGACCGCTTAGGTTTCTCCCATCTACTTCAGAGTTGCAAATGCTGCGCTACATCTGCAACCCGCGAGAATGAAGAAGTACCCAGGATAACGCAAATTCGAATTGTGTTTTCATTCTTCATTGTCTCGGGTAACTGTCATTCCTCACTCTCTTGTCCGGTCGGGGTTTTAATACCCGCCCCGTTTTCTCGACCTTGAATGAAGATTTAAAAAAGGGAGAAAACAAGAGCGGCGGTTTTATCAAATGCAAGAATATGTGACGTTGAGATTCAATTTCTCCTGCCCATGATCTCACTTGAAGCGATAAGAGATACTTTCGATAGGATTTGCCTCTAGGGTCGGCATCGAACACGATCAGAGTTGCAACTAGCCCATTAAAAACGAAAAAGATGCTTCCTGCAAGATATGTGTATGAGTAATGAAATAGTCGAGCGAATTTTCGTACCGTATATTCGATGCGATAAAACTATAGCTGCTCTGGAGGCGCTACTAACTTCCGTCGAATTCATTTCACTACTGTTGAGTTTCTCTCAAAGACTGTGAATTCGAAATCACCTGCGATTTCCCTGAAACAACCATCAGCAACAGAAAAATTTAATTAGAATCCTACCCACCCAAACGAGACTGTATTTGAACATTGAAAGAAGCAAAACTAGAATGTTTTATAGGCGCATTCGGAAATTAAATTTATTTAACTTTTATAATGCAGTAGCGCCAATAAGTGAGTAGACACTTTTTGAATCTCATGTACCTTTTGGCCCAAAAATGCGAAACACTAACACTACGTTACCGTTTTTTGGGTTCATGTGAGTGGTTTGGTGGTTCCATGGGAATGAGTTGCTGTTGCGTGACAAATCAATAATATTTTATTAAGGTACTGCTGAGTTTCTCTCGATGTTTCGAGTTGAAAGCACCTGCTGTCGAGTAGAAAAGCCTACAGAACGGAAACATCAGAGAAGAGGAGCATAGTTTTTCATCTGACTCGGTTAAAATTAGACACAAGTTAACAAAGCAGAAGTTTTATGCGATTCTTTTTCTCGAAATGTTAATCTGAGGCTATCATGCTTGAGCGGTAAAAGCCGAGTTTGGCGGATGAATGGAAATGCCTGGCCGCACGCGATTGTTTGCCGCACTCCGTAGAGCTCTGCCAACCGACGATGCTAAAAGTGTCTCCTAATAACTTGTCTTATGAACAACAATTCGTTAAACAACACTACGTGATCGTTTCCGGGAGCAACTATAGCATCAACGGTTCCGTTCCAGGTTTAGCATACTGTAGCCTTACCCAGCGTGCTGATCGGTTTCCGATGGGTGGGGGAGCAAGCGAGTAGCGTAATCGATTGTGAAATGCCGTGCAAACTCATGGCACTCACGCATAGAAATGAATACTCGGAGACTGAATGATAATGGATTTTTAGATACTCGCACTTGTTCACAGTATTTATTTTTAAAAATAATAAAAATTCGCTGAATAGTGACTAAACCAAGATCCAGAGCATTTAAAAATCAGGAGATGCATTCGTTTGTGCTGTGCAGTTTCATCAATTAGCGTGCTTACTCCAACGAATAGCATGTTAAACCATAGAATGCGAAAATTGTCTTACCTGTGCTATTGCACGATGGCATCTTCTCTCGAAGGGATAGGGAAACTAGGTACATTCCAATAACAAAAAAAAATGGCATAGTAAGACACAAACTTGGCACCAACCCCTGGAGAAAACATTCAGATCGAAACAAAATATACGTTCAATAATCTGCATTGATATTGAGTACAACGCGCGTTGCTGATATCTAAGAAATCATCGTGATACAGTTTTTTTTCAAATTTGTCACCGTTTAGTTGCTGGGCTAGCATTGATCATGCCTTTTTTTACTTCGCGTAGTGTTTGAATAACCATGATTAAAATTGACCCAACAAAACAGCAAATCGATACAACCACTACTAAAAATACAACACCCTTTATCAGTAATTAGCCTCGAAATTATTTACCAATTGCTGCTGGAGAATAAGCAAGAATAGATGCGTCTAGTAATATGATATACGTAGGCTTGGCCTTCACCCAATTAATCAGCAAAGGAATGTCGTGGGTGAACTTCAGAAGAAGAACAGTGTGAATGTTAATTAGCTGTACCGTTATATTTCGAAGTGCTGACAAGAAATAGTGCACAAAGCACAGATTGACAATGGTGCAGAGCAAAAGCGCAATTAAAACTGCAGAATATTTCCAGCCATGAAAGCAAAGGAACGAATCGCGGGGCAAAATAACCTAAACAACTTTTCTCCGAAGTAGCTTGCATTATTGCATCTCGCACTACTATTCTCCGGAACACTCACATTTCTGCGGAAATAAATGCACGAAATGTAGGAACACAGGACACCGAAAAGCGCGGTTAAGTAGACCATCTGTGTACGATTATTTCCGAGAACATTATCTCCACGATCGAACCGCTGCATCGGCCAGGTCAAGTACATGAGATAGTGCTGATTCAGAGTAGGCTACGAAACAATTCGCTTGAACAAAGGGCACATATGCACTTAAGAATGCATCTGTAACGGTGGAAGAAAGCTGAAAAGTTATTCGCAAAATGCAGAGTTTTAAGAATTGCTGCTCCCGTGCGCAACTTGTCTTCCGAAATTCAGACAACTTGCTGGGGGCATGGCTTGAAATGCATGTCCAAAAAGATGAATGTCGACTAAAGCAACCAGTTTGCCTCTGGACTGACCTGAAGCGATAGGAGATACTTTCGATAGGATTTGCCTCTTGGATCGGCATCGAATATAATCAGAGTTGCAACAAGCATATTGATGACGAAAAAGATAGTCCCTAGAAGAGCAAAAAGTTTGAACAGTCTTTCCCAGAATAACCTTTATGCAAACATTGAAACAGGAAAAGAACAGGAAAATTTGAATTCAAGTTCACCATACCGTATATATGGTGAGATAAAACTATAGCTGCTCTGAAGGCGCTACTAGCTTCCGTCGAATTCATTTTCATACTGTTGAGTTTCTCTCAAAGTTTGCGAATTCGAAGTCACCTGCGGTTCAACCAGAACAAAAATCAGCAACAGAGATTTAATTAGAAACCTTCCTACCCAGACGAAACTTCCTTTGGGCACAAATCGAGAAGAAATATCCGCGAAAAAAAGTTGAAATTAACTTCGCTTTTCAGGATTCGGCTCTTGTGCAGCTCACCTGAAGATGGTCTATCCACCATTCATCCTTGATGACCAACCCGGCGTTAGGGAATGGTATTTCAAAGAGGAGTGGAACACATCCGCTCTATCCGAAAACAGACCACGGATTGTTCGAGCTGGAGAGTTCTTGCTTCGCATCTACGCGCAGATTCTTGGTCTCTACAATGATTCAGTAACTCTCAAGCAGGAGAATCTCAATCGAAGAATCATAACGTTGAAAGCCTGCATGGAAGCCCAGGTGACATTAGCAGGTTTTGAAAACTGATTCTGAAAGCTCTCTTGGTGCTCTTTCGAATGGTATATAGCTCATGTCCCAATTTCATTGTGAGAAGTTGCCGTTCCCTTGAAAGCTATGAGACAGTGACCTCTATTCGTGCCCCGACACCCCAGTGAGTTGGGATGGTGGTAGATGTGTGACTCTTTCTTCAGGGAAACAGCATTCATTCTCATTTACAGCAAGTCAGACTACCGTCAGGGACTATGGAAGGCTTGAGATATCCTTCCGTCAGTGCAATAACTAAGAACAGTTTTCCCTCTCTCTACGCCGTTCTCTGCCCCGGCCAAAGACTGGGAATGAGAGGGAGGCAGGGAGAAGAGCGGCTGGTGCGTACAGTCTTGGCGCTGTGCCAAGACGGGTCTCGCGCAGAACACCCTGTTGCATTGTGTGTTCTTGAGAGGCGCGCGAGCATTTGAAAACTTAATTCATAGCCCATTCCAATGCTATTTTGCTTTGATATTAGTGCAATTACAGGTAATATTTCAGAATGGGTAACGAACAGGGCCGCACGGCTCAAGAGGCGGTGCCGCCCGATCAGCCACCACCCACAATTTTGGCTGATCTACTTACTCCACAACCAGTCCATTCTTTGCGGTTTGGCTCGAGCGCCATTGCAGCGACTCAAGATCAGGCACAGAATCAAAGTGGAGAACGTGCAGAAACTGAATCGAGCGAAGCACCCATAGAAGCCACTCGGCCTATTGGAGAGCCGCAATACCCTGGAGAACAAGAGAGTGTCGAGAAAGAAAGCAAGAACTGCGCCATGTGTCACCAGGAGCTGTCGAGAATGGTAAGCAGTCTATAAAGTATTGAAAACCTTTAATCTTGACTAATTCACCATTAAGTCGAAAATTGAAGCAGATACCGTATTCCATACGCAACAGTGTGTTTCAGATGTTTCTGGTTTTTGTTAAATATGTCAAATAGACTAATTTTTCAGCCTCACGTCTCGATCGCTTGCCCTCATCGATACCATCGAACTTGCCTGCTGGAATGGTGTGAGGCTAGACCGCTTGAGGTGAGTTTCAAGTTATACATAAAGTATCGTCGAGTGACCAATTGACCGGTCAAAAGCAAAGTGCCCCTGGAGCCTCGGGGGTGGATAGGAAGATTTAGGAAATATAAGGTAAATATGTAATCGACCATGGCGGACATTTTTCACGTTGACACTTTTTCGATCCGACCACGTTGAAGGGATCAAAGATCAACTTGCGTGCTAACGCACAAGGGTTTGGCCGCGTAGACGCTCTCAGGTTCGATCCCCGGCAGGGGCAAGTCTTTTGCCGGAATTTTCGCTTGGTGTAGAAGTGTTGGGGAGCAGGCGGGAGTTGTTGTAAAGTTGTTTGTAAGGGGTAATTCGTGGCGCAGGGGGTAAGAGCGTTGACAAACGAGCAGAAAGTCGGTGGTTCGGATCCCCTCGANGACTGTGCCCATAGGGGCGCTTGATGCACGAGGCTGTGAGGTACTACCAGGTGTGGGAAATCAATGTCCCCCCCCCCCCACCCTAGGACAGTGAGAACTAGAAAAAACTGAAACTCCAAGTGCAAAAGTGAACTACAGACGCGCCCTAAAAATGATTCCAATAGTGCTCCTGTGCACTTACGTCAACCCTAACACAATGTAGAAGGAATTTCGGTTCTAGCTTGTTCGGCTGAGAAGACACGAAAATGCAGTTTTCAAAATTCGCGCGCACCTGGCGCGCCAAATTTCGCAATACAGCCAGTGACGTCACCATTTTTGTAAACAGGGTCAAAGGCCCTCCAACATATATGCGTATGGATGCCTGACTCGGAAGTCCTGGCGCAATGTCCGGGGGTGAGTCAATTTTTTCAGAGCCGGTCTCTTAAATGGGTCATAACTAAGCCTGCGTACATGGTTGTCTCCATTGCTGCGTTCAATGGCTTCACTCATTATCTTGCACTGATAGGTAGGAAGATTATGAGGACATCTAAATCACAAAGATGCTGATCAATTATTCAGAAGCGGCCGCTGCGTTATGCTTCTTCTTCGGGAGCATTTTGTGCATGGTTATGCAATCACTCTCCGAAATCAAGAAAGGCATGGCTAAGACAAGTCCCATAACCAGAAGGTAATTCGATAAAATAATTCGTGTATCTCTTCCAGTTTTTCAGATACCAACAACGTGCTTTGTACGCGATCTCGATGCAGGTGTATTATTGAATTATTGGGAATTATTTATAATTAACGAACATCCTTCAGGGACTAGTTCCAAGTTTGTGTATTGCTGTGCCAGTATTCTTCTTGTTGGGCATATACGTCGTTTCTCTCTTCCATACTGACGATATTTCATTCTGCACAAGCATGGGTGCGTTTGTTATTTGCTTTTCAGGCGTATTTCTCAAGAAATGCTAAAGATCGCCGTTCTCGACTTTTTGCATTGGTGAAAAGCGTGAAAGTTAACAGAGAGCACATGCAAAACGAGAAAAAAAATTCGGAAAATGTTGAATTCTCACTGCAGTCTCCGAGTTCTCACTTCTCACCGTGAGTGTGATGAGTTTACACGGTGTTTCGCATTCAGCCACTCTGCTCGCTTGCTCGCCGTCCCACCGCAAATCGATCGCCACTCTGGGTGAGGCTTGTCTCATATCTTAGGTGTAGGGTACGACACTTGTGGACTTCCCGCCGGAATAACGGTTGTGTTTCATTCACTCTTCAATTGATCAGGGTTGGTTGTCTGGGATGGATATTGCTCTTCCTGTGAACTCCACAAGTACCCAGGGCAGTTGCTAGTCAGAGCAATAATAAGTCATACGATTTCAAGATAACGATAGCTAAACCTTGCAGCAATCACGTTTCGCCGGGCCGTGTGCAGAGAAGCCAACATTCGAACACGACCAAGCATGTCCATAGAACGGCGAAAAAAAATATTCTTAAATCTTTGTTCCGTGAAACCCATTGTTAATACGTTTCTCAATAAATGATAGTCTATTCATCAGTGGATCAATTCTATTCTCAGTAAAGGAGGCGCCTACAGCTTTTTGATCATGTTTGTGATGAATTCTGTCTCAAACTTGTTAGTAACCGCTGTTAAAAGAGCAGGTGCAATTAGCAATGGAAACTTTACGCTCTAGTCATAGCGAGACAGAAGCAATTACAAGCCAACGCGATCAGTATAGCAGACGAAAATAGAAAATCACCGATATTCGGGAGAAATTAACAAAAGCATTTTCTGATTTGTGTTTCACATGGTCTGACTCGAATTTGCGAATTATTGCTAAAGCAACCGGCCATTGTGAAGCAGATTCAGAGATTCTCCTTAAATAATGTTGTCTCAAAGTCTCGATCTCTAACAAGACAAGGCGATGATTCATTCTCGATTCGCTGATCATCGCTGTAAACAACCTTATCACTTGCGATTACTACTTTTCCACTCACTTACCTTCAAAACTCATTTTCACTCCGTTTCACTTATTGCAAACGTCTATAGGTTCCTGCGAGCAAATCATCCCTGTCACTTGTTACTAAGCATACTGTCCTGCAGAATCCTACTCATTCTCAACATCGGTCGCTCGATCATGAAGCCACCAGCGAAACGAATTACACCTTGGCGAACATGAAAATGGAATAAGGTGAGCACTTTCACATCAGACGGCTTAGGCACAGTAAAGGTAAAAAGTAAAGGATTCCCCGTATTATAGACACTTGCGTCCCGCGGGAGCCCACTGCTTCCATATTTGACAATAGGCACAACTATGTCCTGCTTTTCAGGGGGCAGACAGCAACGGTCTGGAGAGCTGGAAGACGTGGAGGCTCTGCTGTACAATCAGGGCTTTCCCAGCCGCTGAACACGCTCAAGGAAAGTTCTTCGTGTCGTAATAATAATAATAATAATTTATTCATGTCAGGCGTTAACGCTCAGATGAGGATGGGGCGCCACTCTTCATTAGTTGCATTCCACCAGCGTTTGCCAATAGCTCGCGTTAGGTCGTTCCGCCAACGTATGTCAAATGAACATCCGATGTCTCCTCCAGACCATTCATCCATCCATTGCAAGTAAATGCCTGATAAAGACCTATTTTCGAGTAGATGTACTCACAAAGAATCAGCGGATGAAGAGAAACGACTGTTTATGCTTTGAGTATTTTTTAACTTTGGCAATCAAATAAACAATTCAAACGTGCTTTTTGCACATTCATTTTAGGAAGGATACGGCGCGTCTCGAAAGGTTGATTAGTTCAATCGAGGAGGCTGAATGTATTACTTAATCAAAATTAAATAAATCAAAACCATTTTCGAAATTCCACTCACTATTTGCCGTTGTACATATATCTCAGATCTGTGGCCACCGGGAAACAACAAGTTTGCGCACTTCTGAAACGGTTATTTCTTTTTTTTGAGAATTATCTCATGTTCCAGAAAACTACCTTGAACGCAACAGTGATTGCGAGATGGATTCCTGGCATCTGAATGAACAAAATTTTGATGCCACGCAACAAAACACGCAATAAACGACCTTGAGCGCAACTGAACTCACTTCATTGATTTGTGTTTCACTGATAGCCTTTCATATTCGAGAGCGGTCGAGAGCGCGTAGGGCTCTAAAGACAATGTCCATTAGATGCCAAGTCGAATACACACATCACGATGAACACGAATTTTCGTGAACGTCAACTTCAAACCACGAAAGAAGCTAGAGATGGTGATTAGAAGCGGAAATGTGACAGCCCGATTCGTGCCAGTCTCCTCACCCGTGTCTCCGTTTCTAAATGAGGAGGGGAGGGCCTGTTGGCAATTAGTCCTGGGGCAAGCCCGCCCCATCCCCCATCTCACAGTACAAATATCTTCTCTCTTGCGCCTCTTGGCTATCGCACTCTGTGAGAGCGACTAGAGAGCATTGAAAATCGAGAGGGCCTCTCCTCCCTCTCCTCAGGACAATCTCTCCTCTCGGGAGACTCTGTCTCAAATCACTGGAGTTCGAATTACGGGTCGCCGTCTCTTCATTTCGCGCACTCTCTCAAAGGTTCGAGAGGCGAGAGAGTGTGTGAAATGAGGAGACGGCGACCCGTATTTCGAACTCCACTAATCACGACGCACTGGAAAGATGCACCTGGTGATTAACTCGGCCGCATAGCTTGTATTCCCGGGTGTGTAATGACAGTGAGGACTGACATTAACGAGCTGTGGGGAATAGTGGCTTTTTTCATTGGAGAGGGGGATCGGAATTAACGGTGTTTTACTTTACCCTCAGCATTATAACATTCAACATTTTGAGGCCTATTGCAAAAGGTAATCTTTCCTTTTATCCACCCATTAAAATCTTCTGAATATTTCTATGGTACGGCAAATGGAACAGAAAAGGTCCCGTGAACGACCTATAAAGGGGAAGATCTTTTCTCTTTGAAGATTCTCTCCTATTTTCTTGATCTCTCGTGTATCACAGAGAGCAGGGCAGCACTGAGTGCTACTCTCCTTGTTCCTCACACTCTCTCGCCTCTCTGTCCGGTGAGACAGTGTGCAAAGTTAAGAGAGCGTTTCTTGCCGAGCCATCTCTTGAGAGGCGGAGGGTTGATGGTTATTGGAGACTTTGATCTCTCCATACTACCCGCTCTCTCGCTCTGTCTAACCATCGAGAAGAGAGCAGAACAAATCACTTGGCATATGGTCATTTTCCCATAAAAAGAGCCATTACGACCCGAGAGAGGGTAGAAAAATGGCATGGACATGGAGGGGCATGTTAGGGAAGGTGACGAAATCTCCGCCCACCTTTCTCATTCAAAACTATCTTGTATCACCCTGGCTCGCCACCCCAAGTTGAATCAAGTACAGTTCTCCTCGCCCGAGGTCCCGATTAGGAATCAAAGCCCGGGGTGTGCTTGATTCCAACTTGGGTGCACCTCGCCGAAAACGTGCCTCGAACAGGCCATTCCAATGCGAATTAGAGCGCGCGCCTGCACCTCACTGGCTACAGTCTCAGAAAGACCGAATTTCGGATATCATTCCACGAGGTCTTACCGCGCGGGTCTTCGATTACTGTATGAGGCAGCTCATGCAGGCATCAATCATTAATCTTCTTTGGTTGGGAGATCTCTGGCTAGAGAAGAGCTACAGTAACCCGACAAAGTGCGCTTCCACATTAGGACCAAGTCTGATTCCAAGTAGGAATCAAATCAGTTTTTCAAGTTGCCCGCTTTGTTCAAGAGAGAATGAATCAACCTTCTTCCTCCAAACATTCCACTCGATCGCTTTAAAGCCACTATTCCCTGTCATCTCCGTCAAATTTCGTTCTAATTTAGGACATGTGTGTCGAGATAGACATCAAGGAAGCCTTGGAGTACGCCGTGGAGCGTCACAATGAGATGTGAGTGAACTGCAGAAATACGGGTCTCTTAACTTCACACGCTCTCTCGCCTCACTGTCCGGTGGGAGCGTGTGCAAATGAAGAGGAGCTCGCGGTCAGGAGCTCTCAAAAAGGCCCTATTTTGAAACATGGGACGAAAGATTCTGAGCGCTGTGAAACGCCCTCTGACTAATTTTCCTGAGAGCTGGCGAGTTCGAAACCGTGCTTCGCTGTGTGAATGCACTTTCAATTGTTGCCTCAGCGATACTCTTGGCCAGAAAGGAAAAGTCACGTACTCGAAAATGAACATGCATTGACGCGCGTTTCAAATTCTCCGATTGCAGTTTTCTTACGCAACCCGAGTGCGTCACTTCAGCGAAACGGAAGATGGCGAGATCCATCGAGGCCGTTCGCCAATGCTTGTACCCGCCCTGCAGGGTGTGTTACGTTAATTAATTAATTACTGATTAATTAATTATTAACTAATTAGTTAATTTGCGATTCAGGTGATGCACCATCTGAGCGGCCTCACTGAACAGATGTGCATCCACTACGCTCCTGCTGAAGAGGTTACGGGTTTATCAGGGCTGTGAAAATTTTTGACGATCTCTCATTTCGCGATGCTCTCTCGTCGGTCAGACAGAGTGAGAGAGGACTTGAGAGTGAGAGACTGTAAAGTTTTTGCCCTGGTGTTTATGACGTATTGAGCTTTGTGTTTTCTCGCGCTCTCTTGTTCAAAGTGGGCGGAGATTGCGACCCCTATGTATACGATACCATAATGATATCTTTTGCAAGCCACCCTTTTCGCAACGTTTTGCAATCCCGAGAGAGAAGCTCGTGATACAAACTGATCACGCTTTCGCGGACAACAGCTCTGCTTTATGGCGCGAACAGTGTCGCTTCCTAGTCTCATTTTCTACCTAGAGAAATCGACTAGAGGGGTTGGTCTAGTCGAGAATGAGGGGTAGACGAACTCTCTCCCCTCCCCTCTCATTTCGAGGGAGACGAGCGAAATAATCTAGTCAAATGAAGGTTTGGGCGCTCAGATTGACCGTGCGATAGGAGAGTGGAGGAGGAGAATGAGGGACGTGAGAAGGGGTGAGAGGGAGAGGAGTAGAGGATTCGTCTACCCCTCATTCTTGACTAGACCAACACCTCTAGCCGATTTCTCTATGTAGAAAATGAGACTAGGCGGTGACACTGGTCGCACCATTATAGTAATGACCATTGCACGAGTTCAAAAGGATGCGCATGACATTAGGGGTTACGGTATTATGCTATTGCATTGTTGGTCATCACATTCTGTTTAGATCGAGGTGTTCGGCGATAAGTGGCCGTATCAATTCATGGCGATAGAGCCGCAGCTCTGCAATGTCACGGTAAGCAATTGCGCACTGTAGGTCGGCTGAGCACATTCGGATGATATCCTACTGGATAAGTACCTAATGAGGAAGGACAACTGTTATGCAAAATAGACGGAATTCGCAAATTGTGTTCATCCAGTAGGTTACCATCCGAATGTTATCATCCGATCTTGTTCCTGCAATTATGATTTTGATTAGGTGGGGGCTACGCTTTTCGAATTTCAATAAATACCTCTAGTGTTCCTCGACGGTTGTGAAGAATAATAAGAACCAATTGCATTGTTATGGCAGTTGTTCTCTCGAAAATGTGTGGCAATTCGCGTCAATTCAAGCTTTCAGGCCAAGCCCACCGCGGACGCTCTTCTCGCAACGCAGATGGAGACTATGGAAGTGAGCCTATCAAATTCGAGACTCTCGTTGTACTTTCGAGCAGAAGTTCGATTTGGAAACCAGTTCTGTAATTGAAAATCTATGCAGGAAAACCTGATTCGCTCTCAGCAGATTATCTTCGTGCTCCTGTTCATTGTGTTCGCTCTGGTCTTCAAGGTCTGTTCATTTGGTGTATTCGAAGTCCCTCCACCACCCATGTCCATTCCCCGATTCTTAACATAAAAGTGTGGCTAATCCGAGAGAAAGCGTGAGAGAGTTTCCCCTAAAGAATGCCTCCCAATTCTAACTCTCCTTTCCCCCTCCCTTGCCCGCACCACAGCGGGCAAATAAAGTTTTGAGCTGTCACATCGCAACGATCTTCAGTCTGTCATGACGCGTCATACTATTCGATGAATCAAAAAAAGCTGGTCAATCCTCTCCTTTTTAGATGCTGTTCTGCAACAGAGGCAAGGCATCTCGCAAGGAGTCCAATGCTCTCCTTGGCCGTGTTCGCATCGCTTGAACATTCAAGAGATTGTGATTCGTCGTCTCTCCATTTCACGCACTCTCTCACCGGTCAGAGAGGCGAGAGTGTGTGTGAAATGGAGAGACGATTACCCGTATTTCGAACTCTTGTTGTTACCACCTTGAACGTACTGGCATACCGTGTTTACTCAGGCATCCACGCCTTGCTCTAGCAAACACATAATCTCACTTTGTTCTGCGAAATACGGTTTGAGTAAAACGCGGGGGAGATGTACTCATATTCCCTATCGAAAACCATCATGCCCTGCTATTTCCCTGCCATTCTCTGCACGTAACGTGTTAGTTGTATGGGGAAAACGACCATGTGTGTCTCTCCATGCTCTCTCGGGAACATTCCTGGTTTTGGCCCACACTGTACCGCTCCAACCACAAGGGGTAGGAATGAGAATGATAAGGAGAGCATACTCTGTAGGAATAGGTGGGGCCAAAAAACAGGAAAGTGCCCTCTCTCGCCGATCAGCTAGAGCGAGAGAGAGAGAGAGAGAGCGAGAGAGCGTGTACAATGGAGAGAGCTCAGCGGTCCTCATCTGGCCCTCCACATCTACCCTACACTCTTCTTCTCTGATTCATAAGAAAGCAGGTGAATCGGAGAGACTCTTGAGGGAGAAAAGGGGACGTTTTCTTTCGTAGGCCCTTCATGGGACCTCTTTCCATATCTCTATTACATGTGTGAATATGGAGGAATTGTGACTGGGATGGAGAAGATAAAAACACAGCTAAGCAATAATGCTCTTCTAATACCTTGTTCTGAATTTCAGTGTATTGGATACTTCATTAAAACACAAGAAACCGGTGATAAACATACAATAGACTTGTTTATGTTGAGCTGAGAGAAGCGATCGCACTAACAATAGATGGATGGGCGTTGACGTAGGTATCGACATCACATTTCAGGCGCTCGAGTGGACTACAACCACTGTTCCTGGTTTCCTGAACATGCTGATTGATTTATGTTTTCATGCTTCAAGAAAATTCAGTGAACCAACTCACTTGGATGGTGAATTGTTGAAGTATGGATGTTGCATTATATGTAGCTAGACTTCTTACTGGAACAGAAGAGAGCGAGTAGGGCTCTGGAAACAAGGAGAATTGGAAGAATTCCAGAGTCGCAAGCAAGCATTGATCTTGAACACGAGAACATGATGAATAGACGAGGCACATGAGAGCTCGACAGGGGCGAGCCTCCTCAAACGAGACCTCGTCTCTGACTGGTGCAGGCCAGCAATTAGACCAGGTGAGCTCCTCCTAGCGGCGTAAATGTCAGTCTCCTGCCCCTCCTCCCCAGTAACATCACGCCCTGCACCTGTCTCACTACCTCTCTCTGTCTGCATGGCAAGAGATAATGACAAAGCGAAAGGGGCGGGTGTTCCTGCGCTTCTAGACTCCCTCTACTCAAGCCACACTCGAGAGGTGCACCCGGCTATTATTGCGGACGCACCAATTATAGGCGGAGCGGCCTAATGACAGGAAGAGACTGTCACGAATGAGAGGCGGGGGTTTCCATTTGGCGGAAAAGGAACATCAAGAGAACAAGGATGTCGGGATTTCTACTCTTGACTGTGATCAATGCATGCAATTGCTCGACGGTTTACCTCAATAACGTAGCCGTACCGAATATCGTTAACCGAATTCTCTCCAGAATCTCTTTTGAAATGCAGTTCTTTGCACGTGCATATACACCTCGTCAAGAATACTCTTGTTTTATTCAAGTAGGCAAAACAATACACAGGGTCTCTAAACGCTAAGCTCCTCTGAGACTTCAATATTTTCTGTCTTGCGTAGTCGGGCGATTGCGGAGATTACGGTTAGTTCGAATGCGATATTGTTGACCATCCAGTTGAGAGGATGAGGCATAGAAGTAGGGGGCCGACAGCCTTAAGGATAAATGAACGTTATATTTCCAAAAAGATTTTCGAGTATGATAATCTCACCATTGGACTCATTGTTGTGCACTTTGAATAGTCAAGCAGAGAATGGGTAGAATTCTGCAAGAATTGTTAATTAAGGAACCGAACAAATTATAATAAGATAAGGGTATGTAAAAGTTCTTAGAGAATGTGAGGCATCACGCAGCCACCCCAACAAGGAGTGAATAGTGGTGATATCAACACTGGCTGCGCATTGATTGTGATAAGAATGATAAGACTTCCAATCCCCTCCAAACAATGATCCCAACAACAATGACTCTTTGTTTACCCGTACCATGATGAATGGAGTAATGGTTGTTGAGTTTGTAGTATCTATTTTGATGCAAATCACTGTACTGTGAGAAGCTTTTGGTTTTTACAATGAAAACAATTTTGCTCAAAAAGAAACAACGCTAAAAGAACCAGCAAAACCAGAGGGAATGCGTCACAAGCGATAAAGAGACTATGTAATAAAGCAGGCGCATTCTTCTCTTATTTCATCTACATTATACTAGGTGCATGGCCGACTTCTCCACTCCTTCATTGTTTCCTGATGAGCGCCGAAAGAGACTGGAAATGTTCAGAAAGGAGGTAGAGACAACAGATTTGAGCGGAAATCGTTTGACTATGCTCCAAGCTCATCAGTGGCCCGCAATCTCTGATGCCTTTCCAGGCCTTTCAAGTACAATTCTCCGACCACAGCGCATTTGGTGATCATTTCAACGGATTGATCACGCGGGGCTATGATGTTATGGTCAAATTCGTCGTGAATGGACCGTTTTCGCATGTCAGTCAAGTATTCTTTGACACTTGAATTGGTTTCAGGCCATTTCATTCGAAAAAGATGAACAAATCTTATTCAGGAGTTGAGGCAATCTCTATCCTGCTATCGCAGGAAACGCGAGAAATCGGAAAGATTGGATAAGGGATGGTTAGTTAATGTTTTCTCTCCTTAATTCGAAAATCTGAAAGTGCAGTCATCGTTTGCAGGAGTAAGAAACACCGTGATTTATTCTATCAATTCGCTGAGGGCTTCGAACTAATGGTCGATTCTGCATTGCACTCTTTCGCGGTGAAGAGCGAGATGAATGAAGTGCATAACTTTTTAACTATTATAGGATCTTGTTTCCAATTAATTTCAAATTTTAGTACTCAATGAAGAAACAAAGGGATGAAATTGAGCAGGAAACTGCCGAGAAGTGTTATGAAGCGTTTCTGCCTGCTCTGAAGTTTGAGGTAACATTTTTCTCAGATAACAACCAAACAAAGAGGCTTGTAGTTTTTCACTGCTCACAGCTTAATTGTCCTTACAGAGCGATAAGTTCGACGATCAAGAAATGCTATTGAATGATATTAAGGTTGAACCGGTAGAAAATGACAGTTCGGTGGGTACAACATTTTCATTTGCTAGGTCTATTTACGTTTCTACTGTTCAGGATGTTAATTTTCTCGACGAGATATCCGATCAGGTGAATTTTGTTGCTGCAGACTCTTGTGGCTTCGAAATGGTTAGTGTGAGGTACAAGGTTTGGTTAGCATGTAACGAATAATGTTAAAACGTATATTTTTCCAGGCTAATCAATCTCTCCTGGAAGATGTCGAGGAGCAAATAGAAGACGTCGGAAATGAGCTCAGTTCAACTCCGCCTCACGACACTTCCGCAACGGGTGAAGAGGAACCATTGGACTTTGCACAGAAGCCCGTCAGATTGCATTTGTTTGATGTTTTCGCTTTACGGATAATGAATGTGGCACAATTTAATTTTTCAGCCCATTATTGTCGACAGTTATTCGTCCAGTCCAGTTGGTTCAGGCGCAGATGAGGCTGGTGAGTTGTCCGAGATAGCCGATGCAGCCGCAGCAGATACTCGAGCAAGAATTATGAAAGAGCAAAATAATCCAGGTCAGGAGGCTGGAAGGGCGGGAAATGTAGAAAAAATATGATAAAGCATACGAAAAAGGCCTATATTGCAGCTCCTGTAGAGACTGTACAAGCCTCAACTGCATCAGTTCCGATCGAGACGACCCCTAGCTCCACCGGAATCTATGCGAATCCATTCGGTAATTTCTAAGACATAAGTGCTTATTTTATTGGGATAGGATCAATTCCATCAACTGGTCAAATTTATTCAGATCGTTGTTAAATCGCATTTGCAGAGGCCACTTCAGACGAGACTCCTCCAGCTAAGAAGGCTCGGATTGATGGTCATTTTGATGATGACGAAGCAGCCGAGAAGTTAGCAGATCCCGTTGTAGCAAGCGCTGCAGCGGCAGAAATTGGGATTGCAAGAATCATTGTGAAGGGAAACGCCACAGATTGGGAAGGAACCTCTGAACGAAAAGCAGCAGCACCTTGCCCCTCTTTATCCGTTTCTCCTTCCACACCAGATGCGGTTAACTCGAACGAATCAGCGACTGCAGATGCACCATTCGTGGCAGAACCAGGCGCGGATGCAAGCAAAGAAGGGATAGTGGAGATCCGTTTGAGCAAGGACAAGTCGAAAAGTGAGGCTGATTCCAGATAGTTCATATTGCCAGTGATGAGGGTGAACGTAATCCATATTTTCAGGTACTTCAACGATATCAGATGATCCGAAGAACGATAAAGAAAAGGCACGGAATGCCACCGAAGCAAGCGCCAATACGTCAAGAAGACATTGTGATCGTAGCGTTGTGATTGTGCATAAGTCGACGGGGAACTTAACGAAGCGTCTCGCATCAAGTACGATTTATAAATCAGATTGCTGTCTTTAACGTCATGCTCTTTCAGAGAATGAAGAAGAAATGATTTTAGATGCGATTGAAGCAAGGGAGAAAGAGTCAGTAAAAAGAAAACATAATGCAAGTAGTACACGTAGTACTGTTAACATGAATGAGCAGACAAAAGACTACAGGAAACGATATAACTATGTTTTAGAAAGTATGTCTTCGAAAGTTGCCGATATACTGCTAGTTTGAGAAAACGTGCTTATTTTTCAGCGTTGCCTGCGATATTTCGCACAAATAGTTGTACTATGGAAATGCGTGCCGGCTCAAACTCATCTCGTGGTAAAGCCTTTGAATCAAAAGTTTAAAAGTTCAAGTTAAAAACTTTCAGAATATGCACTTCTCACAACTTCTGCACCTACGATTAATGACACGAGGCAATCACAATTCCATGAAGGTACGCTTCATATTCTTTAAAGTTAGCGAAAAGTGCTCCGATTTGAATACTTTTTTTGTTTTTCTACCGTGACAACTACTTTTCCTGTCTCGAAAATTAACGCTACTTCAGTTTTTCAATAAACTTCTCCAAAATATTGAACAGAACATAGTATGCGAAAAATAATGTGCGACTTATCGGTTGCGAAACAGTTTTGCTTGTCTCTGGCCTGCTATTTCATTTCATGTTCAGATACTGACAAGTAATCGAAAATAATATCAGACATTTCTGGCTCCTCCTGCGAAGCTGGAGAACTGATCAAAAAAATATTTTGGCAAGGAAAGCAAACAATCTTAAACACCGCAACCATTTTTGTACGAATGAATGGTGCGGATTCAATGCCACTTCTTTCAAGGCGTTAGTGGATCACATGGTAAGATGAACAGATACAATTGAGATTAGATTCACCGTAGTCTAGTCTAGCACTGTAGTCACTGTAGTAGTGTAGTCTACTGTAGTGTAGTCTACTGTAGTGTAGTCAGTCTGTAGAACAACAAAAATGAAAGTCTGTTGTGTTTCAGAATGGAACGAAAAAGTGCGCGCTTTGTGATGACATCATTCCCGTTTGTATGCCACTCTATTCCCATTTTCTAAAGTGCGTGCATGAGCTAAAATAAGTTTCTGTATTCACTGTTTGTTCATTCCGTTCCTTCTCTCAGCCAAAATCGAGATAGTGTATGAGAAATGGAAGACGCCTATCCTTCATTAGAAAGCGATGTGATTTTTCAGGTGCAAGAAAAAAACTTCTGTATACTCTTCAACTTCTCAGGAAATTGTGCCTCAAGTAAGTATTGAACTTGGTCTCATCTGTCTATTTTACATGTGCAAGAGTTAGATATATGACAGATTTGTCGGCAGGAATCTATAAGAATATCCGGATTTGATGTGATCGAGCCGATATGCAATTGGGCCACACGTATCGGAGCTCCATTTGCCGACCTCCAAGCCTCGATTCTAACGATGTTTCTGCTGCACGAGTCTGTAATCAGTGTGGGGAATGTGGTCGCTCTAATGAGGAAGGATGTAAATCAAAGAGACATGGCAAGTGAGTATCAATTGTTTTTATGTATTTATTCAACCTCGTTGCGATTTATGTGATAGGAACAGAATCACTGGAAAATGAATGAGCTTTTTGCCAGAATCGAGAACAGATTGAAAAAAAAGTTTCATTTTAAGTGCAAACGGTAGCTGTGACCGATGTAACCATTCAGCTTCGCAGGGGAAATGGAAGTGAAAGAGCTATCACAATTGGCCTCAATCCCAAATTCAGGATTTGGAAGGCATGGAAGCGTTATATCGGAGCTCTCTGCTCATTGAACACTCCATACTTTTTCCCCTCTTCGGACAATCGTCGTTTAGCCATGTCGCAATACTCGGCAAGAGTGGCTGTAGAGAGGGCGTGTGCGGCAACAGGAGTGAATGTCAAAAACGTGCTAACTGCATACTAAATTCATCCCCAGTTCAAATGCTCCCTCATAATTTTCTAATCTCAAATAATTAAACAAATTCGAATATGTGTTGAATTGTCAATGTTGACTCACCCGAAACTTCCATTTAACTTTGGCATGAAAATTAGAAAGATAATTAATTTGAGTGCAATCACAAATGTCAGAAAACGAAGGGTTTTCATGTACAATTTATTTAAATTAGCTGCGTTAATTGATTCAGCAATTGAGTCTGCATGTATCAAACAACGGTACTAGCACTAGCTGGCGATGCCGAGATCACACTCCTCCTCTCTTCTCTCTTACTCTCTCTTACTCGAGTATCGACGATAGTTCTACTTCAATTTTATCAGGATACCAATTGTACTCTGCCAATAAAGCTCTAGCAAAATACTCAAATGTACAAATAAGAGCAGTTGAAAGAAATTATACAGTAGTACTCGCACTCGCAGGCGATGCTGACATCACACTCCTCCTCTCTTCTCTCACTCTCATCGAGTATCGACGATAGTTCTTGTTCGCATTGTAGCGCCGTTTGAGGAAGAGGATGAAGTTGAGAATGACCTGCAAGAACTACTATTGAGCTTGCTTATTTTCATACTGACCAAAAATGTAAACACAAAACGCAATTAGCTACTGATTGAGATGCGATACAAATGGCAGGACTCACTTTGAAGAAGTAGACAGTCACAACCAACCGTGTTAGTCGAATCAGAACGCCGAGGACTTTTTCTGAAAAAAAATCTTTGAGAAATCGTCTATCTCAACCATTCTCGCTTCCTACCCCTATTTCAACTCAGAGCGGTCAAGAGCTGATATTCGAGAAGTCCCGATATCTGTTGACTACATCACCTGTCTCATGCAAATGTCTGCCATAACCTTTTTTTCTTGCAATGATCATGTAACTTATGACTAGAGTACATCACTCAGCACATTTCAGATCTGAGTTATAGAAAGAGTTTATCCTTTTTTATTACCTGTTTCATGCAGATGTCTGCCATCAAACAATTTCAGCAACTTGAGATAGTTGTACGTAGCATAGAATGCCGGTGGCAATTTGGAGAAATACGATTGCTTGTTCCAATTCTCGCCCATGTCTACTAGCTCGACCGTGATTGTGATTGAGCAGTAGACCTGCAACTGAGCAGATGATCGTGATGCTTATAATCGCCATAGCCTCCGTCAAACACTCAGTGAAATTTATCTAAAGAAGATTTGAAGTTCATTTAGGATGGTTTCGCTTTATGTGTAATCTCGAAATTATGAGATTTCTCTGAAGAATGTTCACCTGATGCAGCAAATAGGGCACCGCAAGCACTCCAACTTCATCCGAAACAGCGTAGATCAACGTCATTGTGCACACGAACTCAATCAGGGCGTTCCAACCGATCGCGGAGCTCTGAAATGGACCAATTTCGGAATAACGCAAAGTTGTTGAAATGTGCGTGAGTCAAATTAGAATTGATCAAACTTACCCATTGCTTGTCGAATATCAGGATGACGCTTCTCACGAACAGCGAGCAGAGCGATGAATAGGCAATATAGCCGGCTGCTTTCTGCAAAGTATTTCACTAAACAATGCCCCCAAATGGATTTGTGAATTTGGATTCCTCACATGGAGGAACTATAAACCAGAGTACGTGGTCTATCTCCTTTCCCCGTTCTGAGAATCGAGAGAATTTGTGAAAATAAGAGATGGCGACACGTTACTCTATTGGACAAAGCCGGGGTAAAAAATACGTGCTAAATTTGCCAAAGCAACTCACCGTAACATGCGACGAACAACAGAAGAGATGGAAGTATTGCTTGTCGCTGGGATCGAATCGGAAGCTCATTATGCCCGTCCTATATCGTGTCGTTCTGTGAAGCATTCAAAAATAAACATCAGAAGCGAGCAAGCTTTCTGCACATGTAGGACTGGCGAGAATAGAAGAGAAGCGGCCCTCGGTCGGAGATGAGGGGATTAGGCATGAGGCCGAGCAGAGCCGGGCTGAGCCCAGAGGAGCTTACCCGCTGTTTCATCACGAGTTCTCACGACCTCCTCTCTGCATATTTCGAGCCTCATTTGAGTGCATGCGTGCTTGACTTTTGAAAGAAGCGGGCTTAGGACTGAATTTTGCTGCTTGCAGATGTTTCATGGGAAATCGAGTCAGTATTTGCATAGCAATCTCTTTTCTTTCGAACATTGTTCAGCTTGATGCGATAGCTTTATTGAAAAAAATCATTTTTTTGAATATTGCGTTAATAGGCGCATGCTCTTTAGAGAGAATATTTGTCTTTATTTCACACGCGGCTCTGTGTTTTCGACTTCAACCAGAGAACTGAGATTTGGCAGCTTTAGTGAAAACATAACTTCGCAGGGAATCTTCACCAACTTGTACACCTCGATCCCTGTTCCGTTCACGCCACTCAGCACACACTCTTGAACCTGAAGCATGTTCACATCTCTCCATCAACCTCCTCCATCGTAGACCACCAACCCTGCGTTAAACTTTCATATTTAGGAAGTCGCTGAAACTCATTACATTTTCGTCATATTGGAGACGTGCAGAGAAGCTTTTTCAGGTTTAAGAGACCGGATCGGTAAGAATCGAGTATCCTCCGGACACGTTCCTCCCGGAACGGGGCCAGCCAGCCCATACTCTAGCGTTAGGAGGGTCTTGTGCTCACATTGCACATAGTACCCCTTGTTTGGGGTTTCCACCCCTAAGGCGCGTAAAAATTCGAATTATGTGTAAAATGCTCAAAAAATCATAAAACACAAAGATGGAGAGATAGACTCAAATGCTCACGGGCATCACGTTAGAGGTCACCAGAGGCACCAATGCAGCC
>LS503455.1:35406-48453 GCA_900490845.1 Pristionchus japonicus | reverse complement strand
GGCTGCATTGGTGCCTCTGGTGACCTCTAACGTGATGCCCGTGAGCATTTGAGTCTATCTCTCCATCTTTGTGTTTTATGATTTTTTGAGCATTTTACACATAATTCGAATTTTTACGCGCCTTAGGGGTGGAAACCCCAAACAAGGGGTACTATGTGCAATGTGAGCACAAGACCCTCCTAACGCTAGAGTATGGGCTTGCTGTCCCCGTTCCGGGAGGAACGTGTCCGGGGGGTAGGCGAAAATCCTCGAATTTTACGGAGCAGGTCTCTTAAGCATCTCTTTCTTCTGAGGACTCATTGCTCTGAGGAAGGACGAACCGACAATGCGCGATTTTCAAATCCTTTCTCGTCTGTAGGATCTAAACTTATAGAAAAAAGCCATATACCGAAGTTCATGGCTCAGAAAAATATATTTTCAAATAGATTGATCCTCCGCTGCTCTAGATACGTCATGAGGTCGATGATCATAGGCCAGAAACTGACGACAACCAGGAAATATAACATTCTGTGATCTGATCATAGACCAGATTATGGTCTCGTGAATCGTGCTTGTTTTCCACGAAACTTCGACACGGGTGTGTTATTCAGAGAGAAAAAAATGTAATGATATGAACAAAAATGGGATTTATTAGTGCGCGGCCTCATGGCTAAGCTCTCTTCATGGCGACTTCAGGCCCAGAAGTGTGATTGTGAAAACATTCACGATCTCTCTTTTCGCAATGCTCTCTCGTCGATCAGCTTGAGCGAGAGACCATCGGAAAGTAAGAGACCGTAAAATATTTGCATGGCCTCGGTTGCGATACTCAAACCGCCTCTGGCACAGCCAGTCCTTTCAGGCAGCGTCGTATCAGCAACTGAACCAATTTTTCGTTTTTGATCAGAATAGCGTTTTGAGAATGATAATCCACCCAAAAAGACAATTCGGCATTGATCTTCCTCTGTGCTAGAATCGTCATGAGGCCATTGATCAAGGAGCATGAATCAATGCCGACCAGGGAGAAACAGCATTCTGTGATCTTATTATTGGCCAATATTTCATCGACATATGCTTGTTTTTCACGGAATGGTTGACACGGATGCCACATAGGATTGATCTTCGGATAGAGAAAACAGTGTTCAGTGATGCGATGATCTGTCGCACAAGAACGGTGGGGATATCGGAAAATATTTTAATATTCCCAACAACTCCTCTCTTCGCTTCAGAATTCGATGTATAAGGGTTGATCAAGCGCCTCGAGTTTTCATGCCATGTTGCCCCACCGAATTTCGTATTCTCTCTAGCTTGTTTTCGGTGTGGGCCATCTCACCTTATGCAAATTTGGTGCTGTTCACAGTCAACAATGTCTCTATAAAAGGATCAGGTGACGGCTCTAACACAAGCTCCCTGTTCTATTTCCCGCAGATTTATCTAGGCTGTGTGATAATCGCTTCGTTTTTGCACGTAGATGCTTTTATCCGAAATGACAGGACAATGTGGCTCTTGACAATGTGGCAATGACAATGTGACAATGTGGACCGGCCGCCTATTTCTCTCGCTTCTGATCGTCTATTCGGCAAACGGCGCTATGAAAAAAATATCCACTTCTGAGAACCTCGATCATCTCAGTTCTGCGATTCGCAAAAATATGAGTGAGTCATTCTTCTCGTAATAAAACGCTTTTTTCTCCTGAAAATATTGTCTTACATATCTGCCCTGGTTCAAAAGTTACAACCGAGAGAAAATGCTATCTAATTGTTGCTGCAGATGTGCTACCATACTTCTTTTCCTCTCCCGGTTGCGCCACTCCTCCTGATCTGGCAAAGCATGTGGGTGAAGATTTTACGGTGAGCAATACGCTTTTTTTCATTAAGATAAATTGATGGAATTTACAGTCGACGTCAAAAGTCATTGGACACTTTTTCATTCGTCTGTAACTTTCGAACCAGTGCAGATATCGACTTGTAACCTTTTTCATTAGAGAGATTATCTATTAAAAACTACGACGCACATATAAAGGAATCTCGGGAAAAAATCAATAATTGCATAGGGATGACGCAACCAACATGTACTTTTTCGAAAATTCATTATTCTTTGGGGGATTTTTTCCGACTCACCAAACTTTTGCACTCTATGGAGCGTTACGTGAATTTTCGGTTTTCACGTGGATTCGGTAGATGATTCACGGAACTAACGTTGCTCAACTTTTTGGAATGTTTGGACATCTGTCCGTGCTGTGGTGATTTTTCAAAGAAGGCATACTCGCACCCAAAATTCTCGACAAGCCCACATCGATTCTCCCGAAAGACGTGCCATCAGGTTAATACTCCCCCAGTAGTAGACCCACATCGTCCTCACAATCTATGCAAAGTTTCAGAACTGTAGCATGTCGTGAAAGACATTTATGTGTTTTCGTAGTTTTACGAGCGATCATTTTTAGAGTAAGTGTGCCATCTTTGATAACTCACCACAGCACGGACAGATGTCCAAACATTCTCAAAAGTTGAGCAACGTTACTTCCATGGATCATCGATCGAATCCACGTGAAAGACGAAAATTCAAGTCACGCTCCATAGAGTGCATCGG
The DNA here is from genome assembly GCA_900490845.1 of Pristionchus japonicus. Taxonomy (NCBI): domain Eukaryota; kingdom Metazoa; phylum Nematoda; class Chromadorea; order Rhabditida; family Neodiplogasteridae; genus Pristionchus; species Pristionchus japonicus. The sequence goes on along the minus strand of LS503455.1, from coordinate 45,888 downwards.
TTGCCGAAAACAGACATGTGAAAAAGTGACTTATTCGTGACTCGGGGTCATACGGAGGCCAAATACTACCAAACTCACAGGATCATTGACATTCATTATAAGAATCATATTAAGCCGTAGAACAAGGTTCTAGCACAGCTAGCAACAGAGTTGTGAAATTTCAACCTCAATTTTGCTGAATTTCTGCAGCCATGGAGAGTGGTCGCATCAACTTGAAACTTTTTTTCTGGGTAGCCCTTGAACCGATGTCTAACCACAAAAAGTTTGGTGTGTCGGAAAAAAATCCCCCAAAGAATAATGAATTTTCGAAAAAGTACATGATGGTTGCGTCATCCCTATGCAATTATTGATTTTTCCCGAGATTCATTTATATGTGCGTCGTAGTCTTTAATAGATTATCTCTCTAATGAAAAAGGTTATAAGTCGATATCTGCACTGGTTCGAAAGTTACAGACGAATGAAAAAGTGTCCAATGACTTTTGACGTCGACTGTACATCTAAGAGATTGCGAGAAAGCGTTCATTTTGAGAGACATAATCTCGTCTGAGTGAGTGACTTAATTGAGTTACGAGTAAATTGCTTTTAATTCTCTCCTAGTCGTGCGCGCGACAACCGTGCGAGTGCGTCGAATGAGGATGAATGAGGGGGGGGGATGGAAATAGGAAGACCACCTAAAGTGCATAAGCGCCAAGATCTCAAGTCTGCCTCACATGTTGGCAATGCCAGGCTGGTGATTGGGTGCAGCTATTCACTGATACGACTCCATCTACTTATGGTTCAGGAAAATTGCATTTCAGAGAATGGTAGTGAGACTTGACATCGCGAAAGTCACTGAATATTCACAAGTTGGCAGAGGCGAACTGGTGAGATACTTATAAAAGAGGCAATTTGCAATTATCACGGGTCGCGTATAAATATTGAGGATAAATTCGTATCTAGTCCATTAGGTAAATTCATATAAAGTCATTCTCAGATGTGCTGTGCCACTGGTCAGGAAAAACAGCTGAAAAAAGCTCAAGGTATGGGTGCATCTATAATTCTGCTCACTCACATCTTCATAAAATGCCATCTGACAAAGCTGATTTTTTTTAGCTGCAACCGCAACGTTCATAAAATCAATTGAGGACAAAAAAAGCTGCCTGGACGAAGTCGTGAGTAATTTCTGCTCACATGTTGCAAAAATCTTTTTTTAAATATAAATGAACTCTATTGATTTCACATAATCTCAACATATAGTACACACTTTCCCCCCCTGAAACCCTTACGAAAACATGAAATAAAAATAAATGTGTCATGACCTAGGCACTATTGGACGTTGACCAACACATGGAAGCTCTTCAGCGTGCACTCGATGTATGTTTTTTTTCCTTTTTTCTTTTACATTTATTTTTTTAAATTTTTTCCCCACATCTCACTTTTCTACGCACACTTTTCCAGGAGTCGGAGAAGGGAGAAGTGTTTACTTTCGGGAAATGAATGGTCGTAAGGCCCCTCCACACTCGAAATTCTTCTGATTAACGGATTGTATTCCGAATAAATTGCTTGCATTGTATTACTGCTTGAGCAATGAAGAAACCTCAATCTTTTCAACAACAAAAAATGTATTAGGAATGGTTTGTTCCAAAAGAAGCCTCTCCCTTCTCTCCAATCTCAACTTCTCTATCCAGTTGGACAATCGAGAGAGCATGCGAAATTAGGTCAGCCAGTTCATGACAAGACGCCCATAATGCTTACGCATACGTCGAATAATGCAGCACTTAAAGTCGGATCCGTCGTCCAAATTAGTTTGGTGATCCTTTCGAGAGAACAGACAAATAAGAAGAGTTGTAAAATGCTCTGTTGTCTTCAGAGTTCGTATTTTTAATCAGCATTACACAACCCCATCTTGTGTGGCTTCTCAGACAATCCAGCACGGTCCCGAGAGCAAAGAGGAATTTTTGGATTTTTTCCTACAAAATCGAGGCGAAAAAAGCAAAAAAAAGCGATATTTCATGCGTATGAACGATTTGTTAACAGGTTTGCATCTTCATCAGCACAGTACATCCCAACATCCTCTTAAACCATCCAACAAGGGTCCGCGCAATCGAGCTAATGTGTATTGTACTCTAACGAGAAGGCAGCTTTCAGATACATTGTTTGGCAGCTGAATTCAAATCTTTATCACTGTACATCTCAATCTCTTCTCCTTATCAAACCATCCAGCACGGATCCGGGCAGTCCTGCTTGAACGTGTACAGGTCTCCCGTTTGAAGCTGAAAAGAGAGGAATTATTCAACATCAAATGCATTCAATAGAGGATGGAATGTCTCAGCTTGGACTCATCATTTCGAAAACCATTAGTTGGAGTGATCAGAGAGCGGAAAGAAAGAGACTCACATCCATCACTGAAGTGTACACGGTGGCCTTGTTCAGGTTCGCCTTCGAGCTGAGAACCTGCAAAATTCATCGTTCTTTCCGGCACTACACCGAATGAGAACTCTGACAGGCAAGAGACAACGGTTACGGGGTTACAGAGACGGTAGTGTCAAATGGTTCTCATCCGGCCTACCGCCTTCTTTCCAGTCACGTTTGTTGCTGCGTTAGATATCTTTTGCATACGATTTATTCAATTCTTCACCACTCGCCGCACACTCTGTAAACCCAAGAGGAGACCGCCCTAATAAAGCAAATGTAAGCCTTTCATCACCTGGAATATGCCCTGCAGCGAGACCCTCTTTCTTCCGAGTTGCTGCATGCATTTGTTGCCGGGAATGCTGGAATGAGGAGATTTTCTAGTTAATTACTCTCTATACTTGGTTACTCATTTCCCGAGCTGAAAGTGTGATTCCGCTCACTGAAACGGCTTGTGAAATCCTGAGAGGTTTTGGCGGAGTCAAACGTGAAGTGTAACATGTAATGCACTAGTACTACCGGCTCTATCGGCTTACGTTCGATCATCCAGATATATATCGTTCTCGTTCCAGTCGTAATTCTGGCAACCATTTTCTACTGCGTATCATAGAAAATGCCCTAGTTTATCAAAAGAACACTACGCTCATACGAGAATTCCTCACGTTCGATCATCCAGGTAGATATCGTTCATACTTCATCAAGTACTACTTTCCACAAGGTACAATCTCCCCCCCCCTTGCCCTCTCCATGTACAATTCTATTAAAACCTCACGTTCGATCATCCAGGTAGATATCGTTCTCGTTCCAGTCCTAGTTCACCCCTCTTAAGCCTACCCTCAAGCGATAACCATGCATTCACTAGTATGCAGATCCTTGAGGGAAAACTCTTACGTTCGATCATCCAGGTAGATATCGTTCTCGTTCCAGTCGTAGTTCGTCTGCAGGACATACCAGCCGTTCTGCTGCTTGGTGTCGATGAACTGAACAACATAATTTTACCATTCCATCAATCATGATTCTAATTTGAGCGCAAGGTTAACGATGAAAACATACAGCCTCACGATCCGTGCCATTGAACGCTCTCGTATTGACCATTCCTCCCTTGGTCGAACCCATGATGAAGTAGGCGCCTACTCCCATTTTACCCAATATTCAAACTCGTAATAAGTGCCAGATAGAAAACAATAGCCAATAGCTCACCGCCTCATGATCAGTTCCATTGAACGCCCTCGTGTTGACCATTCCTCCTGTGGAGGATCCCATGATGAAGTAGGCACCAGCAAGCAGTTGCACATCCTCGACGTATTGCTTGGCCTAAAAAAACAACATATTCCTCTGTTACAATTGAGGCAATAGTTTTTGATTTTAGTACCACCGATTAAAATCGAAATACTGAGGGAAGATAACCATTGCTTGTTATGTAGAGCTCATGAAACACATTCGATTCCAACCTGCGTCTCGCAGTTCGGCATCATCTCCCTTTACGGATGCAAGACATACTTTACTATTCTCGGCCTCTGTCACGGTCTAGGCCTACCCAGTACTGCCGATACTAGAGGGCGAGTCATATAACAAACCTGTTCGAACGTCTAGCAGTTAGTCATCATACTCGATGTGCTCTCTAGCCAAGCGAAGGTTCTTGTCGTCATTCTATCATCTACGCCGATCTACCTACGTACCTATCATCTACCTACGCCGTGGCATGTAACGGCGATGATGTAACTTACAATGTAAATAACGATGATGTAAGTAACACTATGATGTAACGGCGGTCTAACCTGCTCGAACGTCTCGCAGTTAGTCATCATCTCTCTACAAGCGTAGACGGCAAACTGCTGGTCGGGGTCGAGGCCTGAAAGAAAGATTGATACTTGTTCTTGTCTAACCGTTCTAGCAACAAGCAACGTTATAGTAGAGGACAGACGTTGCATATGTTTCACATATTCCTCAAAATCGAATGAAACTTCGGAGAGCGATAGTTGCCGGTCACTGATTTCATAACCAACAAACATCACTGCGCTGTTTTGGCGAGCGATTCACTAACCATTGAGGAAGAAGTGGGTCATGGTCTCCACGGATGAACCGAAGCGAGAGTTCATCGACAGGGAGAACTGGCCCGGGCGGACGGCTGCAATGCGATCGCTCTAACACCTTTGGATGGGTTTCACAAGCACTTGAATACGAATTGAAATGCTTTCTTGGCAATGCCTTGAAGGATCCTCATCGACTTAAAATATTAGAAAGTCTAACCAGTCAGTATTCCAAGATGACCGGCGAAGGTCACCGCACGGAACGGCAGCTAGCCTTCTTATCCTACACTGGTTCTAATGCTCAAACTGGTGTCTCTTGCAAAATCATAGTTCGTTTGTTTTCGAAAATGAACTGTCGAATTACCAGTCAGAATTCCCAAATGTCCAGCGAACGTCACAGCTCTGAACAGCAGCTTGCCGCCGCGGTAGTGCTCACACTGGATCACGAGGTCTCTGAAAGTATGATTTGGCATGGTTATCGTCATTAATGGAATCTTCATCATTAAATGCTGTTAAGCTGGTGAAAAGTGCATTAGAAGTAACATAGATATGTATTTGCATTTTAATAGGAAAAGTAATCATAAGATTTCGAACTTGAGTGTCCTCGTCAGCTCCCACGTGTGAATGTCCGAGTTCCACACGAAGAGGAAGCCGAAGTCTTGGTTGCTGTAATGTTATTAGTACACGAATTCATCGACGACTCATATCATAACGAGGGCACTAGGTCGGATAAGAACATTCGGACCTTCTGGATGAGCACCTAATGAGGACGAGAGAAAAACTGTTATGTAATAGACGGAATATGTAGAATATAATCCAGTAGGTTATCATCCGAATGTTCTCATCCGACTTAGTGTCATAATGAGAGGGGAAATAGGAGAGATAGGATTATCAGCACGCATGCAAATAGATCGAGAACTAATTGATAGTTTTTCTTCTTCTCATATTGAGATTGCTCGGAGCACTGTTCTTTATTGGGAATTAGGCTTATGTTCAAGTCGTGAAACACATCTGTTTTTTGACGGCTTGTATCTGAGAACATTCACACTTTGAGCAACTAACCGCCCATGGAACACCTTTCCTCCATGATCAATCGCCGCGATGCAGCTGCATGCCTAGCACGCTAGTTAGTATCAGGAGCTAGCCTTAGTTGTAGGATTTCAGTTCCTTTCTGAGCTATTTTCAGATCATAAAAACAGAAAAATCAATATTCACCGTCCATGGAAGACCTTTCCTCCGTGATCGATCGCCACAATCGAGGTGCACGCCTTGGAGATCTCGTAGAAGAGGTTGAGGAGGGTCAGTTGTTCGAGTTGGATGCCCGTTAGATCGGCGAGGGCCTGAAATGCATTAATCTTCTGGCACTTGTGGAGTTCCCCGGAAGAATGGATGTGTTTCACTCATTCTATAATTTGTATTGCCCTAAGCAGGGTTTGTGATTGGGGTGGATGGTGGTCTTCCAGTGAACTCCACAAGTATCAATCTTCCGAGGTGCTAGTTTTGACGTCAATTAGGCAACAAGGAAGCCATAAAATCACATGGGACTTTGAACTACTGAGCCACTTGACCGGAATTTGACTTTTAATAAACTATGAAAGGTGTTAGTCAAAAATCGGCAGGGGGTGATAGAGAAGCAAAAAAATGAGAGCATACATGAATCTCCGACTTGTAGGGCTCCGTGAGCATGTCGGGGGAGTCTTTGAGAAGAACGAGTACAGCGTCCCAAGCTCCATCGCCTGAATTATCATTTTTAGAACTCAGACTTGATTAGATAATCATAAATTAGCTGATTTTCATCATTAATAAGCTGAATAATATGAACTTATGATACCTGCAAACTCGTCGAGCATGGTCTTGACAACGGAGATCGCTGCTTGCATCTGAAGAGGAAATATTATATCGTCTATCCGTTTTACCTCAGTTTCAGTGAGTTCGATTTGTATATGTTTCACAAATCTCTTTTTCTTACAATACGATATAAAGAACCAATATCTCATCGACGATCTCTCAATAAACCTTCAGAGCATTCCGTTCTGAAACCTCGTTTTCTTTCTTGTCATCACCATTTTGCACACAGGCTGCACATGTTATCAGCCAGTCGCTACATGAAAGCCACAAATTCTCATCAGCTCGTGATACTCGGTCTAGTTTGTTCCCAAACTAACGAAAAATGCTGAATTTCAATTCATTGACTGTTGACTATTCAGTTCATTCCGAGTAGTCATAAAGCCAATCTCTTTTTTGGTCGCATAGTATTTCGTCCCTATAATGCTCATTCTCGTCCTTGCGCGCATTACGAGCCGTTCACTAAAAAAAAATAAAGTTCTCAGAGTTTCTCACCTTCGCTCCGTATTCCGTCGCCACCTCCCTCCACATGTCGTGCGGGTCATCATCGAGATTGAGCTTGTACCATTTCTGTAATTAGCCAACTATTGGGTAACAAACACAGCAAACTGCTAGGCTGTGTAATAGCAGAACAGCTCGCACTGTTGTACTCATCAAAGTATTCGGATGAAGCTAGCCATTGTTGTGCACCGAAGACGTTGTAGGATACCTTCTCGATCCTGTTCTCGTCCCACAACGAGGGCTGATCGGCACGGCACTCCGAAGCATAGGGTCCCCACGGGTTGTCGGGACTGAATTAGGTGATTCGAAGATCTGCTTTAGCAAATCAGGCGTTCTATCCATTTCTCTGCTGCTAAGAGGAATTGACGAAGGTTATGCTAAAAACGATGGTAGTGCTTCCATGGTAGGCTTCCATGGCTTCCATGGTCCATCCGTCCTTCCATGGTAGCTTCCATGAGGAACAGTGAACACCGAACAGTACTCGAGTACCGCCCCCACGGATAGTCGGGGCTAAGAAGTGCTAGCCGGAAAATGTAGTGGCAAAACGGTCTAGATGAGCGAGAATACCATTTTGGGTAGTTCACCTGAACGGCGCTCCCAGCAGGGACACGGGGAGAAGCAGAAGGAGAAGGGCGAGCATTATTGTGTCGACTCTAAGGGAAGAGTGACGCCTTGTCTTCAGCTTGTTAGCGGTGTTATCACTACGGATTCATAGGAAGAGACTCTCCGCATTGATAACGTTCCCTCACCGATCAGACAAAGAAGACAACAGTGATCGTCAGGAATCTCTTCGCAAAGCTTTCACTGAGCATATTGACGAGAGAGCACGCGATTTGAGGAGAGTCTCTTATGTCAAGCTATGCACAGTTATCAGCATGTTATCATTGCAGGTTTGTGCCCAATTCTCGGCTATCGCAGATCACACAGCCCCAGTGAAGCCAGGATGGTGACCCTTGTATTGTCTGATCATCCTGTGACAATTCCACTTCTGTAACGAGCGTGATCGTGATAATCATGTGTGATGTTGCAGCAATTTCAGCATTAGAGATGATTGCATGACTTTCGAATCGTCTAGTTTGTTGTTCTGACCCCGTCTGCACAATAACCACGTGGCGTGACTCCATCTCACTCTGCGCGTAGCTTGAGTGGAGTGATAAGGATAGGAGAATAAGAGAGAGGGAGAGAGAGATTCATAGATGGAGACGGGAGATCATTGCAACGAGGAAGAATTTAGGGTCAGAGGGATGGACTTTTTGCATGGAAAATTCGTATGATGAATTTTTATTGCAACCGTTACTGTGTTTCATTGAATAGAAGAGACAGCTTGATGATTGGTAACATTTTATCCCTGGTAAGCCAGGTTATGCAAGTCGCTCACAACCCCAATCATCTCCAGTGATTGGCTGGTAAGATTCTCTAGGGTAATCATCCGGTTCATATTGGACACTGTGTTCAACGCTCTCATAGCCCCGGCTTGACGCGTCTCTTCATTTAATGAATAGGAAGAAGTTGACAACAATCTGAGTCGGATTATTTCGGCATTTGCACTACCTGAAGGGCTTACTTTACAGAAAATGAAGGTCACTGAAATCTTGCACGCTTGAACGAAAATCACGAAGTAGTAGGCTGAATTCAGAGTCAATTCACACGAAAGAAGCAAGTAATCATACCGCTATCCGCAGATCCGAGAAATGCATTCCCTATGACGTATACTGAGTAATACTCATTGATGGGATTGTGATTATTTTCTTTCACTGGATGAACATGGTCCATTCTCCACTTATCATCAATAATCGCATAGATTACCATCACGACGTAATATGCCTAAAGGAAAGGGCGGCTTTGGCATATTTTTTTGCGAAACTGACCTGGTGCACTAGGTACGGTATCATGAAGAATCGGACTTCGTCCATAATTGCATAAATCAGAGAAATGCAGCATAGAAACTCGACTAGCGTGGTGATTCCAACTTCAATGAGAGACTCTGCGCAAGCTTTGCGTACGTGGTTATCCTGAAGTGTTGAGTGCCTTATAAGGATTCAGAAGGCATATTGCGGTTGAGCGTCTGCAACCTAGGAAACATTCCATTCTAGTCTCTCCCTAGCGTCCTTTCTATCCTACCTATAACCTTGTTTTCGCTCCAATAGGACCACTAATTTCGGCCAAAGACACAGGCTTTGAATTTTGCTGTACGGGGGGGGGGGGATTTATACACGAACGGACTGTTATATTTTGTTCACTCTCTGAGCAATATCTTCTTCTCACGACAATGTAAACAGCTCACAGTTTGGAGTCGGGACGCAATCATGACCATACTCCGCACGAAGAGCGAGAAGAGAGAGGCGAATGCGACGGAATCAGCTGCTTTCTAAAAAATTATCAGCTTTTGAATCAATAAAACCAGCGGAATAAAGATTCTTTAGAAATGAAGCCCAATGAAAAAAGCCTCACCGAAACATGAGCGCCACAGCAAAATGAGTGATAGTATCGTGAATCATTGGTGTTGAAGGGCACTTTCTGCTTTTCTCTCAAGCATTCCATCTGAAAATCTAGAAACGTCTTGTCGTTAGACAATCTTGGCAATATACTTTTTTCTACAACTAATTCACAAAAAAGAGGAGAGCAAAGCAAATAGTCGGAAAAGTTCAATGCAATAACATCACAAGACAGGAAGAAATATGACATAACACATGCGTTTTCGCACCGAGAGGATGAATAAACAAGGTTAGCTTCCTTGCTAATAGAGTTCAGAAAGCACGGGACACGCTCCCTATCCTACTATCTTTCTCGCGGGTCAGAGAAAGAAGGGCTCACACTCTGCTCACTAATAGAACGTGAGTGCTGCCCTCAAGTCAAGCTCTGATTCTCCCTATTCCTCCTAATATCTCGCAGGTCAAAAAAGCAGTAGAATAGTGAAGAGGCGTGCTCTATTTCTCGCTGTATTGCATTGATTCTAGAGGGTTTTGGAGGTTCACGACAGATGTTTTCACGGCAAGCGAAGAGTGAAAAGTTTCGAAGCCTCGTTTGTCTTTGCCAAGTAAAAGTATTCGTGCTGAAAGTAATTTCCTTTCCATTTCCTCTTTAATCGAGGTTGTAGGAGGTAAAAGCAACAATCGTGGAAATTAAATATCGTAATTTTATGACACAAAATCATCCATAGGATCATCGATGAAAAGCAATGACAGGAACGATCACAATGCGTTGTCGTTCTTCTAGGAATGATTCGTTCTCCGATGAGCTTTTTCTCTTGAGAAAGCAGTACAAGTTGAGGACAATCTGCGAATTTTCCCATACAATCATAGACATACACATAGTCAATTGCGCGAATTTGCTTACCTTGCAGAAATACAGATTCAACAGTAATCTAGCGATCAGCATTACATAGTAGAGAATCTCAGCTGAATTTCGATAATGCTTTCATATTTTAGAAGTGTTTGCCGATTTTCTATGTGGCCCTAGGAGATACAGAAAACACTCACATACTTTCCTAACCTCAAGCTTCTCAGTTGGTGAATCTTCATTGAAGAAAATCACTGCAAGTTTATCGTTTACACAATATTACCGGGTCATGACGCTAGTTTCCTATCTCTCCGAACAAATTCCACGAGCTTCCCACTAAGCAACGAATGAACGTGGGTTGGCGAGAAACCGATGAAATAATTTCTTACTGTGAGAATACATGAGATCGTTTGCGATAAAGAAAACCTGAAAGGGG
>LS503455.1:10045-35306 GCA_900490845.1 Pristionchus japonicus | reverse complement strand
AACAAATTGCCTTGTCTCCATGAGCAATCAGAATATTGCACGCAATGAAGAGAAAGAACAGAGAAGCGTTTGCAATGAAGGCGGTCGCTTTCTGGAATTGGTTTCCCTACGAAGAATTTTGGTTCGCAGTGTCCACAGTTTCAAGATACCTGCAGGAAAGTACAAAAATTGAAGCGCGTCTAGAGAGATAACAGTTACCTTAACATGAGCACCACAGCAAAACGTGTGGAAGTAACGTCGATCGCTCGAATTGAATGGAGTGACTGGCTTGCCTCCGAAGCAGCTACACATCTCAAATTTTGTTATTCGCAACATGACAAACGATAAACGTTTTAAATTCTTCGTAAAAAGCAAAATTTAATTCGGGAAAGTGTAGATTAGGGTAAAGGAGACGTCTAGGGAGTGAATTCTCATACATATTCAGCACTCTAAGTAATAGGACAGGGCAGGCGTTTTCTCATTGCTTCTTATTTATTCAGCACTACTTTTCCGTCCTTCTCACTTCACATTCAGCTGTTTTCAGACAAATGAGAGTGATTGACTTCGTGAAATGTTTCTAGAGAGTTCGCATTTATCAAAGTGGTGAAATATTATCAAAAATATTTTGCTGGTGTACTTGAAGCGATACATATTTCACAATTAAAAAAGGCCAAAGGTTCGGTGTTGAAAAAGGCTATGAAACAAACATGAAGTCGCGAATATCACCATTTTAGGACTAGGAACATCTTATACAGACCAGAGAGACAAAATATATGGAATCATCTGGCAAATAACGCAGTTGTAGTAACGGTAGGCTGGCTCTGAAGAGGCATGATACGTTGTCGCTCCTCCAGGAACGATTCGTTCTCCGATGAGTGCTTTCTCTTGAGGAAGCAGTAGAAGTTGAGGACAACCTGCATATTTGTTCATTTTTCCAGCAATAAACACACTCGCCCACCTTACAGAAATAGACATTCACCAGAAGCTTGAAGACAAGGAAAATAATAATGGAAACTTTCGCTGAAGTTCAACATTAATTTCGAAATTAGAGCAGAGCTACAAACTTACACGCAGTTTCATACTCTATTCGCTCTCTTAAAGGATCCTCTTCGGAGATAATCGCTAAAGATATAATTTATTGTTAACAGGTGAATTATATTTTGGTATCCTTACTGAAAACAGTTGTGAGGTCGAACACTATCAGGTAGATGAAGTGAGCCTAAGAGAATAAATTTTAGCTTGCAGAAAACTGATTACGCTTACCTGAAAGATAAGGTAGGGCGCAACTAGGGTCTTAACTTCGCACGTTATGGTAATTATCAAACAAATGCAACATAGAAACTCTATTTGTGATTCCATCCCATGTTCCGAGAAGAAATCCTGTGATACCAATCATAATGCTGCATATAAGAAGCGAAAGAGTACCTCATTCCCCTTAGCAATTACGTACATGCAACCGATGAACAGCCAGAATAGTGAGATGTGTACAACGAATGAAGAAGCTTTCTGGAGAAGAAAACACATTTTTATGTTACTGGAAAGATAAATCGAGTTGGAAAAGAAAAAAAAAAGTTAATCTGCTTGACTCACCGTTACATGAGCACCACAGCACAACGTGTGGAAGTACTGCTTGTCATTCGGGTTGAACGGAGTGCCTGTCTTTCCCCCGAAGCAATTACCCATCTGAATTGAGGGAAATATCGGTGCCCTAAACTGAGAAAACAAGCAACTCGCTGCGGGTAGAGCATCGCAACATGTTCGGAAAAGTTCGGGAAATGCTTTGTTAGTGAAATGAAACAGCTCTATTCAGCACTCAAAGTAGTTAGAGAGGACAGACATTTTCTCACTGCCTCTTATTGATTCAGCACTACTTCTCCGTCCTTCTCATTCCACATTCAGCTGTTTTCAGAGCGACAAGCTTCGAACAACGTTTAGGAATGTGTCAAGAGAGTTCACATTTATCAAACTGAGTTCACAATAGATTAGCCACGGCAGAGTTCGGATTGGTACGGACAGAGGAGCAGGGGATTCGGCGATTTACTACAGGGGCTCGCGGATGAATAACGACTGCTGTTGGTTCTCCGCAAACTTTCGTGTAGACCACGCCACGAATGACGACACTATGAGTCAGGTGTCCCTTGTTCTTCAAAGAATCGTAGAAGCAGAGAAGAATCTGAACGATTGTTCGCATACATTTGTCGATATTCAACCACCTTGAAAAAGTGGAGCGACATTGCCAGCCAGACAATCAGTACTGAGAAAATGATCACGAATCCGGAGTCATCTTAGAAGTTGACAGGTAGAAACGGGTGATCTGTGTTTCTCATAATTTAAATAATCGTAAGTCTCGAACTGCAGTGATTCTGAAGTTGAGTTTCGAACATCCAGTAGTTCGGTGCCTTCGCTATATATACCATGAATTTGAGGCCGATCGGATCGCTGTGTGAATATTGGGATACATTTTAAAGTGTCAAAGAACTTTTTAGACACCCTGTATTAGTTGGATCACAACGATTGCATAAAAAATTGCCTGGTGCAGGAGGAAATACTTTGCGCACTTCCTGTGCTTTGTGGTGATCGAAGTCTTGAGGGCCAGAGTTGCGAACAACTCGATAGTGGCAAAGCATGCGCATGCGTACTGTAAACCGAAGAATTAGCGCACAATTGAGAATAAAATATCTTAACTAGAGTCCGGAAAGAAAGAGTTGCTCTCATCCGTTCACACACTCTCTCATCGGTCAGAGCGGCGAGAGAACGTGCAGAGTGAGGAGAGTCAACTCTTGCTTTCCGCTCTCTATTTCTAACCGCAGAGATGCCACGGTTGCCCATTTGCACGTTGATCATCAGGATCAGAATTCGAATCAAGAGAGACAACAGGGACAAATTCGAAACAATTGATGTCATTTTCTGAAAAATGAACTTCTAAACAGGAAAGTCAATCGAAAATCGCACCTTCGCACTCGTTTTGACGCAGAGAAAGTGATAATCATCAGGATTGTAGTGTTTTATCTTGTATGGCATCTGGAATAGCTTCTGCGAATCGAAAACATTATTTTTAATCAGTGAAAAGGCTGGGGAAAATCAGTGTTGCCTCATAATTAGGGATGTCAGAATTAAGATAGACTCTCCTCATTTTCCACACTCTCTAAGCGATCATGCAGGCGAGAGAGTGTGTGAAATGAGGAGAGTCACTCTTAACTCAGACATCCCTACTCATAATATCTGGTCAGGAGCTATGCAATGGTTTCGAGACTGGTCGCTTTATGTAGTGCGAGACTCGTGATAGAAAGAAGGTCATAGCCCACGCAGTAGTTTTTCGGCGGAAGAAGAGAGTGTGAATTGTAGCCAGTATTTTCGTAATTCTCAGAAACCAGCCATCGTGACAGCTGCCCACTCACGCTTGCTTTGCGTTATGACCAAAGAGAAAACAACAATTAGAATCAGAATGACAGAATCAATGTTGACTATGTTTCACAAGAGAGAGTCAGTCAATAGTCCAAGTAGTATTTTATTCACAGCAACTGAGCCATCGCACAATTAGGGTTCAATTGAACCATGGGTCTAACACTGTGTACGGAAACGGCTCCGGTTCTGGCTAGAGGCACGTGGACAATATTGGCAGTTTCTGGATTCCGAGGAGCTGTGTAGATGACGACGTAATTTCGTCTATCGGCTCTAGTTATTGTCGCCTTTCGTGCACTGGGATGATTCATGGAGAAGTAGAAATTGTGAATAATCTGAAAAAGTTTCATCATTACTTTTCTGCGAGGAACAATACCTTGAAGAATAGGATCGAAATGATGAGCCACAGAAGAAGGCCAAGATAACGAGTGCCACGACTGCATTATAATGCATGCCTTGGCTGGGATCGTCGAACGATAGTTCATGGTCGACAACATGCATGATATCACACAACAGGACAGTTTTAGGGATGATGGTGAAAATGAGAAGAATGATGGAGGAATACTGCACATGACCAGGAATTTCATCCACTCGAACGAATAGATAGAAGAGCAAGTGACACGCGATCATCAATGAGAAGAATGCCTGGAAGTTCACTAAAAACTTAGATAAACATCGAAAACTTACCTGATGAATGAGAAAGAGTGGAGCACAAGCCCTTGATCGTTTGAGTATTGCAGTCAAGAGTGAAGAAATGGCGAAAAATTCGAGCATTGCAACCATTTCAGATGCGAATTTCTGAGAAAGAACGTTAGCTCTCTCAAATTGTAATCAATTATACAAAACATTCACCCATTTCTGAGCGATCGTTGCAAACACAATTCGAAATATGAGAGAAAATACAGACAGGATTGCGACTACTGAGGCATATTTCTGAAATGTCGTGCTTTATTCGTGTCAGACTAGGCAATAGAAACTCCATTCACTCACCTCAGTCGGTGTTCAATCGTTTGTGGTAGTGTATGGTGGTCGAGTATTACCAGACATTGAGTGTTGGTTCGAGCTCGAGATCAATAACTCTCATCTGACTCTTTATATTCCACGTGCTATTGGCGCATAGCCCACGCATTCTCTTTCTCAACGCAAGAACGATCATAATTGTAGTCATCTCTATTCTCGGTATTTCAAACAAACATGCTGGTGACTTCCCACTCATTTACTTCGAATTTTACACCTCTGTTTGCGAGTAAAACCAAAGTTTAAAATAAAGTCAACAAATTTATCATACGTCCAGTCAATATTTGGCATACGGAGGAGGAAGTTCGGGATGTCCTGCTTCCAGAGTGGCGATGTCCTTGGTCGGGATGGGGTACTGATTGAATCCGTCGGTTTGAGGATTCTCGAAAGAGGCGGGGGTTGCTTGGTAGTGGACAGTGGGTGTTCCTTCAACGTCAGAATGAGATTCACGTGCGGAGAGGTAGAAGAAGAAGGAGATGATGATCTGAATCGGTCCCAGCTAGCAGCCCAATTCCCAAGCCAGGTAATCTCAGTGTTTTCGAAAACTATTTTGAGTGAAACCATTTGCAGAACGGTTGATAAACAAGTTCCGTTTGATGCCTGTCAAATGACACTTCAATATTCAAGACTCACCTTAGAGAAGTAGACCATCATGAGCAGCATGATAACGGCGACGAGAACAGAACTGATCTTCTCTGAAATAATAAATCAGTCCGTCAATCAACCAAATGACAAAATGATCCTCACCTCCCCTCGCGTCCACAATGTCTTTCTTCGGATCCTGAAATTCCATCAATTTTCATGGAATAATCCTGTCCAAGCTTGTCGTTTTATGGATACGTTTCAGAAAGTCAATAAAGGAATACGAAAAGTGGAAAAAGAATTTAATAATCACGTCAAAGCTTACTAATTCTTCGTTGGCGATAATGACGCCAGCTGCGATCATCGATATGATACTGTACCCCTGTAGTTTTCGAAGTTATACATTCCGGGAAATGAGGAGAATGGGTAGGAGAAGATAAAAAGAGTAGACGGAAATCCAAATGATTTTTTCCAGTCGGTTCTCATACCAAGGAGAGACATACCTGATCCACCAAGTAGGGCAACAGTAGCCATCGGAATTCGTAGAAAACTGCGAAAAGAAGAGCGCCAACACAGCAGCAATCGAGATAGATCAGGATGGACTGGTAGATGTCCTGGAAAAAGGAGATCCTTAATCGTAGAATTATCATGGCCAATGGCGGCTTCACAACCTTAGTAGCCATATGAATGCGCACTCTGTTTTTAAAGCTAAAAATAAGCGAAAATAGAAGAGGAAAGCCAACTCACCCAATCTTCCCATTGCGTAATCACAAGGA
Source organism: Pristionchus japonicus (assembly GCA_900490845.1). Taxonomy (NCBI): domain Eukaryota; kingdom Metazoa; phylum Nematoda; class Chromadorea; order Rhabditida; family Neodiplogasteridae; genus Pristionchus; species Pristionchus japonicus. The sequence continues at coordinate 29,550 of LS503455.1, read as the reverse complement.
AAACTGAACGAATAATTGCAGAGATAACGGAAAAGATAGCAATGGCTCGGGCTGCTTTCTATAAATTTATTTTATTAGCAAATTAATTGAACAAAACTAATCACAACACTCACAGTCACATGCGCCCCGACGCACAGTGTGTGGTAATAGCGAGGATGATTATGGCCGAAGACCATTATCCTGCAAGAAATGTCATCACTGACGGAGAAATGACGGCGCTGTAAAAGATGCGCCAACTGAGTGAGCACTGAGTAGCGAGACACTTGACTTCTCTCTAGTGGACGCGCGAGCAACCGTTTAAATCGCTCGTAATGACCTTGGTTGAGCAACATTGAGCAATCGCTCTAAAAATCGAACACTATCTCGCATTGCTTGGTCGCTGAGAGAACATTTAGGAACACTAGGGTTCGAATACCGGCAGTCGTCTCCTCATTCCACACACTATCTCGTCTTGCTTGGTAGCGGAGAGAACATTCTTGAATACTGTTCTAATGATCTAGGAAGTTCGAATAACTAGAGACTACACATGAAGGATAGTAGGAATGGCGCAATGCTACAGACTAACCTAATTCACTACAGGCAACTTAATTAACTAAGGCGCGCTTCGGAAATGTTCGAGATCACGCTATGTTAGGAAGAGCATTCCAAAGAAATGAAAACACCGGCACTCCTGCACATCTCATTACATTTCGTAATATGCACATAATCGCGATCCATCCCGAACCACTTACCCTCTAGAAACACCATCATTTAGGAAATCACTGAAACACGTTTCACTCCCATCCTTAAGCCCGGTGAGGTGCAGGAGCGCCAAAACGCCAAAGAATAAAAGAATATTCCCATGTTCAAGACAATTCTGCCTCGATCACAAGTGTCATTGCATGAATCCGTGCTCCGCACTTTACTTTGCTAACGTTTGTGCAAAAGATACAGCAAGGATGTTCACTGAGGTTCCTTTTTTGTGTATTTTCTTCGTGTGAGAAGTTCCGTGTGAGAAGTTCCGCAGTTCGTTGCATCCATAATGTTTATTACTCGATGATAAAACACAACAACCGAAACAATGCAACGCTAAACATTCTGATTTGAGGTCTGTTGGTGGCAGCTGGTGATATCGGTCGTTTTGTGGTCAGAATTAGTGGAAGGTACCGAGACATCAACTGCCTCGACTCCGTCAACCTCGTCCACTCTCCAGAGAAGGTAGAAGAAGAAGTTGAAGATGACCTGAGTTCGCAAGTTTTTGTTTATCAGCTGCTCGAAAAAAAAGTAAATGAAGACTTACCTTGAAAAAATATCCCATGATTAATATAATCACAACCACATCCACGCAATACAAAATCTTTCCTGAAAAGTATCTTTAATTATACGATTTGGAACTTCTCTATCCTACTTGCTGTAGCGTATTCGTCCTCGACCCATTTCGTTTCCTGAAATGGATAAAATTGCAAATTTTTCAGAAAAAAAGATTTATTTTCCAAAATTTACCATCTTTCCGTTCAGAGTTTCTATGGCGACAAGAATCCGCCCAAGAATGCTCAGAACCTGCAATGATTTGACAGTACTCAACAAAATCTGGAAACTTCTCGATTGCTGAAAGTGCAGCTTACCACTTCAGCCAGATACGGCACTACCAAGCACGCGAGTTTCTTGTACACAGCAAGAACTAGCGTGAGAATGCAGCAGAAGTCGACTGTGACGATGATGATTTCGCGGTGGTCCTGCGATTGTATTACACTTCACCAATGAATGCTGTGCACTTTACTGAGCACTACTGAGCACTCTACGAACGTGATGCTCTCGAAGACCGAAAGACTCACTCATGAGAGCAAAATATGTATGTAGAGGCGAAATAAACTAACCCAATCCCCGTTCTGCATCGCAACCAAGACTGCCGCTCGGAGAATGACTGCAATCAAGGACACAATGGCGACGCCGCGCGCTGCTTTCTAAAAAGTTTTACTAATGTGATATTGTTTTCCCAAAAAATGAGCGAAATAGGGCTTTGCCAACATCTGCTGTGATGATAAGGCTCATGATTTTACACGAAATATGTGTTTTTGAAGAAAAATTTTGTCAAACAGAAAAATGTAGCGTTTACCGTAACGTGCATGCCGATCAGTAGTGTGTGGAACCAGCGAGGGTCATTCGGGTTGAAATCCATTTCTCTGTAATAATCATGTGTAAAGGAGAATAGGAAATCATTAAAATCAAATCAAATAAATTTCGGCACGTTTGTAATTGAATTTATCGAGAGATTGCTGCAAAAAAAGCTTTTCTGCGACTGGACAGTGAAAGAGAGAGCACAATCGTTAAAGCGCCCTCTCGCTTCCTAGAACTCCCTGACCTTCACTGGTCAGAGCGTTCATTTCCTCGGTGCGAGACACTCAATGCTGCACGAAGTGGCTGGTGAAAATGGCGCAACACCACACCCTATACCATCTTTACTACAATTAGTTGTGAAAACTCAATACTCCTGGGAAACTTTAGATAACTCTTATATTCTACATACCAAAAGGCAAGTGGGAGTGGCGTAACACCACACACTGAACGGTGTTCGCTACAATGAGCTAATGAGAGTTCGCAACTGTGATGTTCCAGATCTCAAAAAGTTTTAGAAGATTTTCATTTTGCCTAGTTCCATCTTACTCTTCTTTCTGCGAATTTGGCATTCCGTTAACCTCTCGATCAGATACGTTATTCCGAAAGGCTAACGTACAGCGCGCCGTTCGTTTCGACAGAGAAACGTGCGCGATCTTCGAAGCGCAAGGCATTACCTTGAATTCACCACTAGAGACTAGCTGGCCACTAGAGGCTAGAGAGCGCAGGGAGCGTACGGTGCACACGCTGAGCCAACTTTACTACAAGTAGTTGCTGAAACTAAAGAAATTACGGAACTCAACGAAATCATTAGATCACTCCTGCGTGCGACGAGTTCGATTACGAAACGAACGCTACAAATGCTTCGTTCTTATTCTTAGCAATGGTCTATCGTTTTTCTGGAGATTGTGTGACACGACAAAAATACCGATATTATTTTTATCATGACCGTTCGAGCGTCGCTCTTAAACACTAGAACTGTTGATATTCCGAATTGCGACTAGTGAAAGCGGTTTGGGCTTGGAAGAAAACGTTAGGACCCTCGACTTTCTCTACCGCTTCACGTCTCTTCAGAAATAGGAAGAAGTTGACAATGATCTGAAATAATTTTGGCGAAATTCGTAATTTGACGAATACTCTACCTTGAAAAAGTAGATCTGCATACAGAGAATCATGACAACGAAAAGTTCGGTAATGAGCATTACTGAAAATTGATTTTTTTATATATCGACGATTCTCAAATGATGGAATTACTTTGATGCGAAAGATCTTTGCCTTCATGAATGAAACCAGTTGCGATTGGAGGGATCATAGCAGCCATCATTACTAGCTGAACAATGCAGAAAGCCTGGAATATGATCAATTTGAAAAGTTTTCAGCTTAAACCCACCTGAACTATCAGATACGGAAACACAAGCGCTTTCACTTCTTTGTATGCAGCTATGAACAGCGCAAAAGTACACAGAAAGTCAACAGTAGTGAAGAGTATTGAGTAGAAACCCTGAAATTCGTAAGGTAAGGGTGATTCCACGTCAAGCGCTTTTATTGACGTCTCGCGACGACTACGCTAGGTGTGGCAGAACGTTAAGGCCGGCTGCTAGATGAAATTCGCATTATCTGATAAATAAAAGAGAATGAAAGGCATACCCAATCTTCAAATGCAATAATCAGTAAGCATAGCGTTCTGATGATAGCCGTAACGAGTGAAAATACGGCAACTGCTCTGCATGCTTTCTGAATGAAATAAAAAATTTGTTTCCGATAATTGAGTTATAATGATTCAAATAAATCGAAATGCTCACTGTAACATGCGCGTCAACACAGAGTGTGTGAAAATATCGAGGATGATTGGGGTCGAATGGCTCGCCCATTATTGCTGAAATCGAAAATAGTTGTTCACAAACAGCAGCAAAGTGAAGAAGAAGCGAGAATAAATTCGTGAAAAGCTGACGAATAGAGCTAGTCATCCTGACCTAGTAGCTTCGCTCGGTCGCCTGCGGGGATGAAGGTCACAGGACGAGTGTGGAAAGTGAGAATTAGCTGTTTCTTCATTTCGTACGCTCTCTCAACGGTAAGAGCGATGAGAGAGTGTGTGAAATAAAGAGACAGCGAGTCACAGGACGAGTGTGAAAGGGAAAGCGAACTGTATCTGTTATGTTCCCACACTATTTCGAATCTATGTAGGCGAGATTAGCTCATTTTCCCCTTTTCTCACCATGTGAAAGTGAGAGCATGGAGATGCTGACTGAGATAAGAACGCTCTTTATTCAAAAGCGAAGCTTTCAAAATGGACTGCGCACATGATCTAATTGTGAGTATTTTTCATGAAAATAACATAGGAAACAACAGCAAAAGAAATTCCAACCAACCGGATTCGAACCAGTGACCTAAGGATCTACAGTCCTCCGCTCTACCAACTGAGCTATGGTTGGGACTGGAGAATGCACTGAAAATCATTCTGCTGAAGCGTTTCGCATCGTTTCGACACTATAATGAACATTTTCTTCTTTATATTGCCAGAAACGCACTCGTCACAAAATCCATACAACTGGAATTTGATTATTCCGACATTCAATAGCCTAGTAAAACCTTCCCATATCTTCTTGAGTCATACCGCGCGAAATAGTAATACAACGTGAATTGGAATACAACGAATACAATATTTGATCGTACAATTGTACACTGTACAAGAATATTAAAAATATTCTCTACACTTCGACCACTTTCTTCTCAATGTCGAGGGAACTCTCGCTAGTGGACAGATCGTCTTGAATCTTCTCCTCAATCGTCACTGAGCTCTCGCTGCTTTTCAGCTCATTCTCCATTTTCGGCTCAAACTCCACCGAGCTCTCGCTGTTCTCCAGAGCCTCCTTAGTCCCTCGCCTCATCCCCACCACCGCCCTCCAGTAGCAGATGAGGGAGAGAATGCACAGAGAGGAAATCACTCCGAAATGGACCGGCATCGACACGAACGGAGCGGTGAAGAGAACGATGGTGGAGAGGAGGGACTGAAAAATCGAGTTTATTGAAAATGATAATCTTAATACTCATGAATTTCAACTGTTGTGTGTGCAATGTGCGTAAAACCACTACAATATGTGTAAAAATATTATTCCCGGGTGAACACGAGCTATGATTGAAGGGAAACGAGGAAATGAGCATGTTTCCCGGCGCTCGTACCAGACCCAACCATAGCTCAGTTGGTAGAGCGGAGGACTGTAGATCCTTAGGTCACTGGTTCGAATCCGGTTGGTTGGAATTCCTTTTGCCGAATTTTCTCTATCATTTTCTTTTTGTATTTTGTATTTTAATCTCAATTTTGGTTTTTTTCGCAATTACCTGATAGAATTTGCTGATCGAGTACACCTCCGCGATCTTATCCGGAATGATCAGTGCACAGATCACGGTCCTGGCAGTGTTGAAGGAGTTGTCGGACATGCCCAGGAGCAGGGCGATTACGATGGCGATTATTGGACTGAAAAAAACCATAGATAGCCCATCAATTTCGTTTTTTATGAGCATTCCCAGGTCCTAGAGTCAGTGCAACGCTCCCCCCGCCTAGGCATGTTTGAGTTGTCGGACATGCCCAGGAGCAGGGCGATTACGATGGCCATGATTGGACTGAAAATCGTCAGATTTTTGCTATACTAGGCCACTATATCTTGTTTGATCATTCCTATGTTTCACGCTTCCCTCTATGCATGTCTCAGATATCGGACATGTCCAGGAGCAGGGGATTACGATTATTGGACTGCTACAAAACGGTGTTCCCAATCAAACTGTTAGCACACAGAAAGCAAACGTTTTGTGCTCACTTGGGTTCCAGCAGCGGCGTAGCTCCACTCGTCGGTGAGTGCGTAGCGCAAGGTAACATTATTGCTTTCGTTTTCCTCTTTTTTCTACGTTTTCCTCTACTACTCAACTCTTCTTCTATTCAATGCTAAGAACTCACTTGGGTTCCAGCAGCGGCGTAGCTCCACTAGTCGGTGAATAAGTAGCCGCGGGTGGGGTACTGAGCAGGGCGAGAAGCATGGCAGTGAGGAAGAGGAGCGAACCTGCAACAATGCTCTTCATTCGACCCATCACGGTATGGTTGCCGATTCGAATTCGCAGTCTTCGACTACGCGCAACGATTCGAAGACTTCCAAATGTTTCGAAGTCTTCGAATGGGGAGAGAGAGGAGAGAACGTTGTCCTCTTTCGTCATTATGTATTCGAATGAGCAAAGATTTCGAATCCGAACCGAACACAACGGTGTGCAATGCTAACTTACCAATTATGAGAGAAGGAAGCTGCGCAAAGTCCTTGATGCGCTTGGACGCGAAAGAGATGATCATGCCCACTGCAATTAGAATTCAATTAAATTTGTTTTGCACATCTAATCACACGTCGATCACTTTTTTACTGCCACGAGATGCTTTCTAAAACGTGTGAAACACAACCAAACGGAAGAAGCATAGAGGTCAAACTTACTGAGTATCTCTCCCGCCCCCAGTGTCACTAGATAGAGTGCGGGAAGGAAGATGTGGCTGGACAGTGTCTTCGAATAGACCAGTGTGGCGGGGAAGACCAGGACCCAGAAGCCTGGAAGAGGTCAGCGTTAGATGTGAAAGCCGAAAGCAAAAGTGGATGGCATGATGGCACTTTGACCCCTGATCGTAAACTGCAACCGATAGAGGATAGTACAGTAGTGAAGTTACAGACTATAGAGGATAGTAAAGTAGTGAAGTTACAGTCTTACATGTAGAAAACCCAAGGAAGGAGAAGAGAGGAGTGATGTAGAGGGTGCGACAGTCAATGAATGTGCTGGCGACACGCTCTGAAATAATTTCATTCGTTTATTTTATAGCTTCGAAAAGGTGTGCTACAATTGGAAAGATAAATCAAAGTCATTACTCACTCATTTGCTCCCCGAAAGTATCTTGCTTCTTCTTGAAGCTTGCAGCTATCGAGTTGGTCACATTCTGAATTGGCATTTTCATTATTTTCATTTTCATTTTTCACTTTTCCGAGAAATCAAAGGGCAAGCAAAATGAATAAGAACGGCATTTTTCATTGACAAAATATTGAGAAAAAAGGTAAAGATATAGTTGCGTATAAAATCGCCTTGATTATTGTCTCCTTTTTACCTTCCCCCTTTTTAGAGGTTGCACGTACCCGAGTAGGCATCAGTGCAAAGATGAGGTTGCTGAGGAGGCAGAACAGGGCGAACACGCCGTAGAGCATCCTGAAGTGATGAAAATTATTCATTATTTTTATTTAGTGAGCAGATCCACACGATAATTAGAACGTGCGTAAATCAATCTAATTTCAAGAATAGGCGAAACGCATTCGAAACGTCATGCTCACCGAATCTCGAACTCCGAGTACTGCCTGTAACTTCTGGCTTCCTGACTGACAGTTGCATTGAGAAGAGCACTCTCCATACTCGATTCAGCGACGGCTGTGGGGTTGTTGGCGGAGAGGGCGACGATGACTCCACCGGCGATCAAACTGAATGAAATGCACTAGTAATTCGATAGAACATTGAAATTCCCGATTTATTGAGTTTCAGATAGATACTAAAATTAGCACATGCACTTTCACTAAGTGAGAGCGCGACGATAACACCTCCGGCGATCAGACTGAAAGATTTTTTGCATTCTTTTAACACTAGATAACCTCTATCAGTTAATTTTAGTGGGCGGTGATGGTTTATAGCAATTCGAAAATAGGATATGTATTAGAGGAGCAGTGTTTGTTGGCGGTGAGGGCGACGATTACACCTCCGGCGATCAGACTAAAAAATTGTGCAATGAACGAATGTGTTTCACACAATCAACAAAATTTGTGCATTTTCTTCTTTTTCGATTGCAATCCCTTCTCCGAGCTATGATATTATGAGGTATCTCAACGAACCAACTCGTCGCCAGTGCCCATGACAGCGCCGAGTTCCGCTCAATCGTCGCCTTCGTTTGTGATCCCTCCACTAATCAACTAGTAATCACATATAAGCCAAAGTGAAAACAGGGATCGAAAAAAGGAGGTACTGTGAAAAGTGCTATAATTCCACTAACCAACTTGTCGCCAGAGCCCACGAAAGTGCAGAGTTCCTTTCAATCGTCGCTTTCGTTGAGTGTTCAGTGATGTACGCGCCGTGACCGGAGTAGAACACTGTAAAAAAAAGCTCAGTAGTGGTAATCATGATGATCGTTGATAGGCGTTGACGTAATGATCTTTATCTCTCATTCTCGTTATTTCTAGTTTACTCTCTATACAAGAAGAATCAAGCACACATGCTCTCTGATTCAACTCTTAGATGGTATAATGAAACTCAAATGCAGCAGAGAAGATTCATGAGATTGTTGATTGAGAAGCGTACACGCATAGCCAATCCCAGTAGTCGCAGACGTCACATAATACACAGCCTGTCAGAGTGGACGATTTCCTTTGTTCACCGCGGCGCACGTATTCTAATGCGCCGAGCCATTCCCATCCCTTCAACGCGGGGTGAGCGGGGTGGAATGAGAAGAATTCGAGATCAAACCACATGAAACTTACATAATAACTTCATGCTTAGAATCAATAATGCAAATTTGTGATTGTAAGCCTCACTAGCAATGGGTAGGCAACTCTCCATGTTGTTTTGAACAATTTAGGACGCTTTACGCATCCACTAGACTGGTATGTTGATTTTTCATTGTTTTGTGCAGCTCCCAACCCAAAGATCTACCCTTCAACTTGAAACAAACCCCATGACCCATATTATTTTCTAGCTCCTGTCAGGCATGCCCACAGTCTGATGGCGTCCGATTTTCGATAAATTTTTTCAGATTCAAACAAAACTCGAAAAACTGCCTAAAAAGACATATAAACCCATTTTTTTGAAATATTACAATTTTTATCGAAAATCGGCCGCCATCAGACTGTGGGCATGCCTGACAGGAGCTAGAAAATAATATGGGTCATGGGGTTTGTTTCAAGTTGGAGGGTAGATCTTTGGGTTGGGAGCTGCACAAAACGATGAAAAATCAACATATCAGTCTAGCAAATGCGTAGAGCGTCCTAAATTGTTCAATACAACATGGAGAGTTGCCTACCCATTGCAAGTGAGGCTTGCGATCACAAATTTGTATTTTTGATTCTAAGCATGAAGTTATGATGTAAGTTTCATGTGGTTTGATCTCGAATTCATCTCATTCCACCCCGCTCACCCCGCGTTGGAGGGATGGAGAATGAGTGGGAGGGATTAGCGAGCGAGAATGAGAGCGCCACGAAAAATCCACTCTGACAGGCTGTGTAATACAACAGGTAATGGATGTACTTTCTCTACCCTATCACCCTGTCTTTTCAGAAACAAAGCAACACTGAAGTAGCTAATGAAGCATAACATACATGCATAGCCAATCCCAATCGTCGCAGAGGTCACATAGTACAGCAAGTAGTGGATATATTGGAAGGTGATGAGGTGGATGGTGAAGAGGGCGGAACCGAGCAGGAGTGTGTACTGAAAAAGATTCACGAACTTTATCTCCTCCTCCGCTAGCGAAAAATGTCCCTGCGTATGTCTAGTATGCCTACTCCTCATTTCATCACACCCTCCTCTTCGGCTGAACCTATTTCACCACCATCTCATTAGATGGATGAGGTGGATGGTGAAGAGGGCCGAGCCGAGCAGAAGGGTGTACTGAAATGGATGAAATTTCGCACTTGATCACTTGGTTGCACATCCCTAGAACCGCGAATATCTATTCCTCGTCTTAGTTCGGGTCAGCCCTTTTCCCCATCCATCTCATGAAAGTGGTGAGGTGGATGGTGAAGAGGGCGGAACCGAGCAAGAGGGTGTACTGAAAAGTGAACACGAAAATAAAATGAAAATTTGAAACCGCCAGATATGTTTCATGTAGAGATCAAATGCGAGAAGAGAAGTAACCAATGATTGGTTCGACATTCGCATGTGAAAAAATGTAAACTAACCTTGGATCCGATCATACCGAGCACACACGGCGCTATCAGACTCGTCAGCATGAAGAAGAGGTTGCACATGGCGGCACTTCAAAGAGATAAATAGTCAAGTTAAGCTAATTAGCCTAATTGCACTGATAGTATATCACTTATTGAGTATCGCGTGTTGGTTCAGTGATAACAACAGCAACGCACCCATAGGCTCTGTTATCTACGTATCAATTCATGTTACCACATTGTGGAACATGGGGTCATGATAAAACTCTATCATACCCGTAATATCCCGCATGCGCATCAATCTTCTCCGGTGCACCATCATGCACAGAGCGAAGTACCGGCTCGACGATGGTCAGTTGGGAGTCGTAGCCTGATCAGATTTATCGATTTGGAAGTGGACAAGCAATGCTCTGTCTATTACAACACACTACGCATCGAAGCTTATTGATGTTGTGTGAAACTCATTCACACCTATCACCCAAAACGGTACAGCCGACTCACTCATGAACATGAACATGTTGTCCAGTCAGAGTAGTGTCTTACCTCTCATGTTTTTGTATTTTCGGTAAGAATATGAAAACTAGGAGCAAAGTCCCTACCGAAATCAAACCTATAAGGGAAAGGCATTGTAGCCGGGATTAAAGTTAGAAGGGAGACTCACCCATGAACATGAACATGTTGCCCAGTCCTAGTAACGTTCCCCCTCTTATTCCCGTAGGCGCTTTTTGCATCATTTAGGATGGATAAGCCCATTGCTTAGAACTGGGACTAAAGAGGACCAGCAGGCAAAGTTGAGACTCACCCATGAACATGAACATGTTGCCCAGTCCGAGCAGCGTCTTATCCCCTCACACATTTTTATTTTCGGTTAGAATATGAAAACGAGGGGCAAAGTACTTAGGGGAAACCGAGAAGGGGCCAGACATTGTAGCCGGGATTAGATGGGAGACTCACCCATGAACATGAACATGTTGCCCAGTCCGAGTAGCGTCGCACACAGCAGGTCGTACAGGGATTCGCGCATTGTTGCTGAACGAACACAGAGACATGAAAGAACAAGATGCGAATATGAATCGCGAAGGCGCGTCAATACAACATTTGCGCTAAGGAGAATGCATAGGGACCATTTTCTAATGTCTGGAATGGAATAAGACTTGTCTAAAACTGCCGTTACGCGTCGTATTGGCATACGAAATGGTAAGACAAATAACGAGATTTTCTCGAACTGAGATCTCGTAATGGGCGTGCAGTGGTTTACAAGTCGAATTTCGTTGACGGTCAAAAAATGAAGGCACCCTTCATCTAATCGACCACTGAACTTAGAACAGATCAGTGCCCCGAGTTTTTGCCACCTTGCTAATTAGCAACGAGTCAGAGAACGGAGAAAGAGCGGGGAAAGTCGAGAGACAGAGAAGATGTTGTACTAATCATCCTTGACAGGCGGCGAACGGGCTAATTTGAACTGAGTTCCGCTCGAAAGCCGATGCGTCCAATTGAAAAATTGCTTTTGAACAGAGCTGGCTTCGCATGAAACGCTCTTCATTTCACATGCACTCTAACTTGTCTTTCGCCAATAACTTCCTACCAAGCCATCTCTAGTTTCGAACGCGAACCCTGCCAAGAGGTAACCACTAGGACACTAGAGGGGTTGAACTATGCGTTGTCATTCACTATCTGTTAACTCTTGAAGTGCCCAATCACATTTCCAGATGGAGTGAAACGCACTTAGTCTTCCGGCGAACTCCGATCGTAAGTGTGAAACTAACGATGATGCGGTGTGCATTACACACAATGCAATCAGGAAAACGAAAAATCTATTGAACCTTGGGCATTTCTTTACTTTTAGGACCAGCCACTATCCATAGAGTACGATATCCCTATCACGCTCATTCCCGCCTCACTCCTTAATCGAAGCGGTCCTTAAAGAGTGAACCAAAAAGTACAGAAATTTCGAACGTTGCATATTTGTTCCACTAGCAATCCCTTGTACAGTCCTCCTAAAAGCAACTTCACTCTATCCACTTATCATAGTTTCAGCGAGCGGAGTGATCATTGATCCAATTACGGCGAATCATCGATCACTGATCGAAATGGAATTTGATCCAAATGAAAGGAGAAAACGAGAGGCGAATCATTTCCGGAAGCCATTTCTGAAACAATCGGAAGCCGGAAGCCGCAGATAAGGAAACGGAAGAAAACCCCAACACAGAAACGTTTCGTCTTTAAAAGGAGTTGATGATAAACATCGATGATTCAGAATAGAGAAGGAATCTCCTGCAAAGGGTAACTCTGAGGAATTGAGGAATGAAATTGAGAAAATTTGAGAGAGAAAAGCATCACAGGTCAGAACACAGAGGGTTCAATGCGTTCACTGCATCGAAACAACCAAATTCCGGAAAGTTCATTTATTCTTGTTATTCCTTAAAATTGTTCTGTAGATATCAAAAATGAATCATAATGCCAACGTTTATTCAATGCGATTGATTGGAATGCGGAAGGTAGAAAGGACAATCGGTGAAAATACGAAGAGAGAAGCGAAATGATTTTCACCAAAAAAGTGCATTTTCATTCCACGAAAGCTCATTGGGAGCAATGGAACCACTCAGAAAAGTCCATTGATGATGAAGACTATGAACTTGCATGTAAATCTATCCCGCAAACCCACCAAGCGCCGACCCACCCATAGCAGCATTTATTGAGGATCCTACCAAGAAACCCTCAAAAACCCCTTCCGATCTACACCTTTCGTGCCTATCCTCGCACTGCCACGGGTGCTGCTGGCACATTTGAGTCTGATATGGGGCTGGTTCTGATTCCTCATCGCTTTCAATAGGTACGAAGATGTGGATTGGAGCCATCTGACTCGCTCTACTATGCCTGCTCTCTCGCTCTGTCTGGCCTCCTAGAGAGCGTGAGGAATGAATAGATCCAGACAAGCGCGGCTTGAGGTAGGGCGGCGGTGGGTCGCTAGGGGATAACCCTTCTTCGTGAACGTCTGTGTACTGATTGCATGGAAGAGTATGGGTATGATGAGGGTTGAATGGGGGTTGGACATGGCAAAGGGATGGATGGTACTCCGACTGGTATGGATGAGTGTGGGTTTGATAGGTAACGTCGCGTTTTGCTTGCTGCTCTGCAGCTTCATTTCGTGCTTCCAGAAATCGGTAGTAGTTGATGATGATCTGTATCATAGTAAAAGGTAAAGTAGGACAGTGAGCATTAAAGGTCGATTAGAGCAATTATTCGAAAACTTTTTGATGAAAGTGGTTGAAATCACCTTCAGAAAGTAGGCAATGATGATGATCCGAACGATGCTGGAGAAATATATCTGGACTGCTTCTATAATATGGTTGCTTTGTTCCCATTCAAATGAATCAGTAAAGCAGTATGCACCTAACCTCCTCTACTGGGTTTACTGCCTGATAATGTTCGCATTTCCTGAAATTGGAAGCAATATGAAGAATTTCTGAAGAAGCACTACCATGAGTCCGTTGAACTGAAGATAGCTTACGCACAGAATTTTTGATGCGGTCAAGACCTTAAAACGCGTTCCGCGTAAGAACGTATGAGGGGGTGGCACAGTTGCTCAAAATAGTCCCAGGAAGCTCAAACTTTGTGGTTAGTGTCCCTAGGGGTGGGACACACTTCAGCCAAAAAGTTGGACCCAAAAGTTGATCTTTGATCTTTGAGATCGACTTTTTTCTCTTTGATTTTGACCCATCATGTTATATACCATTCGAAAGAGCATCAACAGTTATGTCTTCTGGCAAATTTTCAAAAGGTTTGGACTTCTACTTTTCGTGATAATTGAAAAATAGTGAAAAATTGGCTCTCACAAACTTTTCAAAAAAATATTGCACCAAGTTCCAATGGGTTGCTCCTCCTAGAAACTTTACATGCTATGTAAAAACGTACGGAGAATTTATTAAAAATAATCCCGGGATGATACGACATACCCGGACATCACTTTTTCTCAAAAAACTAGCATGCATGCGCTCGACGCAGGTTCGAATCCGCCTGCCTCCGGAACTTTTTGCAAACATTTGTTTCACTCAAAATGATGATTTTTCGAATTCAATTCACTTTGAATATGTTTTTGTGATGTTTTAGCGTTGTGTTGCAAACAGTGATGTTTATCTGAAGTCAAAAATCTAAACCCATTTTTTCACATAAGGGGGGACGCTTATGTGAAAAATGACTCAGAAAAATGTTAGTACAAAATGGTTGAAAAAGTGACTCATGCGCTAAAAATATCAAAGATGTGTCAGACTAGTTGTCATAGATCATGATAGTTGGGTCGTTTCTGGCATGACCACCACCTTGATTTTTCACATAAGGGTCCCCCCTTATGTGAAAAAATGGGTTTAGATTTTTGACTTCAGATAAACATCACTGTTTGCAAAACAACGCTAAAACATCACAAAAACATATTCGAAAAGAATTGAATTCGAAAAATCATCATTTTGAGCGAAACAAATGTTTGCAAAAATTTCCGGAGGCAGGCGGATTCGAACCTGCGTCGAGCGCATGCATGCTAGTTTTTTGAGAAAAAGTGATGTCCGGGTATGTCGTATCATCTCGGGATTTTTTTAAATAAATTCTCCGTACGTTTTTACATAGCATGTAAAGTTTCTAGGAGGAGCAACCCATTGGAACTTGGTGCAATATTTTTTTGAAAAGTTTGTGGGAGCCAATTTTTCACTATTTTTCAATTTTCTCGAAAAGTAGAAGTCCAAACTTTTTGAAAATTTGCCAGAAGACATAACTTTTGATGCTCTTTCGAATGGTATATAACATGATGGGTCAAAATCAAAGAGAAAAAAGTCGATCTCAAAGATCAAAGATCAACTTTTGGGTCCAACTTTTTGGCTGAAGTGTGTCCCACCCCTATGGACACTAACCACAAAATTTGAGCTTCCTGGGACTATTTTGAGCAACTGTGCCACTTGCAGCTCGGATTTAAACGTTCTTACGCGGAATGCGTTTTAAAAGAGTGTCGAATTTTGTTGTTTGAGGATTCTCTGGCTTGTTTCCCTGGGTTACGTGCTCTTCTCACAGCACTTCTCGCTCACCTGAATGCCTATGTACGGGAATACCAGCACAGAAACTTCGTTGTAAACGGCGAAAATCAGCAATCCAAAACAAATGAATTCAACAGCAGTGTACAGGCTTTTGGAGATGGTCTGGAACGCAACCATTTTTCTAATGTAAAGTTGAAACATACCCAATCATCGTATCGGGAAAAGATCAAGAAAAGAGTGTTGATGAATAGTAAGGAGAAAGAGAGGATGGCAACATGTCGCGCTGCTTTCTGCGATGGTACTATGTTTTGAGGCACATCGAAATGCCATTTCAAAAAATCGAGAG
The DNA here is from genome assembly GCA_900490845.1 of Pristionchus japonicus. Classification (NCBI taxonomy): domain Eukaryota; kingdom Metazoa; phylum Nematoda; class Chromadorea; order Rhabditida; family Neodiplogasteridae; genus Pristionchus; species Pristionchus japonicus. The sequence goes on along the minus strand of LS503455.1, from coordinate 14,149 downwards.
GTTCATCGTGAGAAAAAAAGAAATGAATAACTCACAGTCACGTGAGCTAGCAAACAGCACGCGTGGAAGTATCGGGGATGGTTTGGGTTGAACGGCTCGTTCATCGCCTGAAATTCCGATCAGAGATTCAAAAAGGTAGACAAGAAAGAAAAGGTACTAGCAGCTGGAAAACTCCTCAAAATCTGAGTGAAGTGAGGCTTAGCCGAACAAAAAACGTTGCTAGCGATCCCAGCCCTAGTTACTTCTCTTCCTTTCATCTCCATTTCCACGTCCATGTAGTGCTTCAAAAGCAGGCACTGTCATTTCCCTGAAAATAATTCACCATGATGAGACAGAAAGTCAATCCGAAGATCCGCAATAAATTCGAAAAAAAGTCGATTGTGCACATTACATCCATATTTCCACAAACTCTTCTGAGGTATCGCCCACACAGTACTTATCTGTTTGTTTTCCTATCGATAGCGTTATCCCAAATCTCGGTGTTCACATCTTTCTCATCTTTTCTGTGACTGTGATGTTCTTCCTGCCTCTTCATCCTCATCTCTAGTCAAACTAATGATTCACTCATCTCACGACGTCACGGCAGTGTGAAAGTAGTGAAGCAAAGCCCTGCTGAGGATGTTTGAATCCGAAGAGTTGCATAGAGTGCATACGAGAGTGAAGAGTCGGCGTCTCTACTGTGCTGACTCATCTCGTCTCCGTCAGAGCTTAGGTAGTGGTGAAATGCGTGACGTACATCTCTTAGAGCAGCTGAAAGGGAAGACCTCCTCTCTTCCTCTCATTCTCTCTCTAGAGAAGTAGAGTACACGGGCTTCTGACGACGGCCGGCTATACTAAAACTTGGCCTTTCTTCACAATCAATTCGGATGAGTTCCTTTCCCAGTCAGTATTACTTGTCTCGAGTACGGAATCTTCCAGTCAGAATAAAAGATCCCAGGACGTCCCTCTTCTCCGTGAAACACTCTCCCTCATGACGAACAGATGAAACGAGAGAAGGTAGACAACAAGTAGTGAGGTAAGGTAGAGAAAGAAGAGAAACGAGAGAGGAAAGAAAAACGAGAGGTTTCTCTGAAACTTTGACCAGGAGCGCGAGGCGAGTAGAAGAAATACGGCTGAGAAGAGGGAGATGAGGGAAGAAGGAGCGAGAGAGAGGCGGAATCAATAGGCCAACGCGCTCTAGCTACTCTATTATAGAGGAGAACTTCATTGTCGTCGGCTTTTGAGAAATGGAGTGGCGTTGAAAGCAGTTGAAATCCCACGTTCCTTTTTTTCCTGTCATTTGCACGAGTTGGCCCGAATCCCACATTCATTTTTTTTTGTCAATCCGTTCGATGATGCAAGCAGAACTCCTACTCTCGATGCTCTGCGACTGAAACATCGTTTCTAACCCCTCTTCAATTAGAGTAACTTCGTTTGCTGACGCAGTAGCTTCAAATTTCCTGAAATAGAAGCACTCTCTCTTTCTCTAACTCACAACGTCTCAATTGTTATTGCCTAACACGCGCCCGGTTCATTCTTCTCTTCCGAGCTGCTTTCCCGGTCATTTTTCAATCTTCCGGTTGCTTCGGCTTTTTGGTTCGTACGATCGATATTAACACTATTTTAGAACAATGGAACAGCCTTTTGACCCGAACGACGAAAGCTACTATCACACAGGATGCTGTGATTCGCATGTCACGGCGAGTTTTCCATCTTTTATTTCATCCTAAAGATCGACTAACTCGCTATGTTTCAGAAAGCCTCCCGGTACGTCGCTATCACTTCTGTTGCTTCAATTGTTCTGCGAACGACCATTATTGCACTTGCAGCGAAGGAAAAGGTGAGATCCAGTTCTTTTTTTTGTTTTTGAGAGAGCTAATGAACTGAGGAAAATCGATAAATCTGTAGAGCGGAATATCGAGGTAACTCAAGCGAAATGAATCGGAGTATTTTTTTCCAGACCCTCTACTACGGCATATTTACGGCCGCCGATTTTCTGTGCATTGTTATCCTTCTATGCGCTGTCTATAAGGAGATTCGGTACTTACTGCTGCCGTACCTCATTTTCCAAGTCAGTGATTACGAATGTTTTTGCAATGCGGGTCATCCTAGTTCTATTTCAAAAACTGTGATCAAAAGAAGACAAGCATTTCGAATTCCTAATGTCGATAGCTCGAGATTCTGGTTGTGACATTCTGGGTTCATTCCTTTGTACAGCCTTGAGAATCACATCAATCATCACGGCGTGAAACGGCTTTCAATAGATAATTGGCTGTATGTGATGTTTGCCGGAGGTGATGAATAAGGACTGAGGAAGGGTTCAGAGATGGGAAATGTTGAGTACGATTGAAATAAGGGGAAAACATGTCAATCTTTGCAGATCTACGGTGCGGGTTCGATAATGTATGCAACGGGTCTTCAGCTATCCGGCGAGAGGGTGAGTGTTATTTACACAGGAACTATTGTCATTATTAGTGAAATTTGAACTCATGTCGATTCTCCGGGATCTGAGAATATCTTTAAAAATTGGTTCCTTTTTTCATTTCTAATGGATAAGTTTCAGGAAATTTCCTTCTCTGATGGGACGCAGCCCACAAAAGGAGGTGAGTAATATGATCGGTTATGTCATTGACGCGGAAGCTAGAAAATTGGAGAAAAAATGGTTCGATTGAACTGCATCATTTCAGTCCGCATGGCCATCTTCATCATGCGCATTATCTGGATTGTGCTCATCGTCTACTTCTTCAAGGTGATTCAGAAATCTCTCTTAACCGTTGCCATCTGTGTATCTCAACTGGATACCATGTTTTTTTTTGACTGAATTCGAATAATAGTGAGAATCTTGCAAGACTCTTGTACAAGATGAATAAAGGAACCGAGCAACTGAAGAGCTGAAAGAGCAATCTTCCAGATCATCCTCAACTTCTACCTCTTCCTCCAGCGACGGGAAGCGGCGGAGAGAAAGTACGGCCCTCAGGGCATCGCCCCCGTCATTGCGTACAAACCACAGTACGAAGCAGAGTATGAGGCCCAACACCAACCCTACCGCCCCCAACCCCCCAATAGTCAGTACCAAGAATACCCACCACAAGATCATCTAGCCCGGTACCAAGAGTACCCACCTCAGGACCACCTCCAAAGGTATCAGGAGTACCCTCCGCAAGATCACCTTGCAACCCAGAGGTATCAAGAGTACCCACCGCAGGATCACCTAGCTAGTCAGCGGTATCAAGAGTATCCGCCTCAGGACCACCTAGTCAAGAATGAACCGCCCCCGCCCTACCCGAAACCTAGGCATAGTTATGTGTCCATAGAGGGTGATCAGACAATGATGCACCCAGGTCAGTATCACAATCAGGAAATGTGCCAACAGCATCCGGGTCAGTACCAGAATAAGCCCAAGTACCAAGCTAGTGGAGCGGGAATGGTTATTGCGGCTATGGGCGGGTTCGGTGGCGGAGGAGGATTCTAGTTTCCCATGATGTATTTGAGTGCTCATACGTGTATTCATACTTTCGCCACGTGCTCTGTGATAATGCTGGATGAATAATATTCTTTCTCGATTGATCGATGTGTGCCTTGTGAGCGTGTTTCTCAAGCAACTCGGCAGACCCAACCATAGCTCAGTTGGTAGAGCGGAGGACTGTAGATCCTTAGGTCACTGGTTCGAATCCGGTTGGTTGGAATTCCTTTTGCCAGATCTTTTTTAATAGCAAGCTTTATCGATTTCCTTATAGGGGCGAATTTACAAGCAAACACAATTTAAGATGCATGTAAAAAGAGATCATAGAGCATGGGACAGCTTGTGAGATTGTGAGAGTCTACTCTAGAAGCGGAGGAAATGAAAATAAATCAAGCATAGCTTAGGACGGTTTGATCCGATTTGTTGGACAGTCTGTCCTCCTCTTTCTCCTCCTCTTCCTCCACATCCTTCACTCCATTCTCCACATCCTCATCCTCCCCGTGCATGCCCCATATCATTCACAAGCTTTATCTAACTATTGTGATCATGGAAACGCAAGCACTCAGATATTTTTGCCAAGTAACGAAGCATAGTCTGCTCGCCAAGAAATCATGCAAAGGAAATGATTGTTTGATCCGACTTATTCGACAGCCTGTCCTCCT
>LS499953.1:273202-293380 GCA_900490845.1 Pristionchus japonicus | reverse complement strand
TATGGCAATTATCCTCTGATTCGGGTTTCGTGTAGCATTGTGAAGGATTTCTGTGTAAGAACAACCTGGAAAAGAAACTCTACTATCAACTGTGCATTGCATGCAGTAGCAACTAGCGAAGTAGAGCGGAAGGAAGGTAGAACCATCTGACTCTCTCCATTCCACACGCTCTCTCGTCGGCCAGACAGAACGAGAGAGTGCACTAACTGGAGAGAGTCCGATCATTGGGGAGAGGAAGAGAGATGGAATGGAGCGATAGCCTGTAGATGAGTTTAGATAATTACAACTACTAATAATAAGTGGGTCCGAAGGGTGAAATGGAAAGTTACGATGGGAGGAGATGGAGGCTAGGGGTGTTCGATTGAAGGGCATAGGAAGGATGGAAAAAGCGGGTTTTGGCTCTGCGAGTTGTAAGAAAAGATAGCGCGCATTGTGACAAGTGATAGGGAAAGTGATACGGCTATTGAGAGCTAGCGCCTACTTTCTCTTAATTTTGGTGGCTTTGTGAGATTTGCACATCTCTGGCTTTTGATCGTTGGTAGCGAAAGAAATGATGAGAAACGAGCCTTGCAACCCCTTCAAACTGAAAAAAAAGCAGAATGGACAGTCATGAAGCTATCAAAGCCCACTGTTCACTTTATGCACATATGCTTTTGACCATTAGAAACATCAGAAACGAAAAAAGAACCTTGCAACCCCTCAAAACTCTCCCGACAAGGTTAGCCAGTGAGTATTCGACCCAGTCATGAAGATACCACAGTTCCCTCTCCTCTGTTCGCTTGAGACCTTCAAAATATCGTGAGCAGTCTCTAGACTATAGCAATGGGCACACAGGTAATATGCCATGCGAGAGGAGGGATAGATTACCTTGAATCGAGGGAAGGGCGACAATAATACTCAAACACATGGGAGCGAGTGGCTGACTGATCGAGCGTGAACGAGAGCCGTTTTGGACAAGGACAATACATTTCTATCGAGGGGCGATGAGACAATATTGGGGATTCGTCATTCGCTGCAGCACTCAAGCCTTTTGAGACTTGATTTACCCGAAAGTCGTTCTTGAATTCCTTCTCAAAAATCGATCCTATCGCCCATAAAAGTGTCCTGAAGTTCTCGTCCTCTCCCGATTCCAATCTCTCCTTCCTCCTTGTTGTGTCACTTTGGGGTCATCACACTTGATGTTGTTCGTTGTTCCACTCTGGGGTGAATTTCTCATTCCTCCGACAAGTTGCGCAATCAACAACATTGTTACATCAAATGCGAGTGAGCGCGTTGAAGTTAGCTTTTTGTTCGAAAAGCGATCGTATATCACCGCGGGTGCGCTTTACGGATCCTCTCAATCCTCTCAATGCTGCCTTGGCTCATGCTAGTCAGTGAACCGATAGAGCACGCGAAACAAGGAGAGTCTTCCTACTCCATTCCTTTCTTGTCCCCCCCCCCTAAAGAAAGGAATGGCACAGAAATCAATCAGGAGAGCGAAGATTTACTCGCACAATCGGGGAATGTGCAGTGTAGATAATTTGCTTACTTCAAACAACCGAAAGTTTTCGATCGGTCGAGACATGGTTAGCGAATTGACTGTTGCGGAGGGAATTGGAACCATTACGATCTGGTATGATGTCAAGATTGAGGATTCAAAATGACTAGTATGACGCTTTCATTCCTATCTCTAGCCAAGAATATCTGGCTCTTCGAACTGTGTGATGATTTTAGTGCCACCACCTGTTGCTATTTCTCTGATCTCCAAGAGTCAATGCCAGAATGAGAGAGCACTCCTCAACCTCGCAACATTCCTAATAACAACTTGTCGTAGAAATGGGAAATGTCACGAGAGCCATTAAATTGGGGACGATAACGAACTTTTTATGCTCAACGTCGTCAGTTCTGTGAAGATTTATGGAGGAAATTGCGCTTCCATTTTGCTCATCACGTCAAAAGAGTTCGGCCTCTTTAGTCATAGTCAACTCGCGAGAGTTTATGGGGACTCTTCGAACAACGGCAGCTCTTTCAGCCAATTATGGAGGTGGTTTATTGCCTTTCCTTACCGCATTGCTACTTTACGTATACCGTAACCGCAGTGATAACCTTAGGTCATCTCTTAGGTCAGCTCGATGAACCCATTTCCCCCTTATGGGATAGGGCTCTAAGCTCGGGAGCAATGGGCCCTGACTGAGGGCGATCAAGGTCGAGTGTACTCTTGTAAAACCCCGTCTATTCTTGTCTCAGAAAAGGATTGAGGGATTGAGTCAGAACTGTTTATCATTGCCTCGGAAACAAGGAAACGTAACCGTTTCTTTGGGATTCTTTCGAAAGATGAGAGTGAATGAGTCAACCTAGGCATTTCGGAGATCTGAACTACCTGAAATGGCACTGATAAATAGCATTTTATAGGCAGAAAAGGGCCGATAGTAAACGAAATTATACCCGTGCCATCACATTTCTTCGAACTCTTCTTCTCTTCTTCTCTCGACTGGGTGACCTACCCCTAATTGCTTACCCGCATGTTTCCAGGGTTGGCACACTCAGCAACTTGCCATTATTATTGCCTACTTGAGATGACCGGTCGCCGCTCTCCTCGATTCGCACACTCTCTCGTCCCTGAGTATCACTTCTGGGTAGATCAAGCTAGGGGCCGAAAACACTTTGCTTTGTACCCACAAAGACGGAACAGGAAGGAGGTGCGCTGATCCCCTCCATTCACAATAGGAAGAGGGGTGAATAGGGTTCAATTGCTTCCAGTTTGGGGTGCGTGTGAGCGACGTTTCTCAAAAAACTCATCGCTGTCGAAAAATCGACAGGCGACGTTTCATTTGGGCCACACCACGCGCAGAGCACGGATGCGGAACAAAAGGGCGCGCCGCTTTTTGTGCGCAGTCTGATCACAATGGGACGGAATGGAATGAATAGCTTCCGGACGAGTGAAAGCCCCCGAGGGAAAGGATTACTACAGTCAATATGACACATTGTGAACCGTTTGCCGCAACTTGCGGAAAGTTGCCGCAACTTTTGGCAAAACCATGATTGCGGATCGAAGACTGCATGAATCCAGCTGAAACTTGAAGTGAATTCTTGTTTTACATGCCCGGTCAAACTGACATTCACAAAAAATTGAAATTAATCCTGATCTTTGATCTTTAACAAACGCGCGAAATAAATCACTACTTGATGCGCAACCGGGATACGGTAGCTGTGCATCCGGGTGCGCTTGTGTACTCGTGAACTTTATATTCAAATTTATCACTGAATGGGTTTCCTCGTTCATGAATTGCTTATTTAATTAAATTTAATGATAAAAACATCACTGACGTTGACCCCATACCAGGGCGAAACCTTGCCGAGCGCCGCGCACATAGAGCGGTAAATTTAAATATAAAGTTCACGATTACACAAGCGCACCCGGATGCACAGCTACCGTATCCCGGTTGCGCATCAAGTAGTGATTTATTTCGCGCGTTTGTTAAAGATCAAAGATCAGGATTAATTTCAATTTTTTGTGAATGTCAGTTTGACCGGGCATGTAAAACAAGAATCCACTTCAAGTTTCAGATGGATTCATGCAGTCTTCGATCCGCAATGATGGTTTTGCCAAAAGTTGCGGCAACTTTCCGCAAGTTGCGGCAAACGGTTCACAATGTGTCATATTGACTGTAGTTTGATTCCTGAGGGAGAGAGAGAAGGGCAGGTTGATCCAGAGGTCATGCCATGCTCTTGAGGGAAATGAATTTCCATTGGAGAGTTCTAGAAAAGTGCAGGATCTTCAATGCAAAGCCAGTCAAATAATTTCCTTGACGGGGTGTGCTGGTAGTCATAACCCCGATGTTGCATGGATCACGACATCAAAGATCATAAGATTCATTGGGAATCAAAACAATTCCGCCTTCGCAGGTTGTAGTAATCGTTTCTTGCTCTTCGTTCTCAATCATGTAAGCGTAGCCAATTTCCATGCTCTATTCTCGATGGACAGACAGAGCGAGAGAGTGTGTGGAATGGAGAGAGCGAGACCATCTATAGCGGGAGCAAAGGCGATGAGAGGGGGTCAGCTACCAGTTTGAGTGTGCTAGAACAAGCGGGAACTGAGGGAGGGAGACGAGAGACAAGGCGACTTGAAGAGACGGATGACGGGCAGAGAAGGACGAGAGAGTGGGCAGAATGGAGAGAGCAGTGATGGAACGGGCACTGTAATTGATAAGGTTGTGGGGGAAGGCACCATAATTCGTGGAAACGACGAAGGAGAGGGAAGTTGTGGAAAGCAGCGAATTGCCCATCATTCAATGAGAAAGGAACAGACGTGCTTCATAGTATGTACTAAAAATACGGGTACTTGTCACTTCATTTTGAACAATACCTCGTTTCTCAGACAGGTGAATGAATGTGTGAAATGGAGAGACTGAACCTGTAAATTCTAACAAAAACAATCTCTCTAGGTGGTCCGCTAATAGGACTTTGTAACGGTTAGAAACTGTGAACATGTTACTTTTACTCGCTAACGCATTGAACAGAGTGCTGCTTTGACAATTTTAGAATTATGAGTGAACGGTACTTTCACTTCTCCCTTTTGAGGGGCCAGTCATTGGGTTCCTTGAATTATCTCACTTTTTGATCTGAGGTGACCTGGAACACGGCGGAAAGAATGAAATGAAGGAATTAGGATTCGAGGAAATGTGAGCTGTTGAGGGGTAATGTCAGTTTTCCCAATGAAAATGGTATTCTCAGCATCACTAATTGATTAATTCAGAGTTTGAAGAATCAACGAAACATAATCCGAATACGATGGTACAATTGTGAAATGAAGAACAGTAATGAGTTCCCGAAAAGACCAAAGACTACTCTCCCAATTTATTTACTTCTCAATGGTCTCTCTCCTCTGCCAGAATGACTCCTCTTACTCGCCGCTCGTTCAAGGATAGTCTCTAGAGCTGGTCGCTACTGTCTTGAAAGAACCCCAAGAAAAGGGAAATGGAAGAATTATCCGAACTGTGATTGATTGCGTTTTTTGGGAGTTGTTCTCTTCGAATTGCCTTTTTCCGATTGGAAGAAATCTAGTGCAGCAGCTGAAACCTACATGAAAATGGAACATGTGTTCTCAATTTATGGCTCGAGCTTCAATCACAGAAATCTCCATATTGCTTCTCTCTGGGTCAATGAGTTCCTTTTCCTCCTCAACCTTTCCTGATTGAGCTCCCGTCTCTCTCTTGCAATCACTATAACGGCTACTCGAATACACTTTGACCGCTTAAAGAAGGCGAGAGAGCGTGCGGAAACGAGAGAGTGTCCTTTCTCCTGTCTCTTCTTTACGAGCTCACCCTAGTATTGTGCTGAGAAACCACGAGCAAAAAGATGAGACATGACCCAATATCTGACTTTGAACAACAGGAGATCCCTGGAAGAGAGAGGAGAAGGGACTTTGTAAGCTCAATTTTGTAAAATAATTAGAAAATATTGTAAAACAATAATAATAAATGTCAGGTTCTCGCTCAATCGTCAGAGTTCGTGGAGGAAGTAAGGAAATGCGTGGCAGAGGTCAGATGTTTTCCAGACCAATCAAATATTTTCTTACTCCTCGATTGGTCATTCCGTATAGGATTCATTGATCTTATATCACATTTGTTGATTCTTCCTGTTTGATTCGCGTGTGACATGGAGTGAAATATCAAAATTCAATAAAAAAACTGTTCACTGACACAACGAGCTTTTATCTCTGAAGACTTTCGCATTTCCTTGTTAGAACTCTCTTTACCCATAAGTTTCCTTTCTTGAGAGCTCAAATCTGCTTTGCATCAACAATCAGCCTATGAACTCACATCAATATTCCCCTCTTTCGCAGGAAGACTTCGGCAACTCGTCTCTCGTCTGTGATCCCCATGGACGACTCGCGAACACGACAGTTGAAAAGCTGCAGGCATTGTTGGGAGGACTGAGCAATAAGATCGCGTTAGTCTTTCGATTCTTATGTTTTCTATGGCACACAATACTACCAATGGATGGAAAAAAAGCAAAAAAATATTATGGTGGCTCTCATTTCGCAATGCTCAGTCACAACGCTATCAGACAGACGAGAGAGTGTGCGAAATGAGGAGTATGTGAAACGATTTTCACTTCTCTGATATTTCCAGCTGCGCGTGTCCCGATGGCTGCAGGAGAGCCGATGGAAGCAGTGGATACATCGGGATGATCCATGTGTCCAATTCGTTTGCGGTCAGTTTCTGAAATGATCAGAGTTTTTATTTTTGTTATGTTTCAACGGTTGCTCTTTTTAACAGATCAATGAAATGATTCGATAGCAGTAGGTCTCCTGTGAAAAATAACTAACATTCCCGGACTTGAGCGGAAAGAGCCCGTTAGGGTTGCAAGTTCGAATTCGAAGACTTCGAACCCTCTTCCTCCCTCGCTCTCTCCCTTTCGAGAGTCTCGAAAGGGAGAGGGAGGGATATGCAAAGTGATCGATGTCCTCGAACCAATTCGAAGTCCTCGCCATCGAACTTTCTCTGACCTCCCTCGCCTTTCCCTGATCTACCTCGCTCCTCCCTGATTACAATATTCCTCCCTTAGGGAAAGGCGAGGTAGGTCTTGGAAAGGCAAGAGAGCGTTCGGAATGGCGAGGGAGTTCAGAGAAAGGAAAACATCGAACCATCGAATTCGATGGCGAGGACTTCGAATTGGTTCGAGGACATCGATCACTTTGCATATCCCTCCCTCTCCCTTTCGAGACTCTCGAAAGGGAGAGAGCGAGGGAGGGGGAGGGTTCGAAGTCTTCGAATTCGAATTCGAATCGGCAACCCTAGAGCCCGTTGTCCGCAGCTGCAGTAGACTTTGAAAATTAGAAATTATTTCTAATATCCTACTTTCTTCTATTCTCAACCAGCAACAACCTCATTCTTATTCTCAGCGAGCTCAGATTGAATAAGCTTCATCAAGTTTTCAAAAGTAGGAAAAAGTGATCATCAACAATTGATCCTGAGCACAGTACGCAAGTGATAAATAATCTCTTCTTCAGTCCCGGAACCTCTCTTCCGAGATTTTCTCTCGTCTTTCGAATTTATTTCAGCAGATTATTTAGCTATGAAATTTCGATCTTGTAAGAATGATGGTTCCAGAATCAGTATCACTCTTTCTTCAGTCCCGCAACCTCTCCTCCGACATGGCATCGATCTTCCGTGAGAGAGGACTGGGCAATGCAACGTGCAACCACGGACTGCTACTCGCGTATATGAAGGATACCCAGAAGGTATGGGATGATTGAGGAAGATTGTCTCATCTGATCTCCCAATACTTGGAATCTAGAGAACATGTTGATAATATTACATACATTCCGCATTTTTCGTATCGAGAACTAGGATAGAATCCATTGAGACCCGCGATCATTTTCGAGATTCTTTACTGAAGAAGTTCATACGCACCTCTTTCTGCTAGTATGAAATTACATTTGAAATGGTGCCTTCTCACCCTCTCCAAGGCCATCACCCGATTGCCGAACCCCCGGTCAGTTGCCAGTGTGTGAGAAACGCATCTAAGGACATCGTGCTCTCTCGATTTCACGTAGTCTCACACCCTTGGCGAGAGAGTGAGAGGGCGCAGAGAGAACGAGAGAAGCGAGATAGCGTGCGAAACCTAGGAGATCGCATTCGAAATTCCGAAGGTCACGTAACGGTGAATTCATCATTCGGAAAGAAGAAGAGAGGAAAAGGTAGTGAATTAGTTGGAATTGAGAAGAGCTGGGAATGGGGATCAATTGGAATATTTGTCTACCAAAACCTGAATGGCATTGAATTATTTCAAATGCAAAAAGCGATAAGCATGCGCTGAAACATATCTAAAAATTGGACATACTGATAGCTCGCGCTCGAGAACCAAACTTACAGTGATCGAGGGCTGAGGTGCTCGAAGCTACAGTATTCTCAGGAAACTACCGTAACCTCGCATTCCAGCTCGCATCCTACCGCGGTGGGCGGTCCTTCGTGCAGCTAACAGACGAAGACATGATCAAGCTGCACGAGATAGCGAAAAAGGTACGGTAGGAAGACGGTAGTGAATGATCGACTACTGACTTTTTAAATTCGCCTCAACTAACATTAAGCTTTTGAAGGCACAATCGAAAAATTTATTTTAGAACCATATTCAAGGAATGATTGAAAATTTCTTCACAGTTGATGAGGAAGAACATACATTGAAACATATTTTGAATTATGCGAATGTCGGATAGAGCAGACCTGTCGGATAGAGATGAAACAATTACTTCACTTCTAGAATTCAACTAATTAGTTAATTACTAATTAACTAATTTGCAAATATCTAATTAATAATCCTAATTAGGGCGACGTCGGGGACGATGCGATGGCCCTCCAATTCCTCCTCAACAACTACAAGGAAATCGCCGAAGCCCCAGTGACGAGAGCCGAGAGTTGGACGGTGAGTGAGGTCTCGAGAGGAAAACTACCGTAGTACGATGGTTCAAGTATCGATCTCATGAGCAACTTCAAAGACTTCGAAGTGTCACAACACTGAAAACGGAGAATAAATCAAGCAGCGGCTCCTTTCTACAGTATTCATCTGTTATTCCGTCCTTGAATTCCTCTATGAGTCTCCCTTTCGGCCTTCAGTCTTCTCTTGCTCGAGACAACACTGAGCGATTCTCTCCATTACCCCTGCTCTCTCATCAGCCTAAGAAGCGAGAGAGCAGGCAAGAGCATCTGTCTGCCCCTCCTAAACGTTCCTGCATTCTCGCTGCTTGAAAGACGAGAGATAATGCGGAATGAAGAGGTAGCTGTCCATTCTCATCGAGACAGCCTTGTCTGACGGGCGAGAGAGATCAAAAGAGATCAAACAAGCGTCCCCTTCTCTCGGTTATTCACACTACTGCGAATGCGATATGAATACGGCCATTACTCAGTTATTTCTCCCCTTATTGATACCTGCCGAATAGATGTGATGAATGCCCAGCAATTTTTGTATTGATACTCACTCTACTCAATTCGTTCAGTCTCTTGTTTTTCTCTGCCCCATTCAGTCGGCACCATACTGTGAATAGTCTCGGTAGTTATTCTTTGATGACACTGTTGATGGCATCCTCTAATAGTGAATCTACAATCGTTTCTCTCTCCATTTCTTCATTCTACACCCAACTAGAATATTCAGAAAACATCAAAGCGGCGCCGTTCTCTATTTCACAGTAGTCTCAATAAGTTCTATTCATTGTTCATTACATAAGGAAGTCATTTGCATTAGCAAGAGAACCGTCTTCCTTTTTCTAGACTCTCCTCAATCCGCACACTCGTTCTTTAGTCAGAGAAGCGAGAGTGAGTGTTCAATGAATAGATTGAACTTGCTCTCCGCACTCAACTCTCCATTAGACCCGGCCGTTCTCTCGTGGGGCAAAAAACGTCTTTCACTCTCGTTGTTCACCCTTCGTTTGCAGTGATAATGCGCTGATTAGGCTGCCATTTCTTAGCTATTCTCGAAACAAAGACCCCGAGGGGGTGCTCGGCGTTGCTCTTTGATCCCCGTATTCGTTGACAATCGTATCACATCAACCCAATCTGGTCCTCATCGTGTAGCCTTTGAAATTTTATAAGGAATCAGCTGAATAGTTTTAGATTTGTTCACCTAAACCTCCCTGTAAGCCTCCTGCCATTCGCTCAATCTCTCTCCCTTCACTCCATTCACAATCCAGAACCACTATCGCAGGTTGTAAATGGCTCTTGTGCAATAGGCGAAAGTTGAGAGAACAAGCGGCAGTGCTAAACCCGGATTTGGCACTGTTTCCTCTACTCCTTTCCCCTCCTCTCCTTTTTTTCGGGTAGAGATCACTGCGTTTGATCCGCCAATGGCATCATCGAGATTTAGCGGCGCTTTTCGAAAAAGTGCGAGCACTCGTCACTAACGTTCGTCAATTGAGGGGATGATCTGTCCATTCCGCGAGAGCTTTTCGTTGCAATTCGGGGTGCAGTTTGTGAAAAAAACACCATTGTTGGCAACTCTTTCTACAATGAACGCTCCATTCGACAAGCTCAATGTGAGGATTATTGTTTATTCCAATAGTCTCTCAACCAAGAATCAATAACATTCTTGTTCTCGTCATTTGAACTCATCTTGAAACTCATTCCTTTCCCATTTGCATTTTTTTTCGCGCTTCTCATCCAATCCGATTTCGATCTTCTGCTTTTCCTTCGGTGTTCGTTCCTTTCATCTCTTCCATGGATCTAGCATCAATCTTCGGCCAAGTAGTAGTCTCTCCATTCCTCATGCTCTCTCGCTCTGTCTGACTGGAGAGAGAGCGTGTGAAATGGAGAGACGAGATCATCCCTCCATAAGTGGGCAGATTAGGATCGAGTGAGTGATGATGCCATGGGGAGAGGAACACCTTGTTTGCATTGACTGTCCCCAGTCCTCATTTGCATTCTATTCTATTCGAGAGTTTATTGTAGGTCTAGCAAGTATTCTATTAAAATCGATAAGAGTCAATTTTGTTTGTACTTCGGAACCCTACAGCAATTATCAGATCGCCTCCGCTAGCTTCAAGTGCGCTTCGTGAAGCATATCCGTTCCCACAATACATCGATAGTTTTCTGTTTCTTCTCACCATCCAATCAATCTGATCACTAGAACGTGTGGAAGACTCTGCAATTACCCTCAGGTCCTCTACCCTAATCGCTTTCTCTCTATCACCGGTCAGACAGAGCGATGGAGCCCTCGTATCGGAGAGACTCCATCCATTCCTCCCTCTACTCTCTGCCAGTGAGTACGCCCTCTCTGGCAGAGCAGTGAGTGAGGGAGGAGGAGTAGACCCGTTTGCCTCCTCTCTCTTCCTCCCTTTATTTCTCGTGTTCACAACCAATTCCTCCTTTTTCTGCCCTGCCAATGCATTCCTTCTATCAGTAAGAGCAGAGTGCGCAGTAGGCCTAATAGCTTTATTGATCAGGGCGTTGTTTAGAGTACGAAAAGCGGTCTCTTGATTCTATTCCGATTGCGCTCCTTGTTCCCAGGATTACTCATGACCAACAGTGACCGAGTGTGACGCAAGTGTCCGGAAGGAGGCAGATCTTCCTATACTTTTTCCCATTCACTCTTCTCAGTCTCAAGTCTGCAGTACTGTTAGGATGATGACAAGAGTGTATCAATCCTCTTTATCAGAGCATATTTTCTATCGCTCAGAACCATACGGCGCATCGATAGCTTTCTCAGGGATTCTGCCAAATGCGCAGCATGAAGCATAACCGTATTTCCACATTGGCCTATCTCGCACTCACTTATTACAAATCTTCCCCTGTCATTCCTCGTTGCCAAACCTCGCGTCATACCCCATAACGGTTCCGGTTCAAGCCACGATTGTTTCGAGAACAAGAAAACAGTCTAAGTAACAATAGTTCTTCTTCTCACTCCCCGACCCCCAGTCTCTCTCTCCCCGATTGTGATCTCTTCTCTCACTAATTTCAGTCGAGATTCGCCCGATAAGCGAACCCATTCAATGGCCCCGTCGAGTCTATTCGAGTCGCCTCGATTGGTCGTCACTTTCCTTTTTCGAAACTGGGATCTCCCAGTTTCGCGTGCTCTCTTGGCGGTCAGTCTGAGAAGTCCCTCTGCTTTGATGGGTCATTTCATGAACTTGTCAGTTGCTTTTAGCTCAAGGCTGACCTAGCAACATCTCGATTTCCTTTGCTCTTTCGCTCGAAACGCTCTTTTCCTGTGCAATTTGGTCGGTTTCTCGAGATGCGAACTCTACTTGTCACTCACATTCCTGAATAGGTCTGGCCATTTGAGCAGAGGAAGCCGATCTCTCTCTCTCGATTCGTAAGCGAAAGAGGTCTGAAAGCGAATCGATTAGCCTTTTCATCTCTTACTGAGTCATCTGAGGTTCTTCACTCAGTTTTTCATTGAGAACGAGCTTTGAACTGATCAATGACACAGAACTTTTTCACGAACGCATGTATCGAATTGTCTCACTTGATGAGAGCAGATTGAGTGAATTTGCCATCCACCTACTTTCTTTCTTCGTTCTGCAGTTGAATGCGCGTTTCTTGGCTGTCAGAACAATGCGTGCAGATATTTCGATTTTTTTTTGTTTTTCCACTCGCATTTCTCCGATTTA
This sequence comes from Pristionchus japonicus, assembly GCA_900490845.1. NCBI lineage: Eukaryota > Metazoa > Nematoda > Chromadorea > Rhabditida > Neodiplogasteridae > Pristionchus > Pristionchus japonicus. Next base: position 281,298 of record LS499953.1, on the reverse strand, counting down.
TTACTGAAGCCAAGTATTCATTCCTTCTCTACTCTTCCTGAATCTCATCCCATTTCACGTGCATTTTCCTCCGTCAGTTATGATCCGCCATTACTCTATTCTCATCTCAAGAATGGACGCGCCCATCTCGGTCACCCCCATGCCTCCTCTTCCTCCATCCTTCCCCACCTCCTCCGGTCTCTCTTCCGTCGATCCCTCTTCCACCTCCACTCCCGCCTTCCTATTCGACGATATATTCCTGGGGAAGAATCCGCCATTTGTGGATCTGTCCAGCCAGGTTGAGAGAGGGGTTCAACTTGAATACACTCTGAAACACTCAATTGCCATCAAATTAAATAAATTCATGAAGTACTGAGTGTTTCTTAGCAGAGTTCGACTTTATTATGGAGTTGGAAGTTTTTAGTGACCCGAAAGGAAAATGCTAAAATTCATGATAGGTGAAGTCAAGTTAGACAAAGGAACAGTGAAACTCATCTTATTGAGATTGGGGAAAATCGACAACTGACTTTCTAAATCTCCTCCCTTCCAGCCAGTAATCGGTCTCATCGCGGCGATTCTTCTCGTGCTCGTCGCACTGGCCATTCTGATGGCATTGTTCCTAGCCAGGTTTGATGCTCATATAAATTTTTGAAAATGATGAGATCACTGATCTTGTCTTTGACTGATCATTATACCTATATTCGGAGACGCGCAACACCATTATTTGCGTTTTGTTGAACCGAAACAGTTTAATATTCAGTAAGGGCTTCTTTGAATACATTCCTGTAAGAAGAGTAAGTTAGGCGCGTAGTAACTCATAAACAGCAAGCGACCGCAGCTTTTTCATCGCTCCGCACATCAGCTGATCAGCATGCATGATCGAGTAGAGACACTTTTTCTACGCACCAGCTGGAAACGTGTGACCGATAAGATTCACTAAAGATAGATCACCACCGACTAGATGTCATCACAATGCAGTTCATGATACCATTCGAAAAGGACCCTCTCAGTGGCAACGAATATCATCCAATGGAATCGCTTGTTCACCGATTTCAGACAATTTATTGGCTTGATTTTTTATCCACACACAAAAAGACAAAAATTACTGATAAATCATTTCCAAGCACAAGAAGTATCCGTGAAACTTAGTTCCCTTACATCAGATTCTGCTGCTGCTGTGCTAAGAGAGGGAAGAAGGAGACATACCACGTTACGCCCGTTCCCACTTACAAGAGTGTCGACCCCATCTATGTTGTCACGCCGACGTCCGGGTGAGAAAGTTGAATGTTCTAGACTGAAGTGGATGGAGCAGCTAGAAACATTGCGCCATCTCTGCTACAAATATGTTTCATGAGTACTACTTGAAGCAATCATTGCATAGCTGATCAATGGGGATCAATCCTTGTCTAATAATGAAGCAGTCCTTCTTCAGTGATCGCCACTTCGGCTCTGACGCTCTCTACTCCACTCCGTACTCTGGATCTCCGATGCCTCTTCCCTTCCCTCCTCCACCCGGTGCTTCGAGACCCATCACACCCGCGTCGAATAAGAACACCAGGTTTGCGATATATCGAATAAACTCATAATTCGAATTCTTACGGGCCGAAAGTACTTTCGATCATGTGCTAATTCTCAATTCTAAATGTGAAAAATGAATATGCTTCGCGTGGTTCTCTTGATGCAATCAATCCGAGTTCAATAAATGCGACTGACTTTGCTCTGTCAGGTAGAAACAACTTCTATGCGGAGGTTTCAGTAATTCGATAATCCTTCTGTCTGAGGGATTATTGTAATCCTTCTCACAATTTCTCACTTCATTCCATCTCCATTCCAGACTGCGTGCTCGTCCCTCCGGAGCCATGTCCATGTCCAATGCCTCTGACTCGCCGCCCAATGGAAAGACCAAGGTGAGTTTATTTCCTGTCTGACATCATTTTTGTTTTTTGTTAGCTCTATTTGGAAAAAATGCGCAAGTAGCATGCAAATAGGACGACGAATGACAAGTTTTGAAAACTGAAACAGAGATCAAAGATCAACCCCATTCCAGTCCACCTCTTCCAAGCGTCAGGCAGGGGAGAGATCATCGATCGAGGAAGATCCAGACTACGCTGCAGTTCCTGCGGGAGAGAGCTACGGAACGATGAGGGATGTGGGAGAAGTGAGTGCCATTAGAGCTTGATAATTACTTCGAAACGGAATTATCCCAGGTTCCATGATTTGATAGTGTATAGTGTGCTGTTAATTGCTACAAACAGTGCGGCACTGCTTCAAAAAATTGTTTGTACATCAGTCAGAGGAGAAGAATTGGAATTTCCTCAATTGTCGAACTCTTCATTCCCCTCTGAAACACACTCGATCACCTCTCAAATCGATTGTCCAACACGTTCTCGCGCTCATTCACTGAGTCACGCGCAAAAAAGTGCGGTTAGATCACTGACAACACTGCCTCTGACTGTCTGCACTCTCTCGATCCTCCCTGATCTCTCGTCCGACCACAACAGGCAATGACGATTGCCCTACTCGATTCGCACTGACTCTAAGAGAGAACGCTCGTCTATCCAGTTTAGCGCCCTCTTATCTGCCAGATAGACGAAGAGAGCGAGTAAAACAGAGAGTAATCATTACACGAGATGAGAGAAAGAGAACCCCTCCCCCATGAATGGCAGTTCGATCGCAGTTTTGGCAGTATTCCCTCTCCTCTATCAAAATGCCCAACGCCGAGACCCAAACGCCTCAGATTCTGCCAATCGCGATCGATGTTCAATCGGTAAATGAATTATTTCGCAGGTTTCGGTAGGCCCACTCTTTAGGTCATTTATCGATCGATTATCAGTCATAGTGATTGTGATAAATATGTTTAAGCTCCGCCCCTTCCAATCAATAATCAATCGATAATCTCAGATGTACTCCACTCTTCCTCGCCACATGCCTCCTCCTCCACTGATGATGATGCCGCATCCGGGAGGATCGATGATGGGTGAGCGATGGGAGATCAAAGATCAAACATCTGTTAGTGAAACAGTTGTAATCTACGCCCAAATTCAGCACTGAAATTAATCTATCTTGTCTCATGAGTGGAAATCATTGTTACAGAAGCCTAAACTGAAAAATCGATAATCGGCCTGATTCAGGTTCACTTCCTCGCGGCGGCATGCCCTACCCGCCACCACACATGATGATGCATCCAGGTATATTACTGTAGATTACGGTGATCCGAATGAATCGATATCAATCGATTAGTTGATAACGGTAGATAAAGTCTGTTCTTCTTTCAGGAATGATGATGCCTCCTCCACTCTCTCCTCGATCGCAAGACTCGGGATCTCTGAGAACTGGATCTATCCCCATTCATCACGGTGAGGGGAGCAGAGATCAAAGATCATTGATCGATACAGAGTTTTGAAATAGCCTTCCGACTCCATTTCTGGATCACCTGTTGTGGTTCGATGTATGAAGAAGGAAAAAAATGTTCTGGAAAAGTGTAGATGAAATCCATGCAGGAAGCACCGGCGATCTTCCCTTCCTTGACCCGAAGCGAAAGATGGAAACGCAGACCAGAGAGGAGATGATCTACTAAACATCGACTACCGTATCCCTCCACCACCACTGTCATCGATCGATAACTGACTGACCGCACCCCTCGAACGAACCACTACCGTATACCTCGCTCGACTAGTTGCTCGAGGAAGAGCTATCGTGAACTGATCTCAGCCTACCGTAATCTCTGCTGTATTGATTTTGTCCCGTCCCTCATCACTTGCCTAAGAGCCTTGCGATTGTGCGAATCTCTTGTCAACTTCGTTAGCGCTTTTGATTTGTGTTGCACTTTCAACCGATTTTCTATGCCTTTCTTTCCCTCATCGAGTTATCCATTCCAAGCTCATATCAACGCCTTTAACTTGTAAATATTTATCACACAACCTATAAAGAATATCTGACATTGCTGGCATGTTCATCATCACAAGAGGCATTCCCATAGACACTCGAGATCCTAATTCGTTGATATTAGAGCCTTGCTGTATAACGATTCTCAATAATCTTTTGGCTAAATCATAACTGATCTCGTATTCAGTCGTGAACAGGATCTCTTTGTAGACCAAACTCACACCCACCTAGCACCTCCTCGCTAACAGATGCAAGTAAATCCCTCTGGCGGCTTCGAGATCACCAAAGGGGCTCTTCGCACCTCGGATTGGTCTATAATGTTATTATCCTAGTTATCCCCAGCATTGATCCGTCTGTGGTTCGATAGATAAAGCAAACACAAAATACTATTAGATACTAAAAGAATAGCCGACAGAATCCAACCGCCAAAGAGATTGTTTGCAGCTGTTAGCGAGAAGGCGCTAAGTCTGTTGCACCGCCAATTGGATAATCAAACATACTTGGTGATGGGAGGAGAGGAGGTGGAGCAGAAAGGTATTTAAGAAAGGTAGAAAGGTGCCCGTTGTTCATTCGTGTGATCTTTCTTTCATTCATTCGAGCTCTGGAGATCCTTCCAATGTTTTAGTCTTGGGACAACTATTCATTCTTGTGTCTTACTGCGGTGGCTAATTTGATACTGAAGGAGGTGCTTGCCTTCTAACCCTTTTCGCTCAGATTCTCACACCTTTGCTCGATGGCGGCACCCAAGAAGACGTTGCAGGAATTCAATTCTGAGCTACAACTACTGAATGAAAAGAGTTCGTGGTATTTTAGTGGGAGTTAGTGGGAAGTTGGGTTTAGAAATGAAAGTTTCGTGGCACGGCGGAAACTATCCAACAATTTGACAAATTTGTTTCATTTGCAGTGTCATTCGTGAATCGCATGAATGAATCAATGTCTCGTTGCTCAGAAGCTCTCGAATTTCGCAGAATTTACGGACCTATCGTCACATTTGTCATCGAAGGAAAAGAGATCAAAGCGAAAAAGGATGTGAGTGATATTGAAATGAGTCTAAAAGATCTATCGAATTGTTACGGTTTATTTTCAAATTCAGGTTCTGAGCCTCCATTCATCGTATTTCCAAACTCTATTCACCAAACAATTCGCTGAAAAGAGCATGAGTGAAATTCCGCTTTACTCTGTGAAATATGAGGTGAGTCCATCTTGCAGTGTCATCATTACAAAATTCATCGCGATTTCAGCATTTCAAAGAGATGCTCATGCTCCTTGACAGACCGTCAGTCAGCTACATTGAAGGTAGAATTACTTTGTGGTCTGAAATTTAAAAAAAAATTGCAGACGATTTCGTCGAACCACTACTGAAGCTGGGAGACATGTATTTGATCAAGGTATTGATCGTTTTTCGAGGAGAAATGACCTCTTTCTAAGGCAATCACTGATCGAGTGGAAGATTATCTGATCAGATGTGATGACTATCAGTTCCCAGTGCAGAAGCTGTTGCTGCTAGCTGATCGATATCGACTCATCCGGCTTTATGTGGGTGGAATGCAGAGCGACTTGATTTTGAACGTTTTCACTAATATAAGAGATGCTTGATTTCAGACGAAATGCTTCGGATGGGCTTGGCGGAATTGGAGTGCATTCATCTCTCACGAACAAGACGGAACGGTTTGTTCATCTCAGTTCATTCTAGCTCATGCTCCCTTCACAACCTCTCGTTATTCTCATTTCCCGCCAATTACAGACTGAATTCGACTTGCACCTGCAGTATTGGCATCAATTTATGGGTACGGAGGAGTTTGGAATGATCTCGGAGAGCACGAAAGCTGCGTTCTTGAAGGCTGTGACGGACAGATACACTCAGTGAGGCCATTTCTCAGATTATCAGAGAACAATGCTAATGGTACAATGGAAAAAAATAATAATTGGTTCTTCCAGGTCAAATGGAGTAGGCGACACAACAATGGTTGCTTGCACATCTGTCATTGATGACACCAGAAATGGTGGGATATTATTTTTTGCCTTTCTAAGTATCTATCTTTTCAGGTGTAATTATCTCCGGATGTTTCCCTTCTCTCTTTGGTATCTGCCATGACAACGAAGACGGAATGCAGGAAGATGCATCTGATCAAGCTGATGCAGTCAAATATCACATTCTCGATCAATTCTACGGCGCGAAGAAATTCGACGCATGCACATTCGAGATTGGAGGACTTTACTGGTGGGCCCTCAATGAGAAATCAAGTTTATTGCAAAAATAATTATCACAGGTCACTCGAAGCGATGTTAGAAACCGCGACTGATCATCTATCGTTCTGCCTAGTTCTCAACAATGATGTTCCATTCGGCTATGATTTCTCCGTGGAGGGTATCGTAGAGGTTGGCCGTTTTCCCAGCTTGAAATGCCTGCTGCATGAAATTCTCTATTCAAATCGAGTAATATCCATTTTAGTTCGAGCTGAAATACTTCGATGATCCTGAGAAGACCATAATCAACAAACAGGTATTCAACAGTTTGGTTCGGAGCTATTCATCCGATGCTTCTTCCCTTCATCTGAAATTTGTAGTACCAATTTTCACTTGGCAACGAAAGTCGCAAGGGATGGACGAAGTGTATTGTGAAAGTGGAAGATTGGAAGAACTGGGATAGCGAGTTCCCTGAATTTCATGTGATGACGAAGATTCATCTGACTAAGCTAACTGGTGTTGTGAGGTACGCGGTAACCCAAAACAGCTAAAACAATTTTAAATGCTCAATTGCATTTTCACAGACCAATCCCAAAGTTTGACTTTACTGCTCCCTCGTCTGATTCATTGACTAATGTGATGTTGATTGTGGAAGGAAAGGAAATCCATGTGAACAAACAGGTATTATTCATAAACTGAAATTCATGTCAGTAATGAGCATTTTTCAGTATCTATCCTGCATCTCACCCGTGTTCCATGAAATGTTTGCTGATAAGTATTCACACGTAACAAGCAATCAGCACGCGTATGTGGGAACGAATTTTGAGGTGCGTTGATCCTTGCCCTGTAGTTCTAAAACGCAATCTTTCTAGAATTGTATTCAGTCTTTGATCGAACAACACCCGCATTTGCAAAAAATCTTCCACACCGATCAGCTGGAACCTACTAATAAAATCGAACTTGAGGGAGTAAATTATGAGGTAATCGAGAGGCAAAACACCATTATTTATGTGTTGCTCTAACAGGATTGCATCGATTTTCTCAATTGGATCTACCCTTCTGCCATTCACAATTTCGAAGGTATTAACACTTTTTTTGTTTTCAACTCAATTTCATTTATATGTTCAGAGCGCAAGTTCGATCGTCTACTCAAACTCGCCAAACGATTCAAGATTTCGGTTAGGCTGCCCTATTTTAAGGTTTCATCCCTCTTTTTCAGAGCATCAAAGAAGAAATCGAGAAATATCTCGAAAGCTCCAATCCACTGGCTCATGTCCCACAGAAGATTGTGTTCAGATTTACACACGATCTTTTCATCTCGTATGTGAGTCCACTTTTATTTGTCTGCGTTGACTGTATCCTTCGAGTCTTTCAAGATTTTGTCACTTTCAGTTCGATGATCACCTAGATGGACTGCTCCAATGGTTGAAGGCCTCGGGAGGAGATGATGAGAATCCGAACTATTGCTACACAGAACTTCTCCAAATTATCGAGGTTTATCAATCTTCATTCCTTTCAATTTCAACCAATATTTTCAGGACAGTACAGAATACAAGGAGATGAGCGCTGAGAACAAAGGAAGAATGTTCGAATGGCTTTACAAGAAACAGAACGGAATTCTGACTAAGGAAGAATAAAATCCGTATCTCGCAATCTTCGGAGTCTAATTATAATTGTGCAACATGCTTTCACTCAATTTTCTCTTTGTTACCTCTTGTATTATCATCCTATCGATCAACTTTTGGGTTTCACTATCACTTCAAATTCTTTTAGACGCCTCTCGATCTGTCTGATAAAAAGTGAACACAATAACGTGCGGAGTTCATTGATTCAAGATTGCCACATCCATCAATGCGCACTCACTAAAAGAAGCTTCCATCATCCGATGTAGTCTAGTGGTTATGATTTGCGGCTCTCACCCGCAAGGCCCGGGTTCGATTCCCGGCATCGGAACAAATGTTTTGCCCTATGCGTTCGAATGGGAGTTGGCTATTTCTCTCGATCGAAACCTGTTCTATTCTTTACATTTTACGACAATGACAAAT
>LS499953.1:200614-244140 GCA_900490845.1 Pristionchus japonicus | reverse complement strand
CACCGTGGTGCGGTGGCGGAGGACGACGATTACTACCAGTACACGACGCACCACCACAACCACCATCAGCAGCATCGTCGCAGCGGCGGTGATCGCTACGCATCCGACGCTGGTCTGCGGCACGAGCGCGGGTACGGCGGCGGAGGACACCGCAACCGCGCCTACTACGAGGAGGATGACGCGCCTCGTGCACAGCATCAACACCAGCAGCCACCGCAATACCCCCATGCGCGCGTCAGCACCGGCCACAAGCATCAGCCGCAGCTGCAACTGCAGGTAATCTATTGGGCCATCAGGGACTACGGTAGATAGAGAGCAGCGATTTATTGATAGTACGTATCTCAGGTGCTGCAGCAGCTACCGCCGCAGCAGCTGGCTGCTGACGCGCAAGAGGTGCCCGACACGCCCGGCACTCCGCCCTCGATCACGCATGTCGGCGTGAAGATCCCCATCACCGACTTCTTCCCCGGACAGAGTGAGTGTTGACGCGCTTGAGAAGCTAATTGAAATTAAGTTTTTCTTGACGCAAAGCAAGTGATTTGCAGAGGGCATCGTGGCGTACACTCCCGACACGGAGCTGCCCGTGGACGAGAACGAGCCGATCGAAGCGGGCCGTCTACCCAAGAAGTCGCGCACGAGAACCGAGGTACGGGCGCGAATCGGGTGCTCTGGCACGGGAGAAGTGTTCACAAAGAATGACATACTTTGCAGTCTGCCACCTCAACCACGTCAACTCGTCGCGAGTCGACTGAAGAGGCCGTCTCGTCACAGGAACAGTTCGAGTGCGAGGATGTGGCGCGCCACAAGAGGTACGGTATCTAGAGATGGAGCAAGGACTTATTGTGACTATTCTTGATCATCGGTCAATTCCTTTCTGTGATCTTCCTAATTATCGATCGATGTCTACGGTACCTCGTGTTCCCTGAATATCGATTGATCTCTTCTTCTCAGGAAGGAGGAGGCGTACAAGACGGCGCTGTGCGATGCGTACCGGAAGAGCGCCGACTGCTCGTACGGCAAGCAGTGCAGATTCGCCCATGGAGAGCACGAGCTCAGACTCCCGCCACAGGTATACCGTAGGGTTATGGTAGGAATGGTCTATTGTAGGCTTAAGGCGGCCTAGTCATAGTGGCTGAATTTCGTGGCGTGATTGCGGTCGCAAGGCTGATTCTTGTTTCTGATTGTGCGTATTAGTTGGTGAGGAACTGTGGCAGCGATGGGTGGTAGCGAGAGATGTGCATGCATTATCAATTTCATTGCAGCCGCGCGGGAAGGCGCATCCCAAGTACAAGACGCAGCTGTGCGACAAATTCTCTGTCTACGGCTACTGCCCCTACGGACCGCGCTGCCAGTTCATTCATATGACGAAGAAGGTACGGTAGGGATACGGTAGCCTTCGCGGTGGGACCAGACAACCACTTGCCGTATACGGTTGGTACTGTGGCGCAGTGGAATGGTGTATTTGCACAGTAACCTACCGCAATGATCAGGGTCTTCCTCTGGTGGAATACGAGAAGAAGGTGCGTCTGCGTCAGATCACGCCCACTCGAGAGTGTGTGGAGTACATCGATGAGGACGATATGGAGAGCAGCTACACGAGGTAGTGGGGGTACTAATGAGTGAATAATGTAACATGGATCCGCCGTGTATTCTTGATGAGCTTGCTACCAGAACCTTAGTGGTTTCGCATGGAAATCAAGTTCAGTTGTTCAATTTCCGATCCCGTTCAGAAACAACGGCCGCCCGTTCACGGTGTACCAGGTGGATTCACGTCGCTACCCGAAGACAGGCGGCAGCAACGGCGGTGGAGGAGGCAGAGAGGGCAGAAGGTGAGTAGACACCGCGAGTGCGCTAGCGAATAGACGACACCTGAATCACGCCTTGCAGACGCAGCTACCAGGACGACTACGCGCGCGGCGATCGCGGAGGCTCTTCCTCTCGTCGCGATAACGACTACGAGCAGGCGGAGAGAAGTGAGTGGCGCGCTTGTGGTGTTCAGACACGAGAAGGGTGCTCACACAAAACACTTGCAGTTCATCGTCATCACTCGATCGAGGCGCTCAACGCTGACGCGCCTCGTGTGACGTACGAGAAGGTGCGGTAGTCTAACAATCGATAACGACCTACAGTACCACTTCAGATCCCGACGACTCCGAAGCGCGCTCCGCCGCGCCCCAAGGAGCTCTCGCTCATCCATGAGGAGACGGAGGAGCACGAGAGGTACGGTAGGAATTGTTTATCGATTGACAACTGAAATATACCCAGTTGTCGACGAACTAGGAGTACGGTAATGTATTGCAGCCCTCCCTCCTCGATGCAGCCTTCGTCGTCCGCTCGTCCGCCCGCGTGGGTGACGCACCTGATGCAGGGTGGCGCTGGCGCGCATCTCACTGCCACGTCCGCGTCCTCTCCGCGCACCTCGCGGACGCCCCGCGGACCGCCCAAGATGGAGCAGATTGAGGAGAATGAGGAGGTACAGTAATGTGGGTTGAATGTGAGGAACGTTGAAGCTTCGGGATAATGATCTCGTGTACTGTTCAATAGGAATTGAATCGTTGATTACCGTATCTCATTATTGATTTGTTGCAGAGTGACTACAGCGAGGACTACCGTCATCGCAAGTCTGAGCCACGTCGATCGTGCAGAGCGTAGACACCGTATCCCCATCAGATCTAGTCCACTGATCATATCTACTGTAATCCCATTGATTTTATTTTTCGTCCGTAGAATACAGAATTCTCGTCTAGTTTAGCCATCTCGAATAACTGAGTATTCCGATAGATAACCCGTAGCTAACACCCCTTGTGATAACACTACATCTCACACTTTGAAATACACGCATTTATCTGTAAATTTGTTCAGATTACTAACCACCTAGGATCATTTGCTTTCCTTGACTTGCGCCATTCGAAGTCGATATATCGGTTGTATTATTTGCTTTTTTCTGATTCTCACTTTGATTCTCTGTAACATTCGCTTGTAGATATCGCATGCAAATAGATAAAAATGTACACAACAAATTTCGACGCTGTAAATAATAAGCGTGGTCGGAAACCAAAAGTACGGTAAGGGGCACGCAACGCACGCACGCGCCGCATCATGGGTGGTTCCGGCTCTGGTTCGTCACCGATCGACATGTTTTCTCCGGAGTTTCGTCCATCTCCTTCCGTTTTTGGTCGTTTGAAGACCTCGCCAATGCCCTCAGGGCACTCCTCAGTCGATCCCTCGGGTAGTTCGCTGGCCGCGATCCTCCCAAATAGCCCCGTTTCTCCCAGTTTCCCTCAGTTTACCCCCTCTTTACCCGAATCCCCTATACCGCTTGCCCCTTCCTCCCGCTCCTTCGGCACCTAATCTTTGCGCCTCAATGGATGAGCAGAGAAGCCACATTTGTGTAATGAGCCCAACTTCCTTTTGCCGTTTTCAGTCCAAAATTCAGTGTTTTGGCGTCTTGAACTGGTCGATTTCTGGGTGCATCTTTTCAAGTGTTTGAGCCAGAAATCGTCTTGCTCAAGTCGAATACGCTGAGTTGATTCTTTGGTGAATCTCTCTGAAACGTGGCGTGGCCAGGGGGGCTAATTCGATGTGTTTTAGGGGTTGCCATGGACACTGCGGATCCGGATCTGCCTGAGCAAGAGGAACTCGACTACGATAACTCGCCCGGCAAACGTGAGCTTCTGTTTCATTTTTATTCATTAAAAATTTATATTTTAATTGTTATTATTGTAATTGAATCAAGCACGTAGTCATGAGTCATCCTAGTTCGTGGATTGGGTATGATATGATTGGATTCGTATCAATCGAATCAATCGTTCACACGCACGTCATCATTCTCGATCACGACGTGTTTATGCTAAACAGAGGAAGAGCGAGTGGAGAGCAAATCGATGTTTACAGGAGGAGAATCTCGCGCCGACGGCAATTCGATCGATAGTGACGACGGAGAGTTGCCAGAGGAGAAGACCGCCAGAGATCTATCCGTATGTCTCTTTCATCATTATTTTATCAGTTTGACGTAGTTGCGTTTGCAATCAACGGTAAGTAGGCATAACCTTGCAACATCTTGTGCTTGGTTCTTTCTTCCTAGCCTGCATTAAACACTCGAGTTTGGTAGTTCCAAGAAAGATGCATCGATCACCTAGAGGATGCTCAGTTTTTAGGGAATGCTCAGTTTCTTCTATGTATAATAACTGCGTTAAAGGACGAGGAAGAAGAGGGCGAGATCGCTTCGGATGGGGAGATCGTAGAAGAGAAGAAAAGGGGATCGGATGTGGAGGAGGGAGAGATAACGGACGATGATGAGGAAGAGGAGGTTGTGCAGGTGGGAAATAACATAATTCGTTTATTTTTCGCTAAATTATTAATTGTGACTTTTACCATGTTCTAGAACTAAATATTTGCTTGCTAATGTGTTACATTTACGTTTTTTTCCGAATTTGCGAGGTCCTTTTTCACCTGGTCACATCAAATATTCCGATTGCAGTCCCGTCGTCGCGATGCGTACAGCCCGCAGCCGAGAGGCACTCTGCCCCCACTCGCAGGTATGGTAGGAAGAGGGATTATCGATTGATTGAGATTTATTTGTATTGAAAACTCTTATAATTGTGCTTCGGGGTGAAAATAGTTTGTAGGAATGCTGACCGTCAATAATTGGGCATGACTGATAAGTTTCGGTTATGAATGAATCGTGAAACGAAAGAGTTGCTAGGCTGGGAAAAATTGCCCCTTTTCTTATTCACGAAATTCGAATTGCTAATGCGATATATCAATTAACCAATCAATTAGCAGGCGCTCGCCGCGTACGACGCGAGGAGGAGAAGACGGACGTGTGCAAGCACTATCTCAAGGTATTTATTAATTAATTAGTTTATTATTTAGCTAATTATTGACTGAACATCGTTGCCTATTGTCAATCAATCGATGACTTTTCCTGTCATGAGAACTAGACCCTTGGATGTTTCTCCTTGTTGTTTGTTGCCTCCTACTGTACTCAATCAATCGATCAAACTCGCAGGGAATCTGCACGTGGGGCGAGCAGTGCAACTTCGCCCATCCGCCCGAGGTGAGTATCATGACAATTGCAATTACATTGAACGGTTGTGTGATACATTTTCTCCATATGCGATTGATGCTTGTGAACAATCTATAGCTTTTGCGTGTTGGTGGTGCACGAATTGCACAGGGTGATTCTTGTGAGAAATCTGCACTCCGTGTTTCTCCAATTCGTTTCGATTTTATTATCATGCGTCGTCGATAAGGTTACTACAGTAAACCCCCTCAGGACCAGCTGCATCTCTACCGTACTCGCGGCGGCAGCACCTCTGCCTCCACCTCCGCCACTTCCCTCGTATCGACGGCCAGAGAGGGCAGTCCGAGGAGAGGAGGAAAGGAGGAGAGCAGCTGGGAGAGGGCATTGAAGGAGGCGAAGGAGGTACGGTAGCGAGTATTGATTGATTGAGATCAGTAGGAAACTGATATGCTGAGGGGTATGAAGGAGGCCAACGAGCTACGGTATCTGGAGTTGTTTCACGGATAATGGTCGTTAGTGGTATGTGTGGAGAATGGAATGGGGGGTACGGCGGATGGTACACTATTTCGCTATCACGAAATTGTTGTGGTAAGTGGTGAGAATTTTTATTGCAATGAATCGTAAAGTGTCTAAATTGTGAAAGAGGGGGGGGGGTGCTAGCTGGTGTCAGGCTCCACAGTTCCATGATCATAAACAGTGGATGCAAACGATCGAGCTGTTGTGGCTGGGAAGCAAATATTTTGGCCGGTTTTGGGAGATATGGGCGCTTTTTGCTTTACCTGCCGTGGAGTATAACCGTCTATTCTCCTCTACCGCACTATCATTCGCCCATATTCGCACTTCAGTCTCGTAGCAGTTAAAGCTGTGAAGACATGTTGTTGCCCGAGCAGTGATTGTGCGTGCAATAGAGCTAAACGGGTGTTATGCGACCATTCGATTTTCGCTGCTGCTGGCTCGTACGGCATTCAACGTTCTAAATCCGAAACAGTTTCGTCGTTTCATCTGAAGATAGAACCTAGACAAATATTATGATCCCGACTTCGTGCCATTCGTTAAAAAAGAGCCGCGATGGGTTCCGTTGGTTCAGTTGTGGGGAAGAGACGGCGAAGAAAGAGCCTCTTTTTAGGTAGACAGGCGCCTTTTATTGGCACACCCGTCCAGCTTCTATGATCTCTGCCGGTGTTTTGAGAGAACGCGCAAGAATTCACTTTTTTCGAGTCTATCTTGCCTTTTAAGTCGATGAGCTAGATTCCGGCAGCTAGAAAATGCCTGGAGACCCAGCATTTTTCGTTCAAGATCTCTAATTGTGAGCGCAAATGAGATTAGCTCATCCTCGATTTGGGCTCGTCTCTCCCTCCTCCATCCCCTTCACCCGTCTCACAATCGGATCATTGCGTGCAAGAGGCGCTAAGATGGGCGTGAAAAAATGCTGAATGACGAGTGTCTCTCCTCGTTCTCAATACTGTCTAGCAGTTCGAAGAGGCGAGAGATCGTGCAAATCTAGGAGAGCGCGCTGTTCCTAACAGGATCTCGTTCCCTTTATTGGCAGAGGGGCCGATCGGCGACCATTATTGTTTTTTTCGCTGCTTGATCCGCCCTCGTAAAGATGGCATCTCCCATTCTCCGAGTAGAGATCTTGTCGGGATGGGGGAGACTCTCGCTTTTGGGTACTCTATCAGAGGGAAGAGAAAGCGAGAGAAATTGGGAATGGAAGAGAGAAAAGCGCGCTTGGGATGAATGGCTGAGTGCGCGCTAGCCGGATGTTCGGCAGGCATTCTTGTTGAGATGGGATTTAGAGAACCAAAGAGGGGAGGAGAAGCGCCGAACGGCGGTGCGTGTGTTTAGTGAAAGGAATTGACTAGTGTTTTGGTATTGCTGGGAGCCTTGCTAGGCAGAGATAGTAGAGTAGTTTTGATATGTGGGGGAATCATATGTCTGATTGTGACTAGGTAACACTGAACCCACTAACAATTTTAACAGAGCTGTTTGCTTGTGGGTTCCTAGGATTCTGCTAATTTTTGATCCTTCATAAGTCAGCCAAAATTTAGCATCGATGAATCCCATCAACTACTGAATCCGTATCTATAGTCGGCTCTCCTCTCTAATGTCCACTTTTCGTCACCCGATTTTGCGCCGCCGCCGATTTGTTTGCACCACTCATTATGGTTCCGATTCGGGGACGGGGAGAGGTGATGGAGGAGGGAGGCATAATGGGGAGAGGATAGACATTCCCCCCACTCACTTTCACTTTTCATTAGCGCTTGTTCGCACCTTTCTTATAGCAGTAGACGGGTGGGGATGATCTGCTTTTGCTCTTTAGGGATCAACAGGTAGGGCTTTCATAAACGGGATTGCTAACTACCCATATTTGCTAATTGGCTCATAATAATTACATAGTCTAGAGCGCAATCTAGATTATATGCGGCAGCTTTTCAACCGTGCGACGCGCCGTCCTTTTATTCCCTTTGTTCTCCCTGCCAATGAAACGGAGCCCCCATTTAGATGCGAGTATCTAGCTTGTTTTTGTGTGAGTTGCAAGGAGGAGGAGTAAGAAGAACCTCATGAATAGCTGAGAGATAGGTCGCGTGTCTTTGTCAGGAAGGGCCAGATGACCTATCCATTGCAGGCGTGAATTATGTTGTTTGTCCGCTTTTCCACCACTGTTGGGTGCAAACTAGGCGTAGTATGCTTCAGTAGATGCTTCAGTGTTCATTGCTTTCTGGGTTCTTTATGCTACTTTGAGGCCGAAGTTTGGAGTGTTTTCGAAAGCCGTTCCCCTTGTGATGTGTGATCAAACGTTGAGCTCCGTTTTGAACGAGGCGAGGGTAGAGATTAGAGCCGTTTGAAAGATCCGACTCTCGATTCGGCGTGATCTCTCATCGGTCAGAGAAGCGAGAGAGCGTGTGAATCGAGGAGAGCGCGCTCTTCAATTGCCGTCCCCCGATTATCCAGCTGTTCTTTTTTGATATCACTTGATAGCAATCGTCTGACTCTCCTCTTTCCACGCACGCTCTCACTCTGTCTAATCATCTAGAGAGCAGGTGAACTAGGAGATCCGTCATACCGTATCCGTCCACATTCCCCTCCCTCCTCCCCGCCTCTCTCGCCATTCCACACACTGTCTATCGGCGCCTTTTCCTCCTTTGGGCTTTCCGATTAACTACCACCGCTTTGAAAACTTTCACTAACATGATCCGAGCGGGCGCGTTAACCTTTTTATACTACCTCAAATCCCGCATTCGAAGAGATCTTCCCTCCACTTGATCCATCCATCCGCCGTTAATCCAATCGAGTTGCCTCGTCAGTGTGATTCGATTAGCCATTAGCCGATTGTTAGGACTTTTTCGCATTGCCAAAGATCGTAGATGCTTTGAGTTTCACAGTAGAGTGTTAGGCTTGTTGAAGGGCCTATATTTATTGCTTGCTCTAAGAATTCGTAAATCAATTTGCTTCTTTGTTATTGTGTCCAGCTTCGTTCATTACCGTAACTAATACAGTAAATCCGTCAATGGTCGTGTATCGATCGCGTCGTCGGTCGTACTCACCGTATCGTCATCCGGACAGAGGAGCGCGCACGATTTTCGCCGGCACTCGATACTTTGGAGACTATGGCGATTGGCCGAAGAGCCGGACTACGGTGGCGTGGGTACGGTAGAGCAGGGCATGTGCTGTAGGAGGGATTGAGACGAAATTAATTTTTGTTATCGCGTAAGCAAAATTGGTACTGGCTGGAAATCGGAGTGTAAGGAGTGGTGGTGTAACGGGAAATTACAGGGGGTAGAAGAGGGGTATGGTAATGGATCACAAACTGAGCTCAAATATCGATTTATTGATTGATTCGTTGCAGCGGTCGGTGAAGGCGTCGCTGCGCAAGGAGGATCCGGATTTTGAGAGGAAGAGACTCGAGATGGCACCGTCGGATGAGGTGAGAGGAGGGGGGGGGGGGTATGGCAGGGTACGGTAGAGATCGACGTAGGAAACGATCTTGATGGAAAAATCTAGATGAGCGATAATTGCTATGAGTGAACGTGAAGAATTCGAAGTGAACAGCGTTTACTACTTTCTGTACTACTCGTGAAGCGCACGAGGCGTGGCTGCTATTTGTGATTCAGTTGTTCGAGGAGCAAACGTCATGTCATTGGTGAGAAAAGGAGATGCATGCTTACATCGAAACTGTGTTACGTGAATTACGCTGGGGGCAGATGACCAATAATTTAATTTACAAGAATAATTGTTAGCATGAATTTAATTAATTAATTAAATTTTATTTGCAGCTGGATCGTCGCGGGACCACGACGGCGACCAGCGACGACAGCGAGGCCGACGAGGGAAGGAGGAGGTGAGGGGGGGGGAGGCAAACGGATATGGAATGGTTGTGATGGAGATGGAAAAGTTCACTGTTATTTAGAAGATCTAATCGGATTGATAGAGATGGTGAAACTGGTAACTTGTATTCGTTTGAATGAATTTGCATATGACATCAATCGTTCTCCTGCCTACACTATCGCTCTTGTGCTTTACCAGTAACCAACAAGCACCAAGATGTTCATTCATACACCATTTTTGATTGTTGCAGAGTGAGCTCTCCGCGTCGCGACTCTCGCACGCCGCCCGAGATGATGAGAGGAGGATCGAGAGAGAGCAGAGAGAGCAGAGACGGAGGGAGATATGGAGGAGAGAGGGGAGGAGACAGGCAGAGAACGGTAAGGTGGTATTTGATCTTGATAGAGACGCCAGTGAGATTAATGTTGAAGGAGGAATAGATATTTCTGATCTCTGATACTACAACAATCCTTTGCAGAACGCTTTGCAGTTTCAAAAAGCATTCCTGTTTGTGCCTGAAATTTGACACAATATTCTTATTGCAGCGTGCCCCGGCCATTCCGTCTCTGCTCGACCTACGTCCTCCCTCTCCCCGCAGTATGATGAGAGGAGGAGTGGGAAGGAACGGAAAGCAGAGAGGAGTCAATTTCGAGATCAACCAGGGTACGGTAGTATCGATTTTCTGTAGTTGTGCCTATTGCCTATCCATTATCTTATGTACCGTAACCTCCTTCTGCAGAGCTCGGTCCGCAGTGCATCTACCCGAATGGCCGACCGAAGGATCTGCAGCCGCAGCCGAGACTGCCGATGGTGCAGCAGAGGGAGAGGGAGAGGGACGGAGGAGGAAGGGGCAGAGAGAGGGAGAGGGATGGAGGAAGAGATAGAGGAGGAGGAGCGAGAATGGACGAGAGGAGGTTAGTGGTTGTGGGCGATTTTGGAAGAGAAAATTGATCAGACTGTAGAGTTAGAAGTTATGAGGTAGAGCTGCAACGAGAAGTAGTCAAGTTTTGATTTTTGAATATAGCAACAGGATCGGAAATGCAAATATGTTTGGCATATGACTGTTTCATGAAGAGTAGAAAACGTTCAAGCTTGTGTAATCTCGAATGAATAACAGTTTGACGGTTAAACAAAACGGCAATAATATAAATTGCAGACCCGTGGACAAGCGGCAGCCACTGGATCGGAGAGGCGGAGGGGAGAGGGACGGGCACAGGTCGGTTCACAACCGAATTTACTTGATCATCATCTGATTCGAAGCTGCACATCATGCACAAATGCAGATCTAGAATCGTTTACTCGTTTGTCGATTCATTCTCCGTAGTAAAAAAAACGATTAAACTCTTGCAGAGACGCGCGACCTGCTCGCGACTCGCACCGCTCTCCATCTGGTCGTCTCCCTCCCGCGAGAGGCCGATCGATGATGAGCAGTGATGAGGGAACGCCCCCGCCAAGGAGAGGAGGAGCAGAGGGAAGGGGAGGAGGAGGCGTGAGTGGTGAGTGAACGGGAGGAAGTAATGAAATCAGTGAATAGGTGGTAATGGACTGAAGTAGATACGGTGAAGTAGGAGTCTGACTGGTTGGAATCTTTTCTTTTTTTTCATGCACCCCGGCGGATAATTAGAGACAAAATGGATGTATACTTTAATGAGATTCGAGAGCCACGAAACCGTCGGGTCTTGAAGATCACGTTTGTTTAAAAAGAGTTTAACCAATAAATTGCAGACCGTCCTCGTGATCCGTGGGAGCGGAAGGCGCGTGTGCCCGCTGTGAGAGAGGGAGGAGAGAGGAGGAGTGCAGGGGAGAGGTACGGTTGGAGGGATCGGGAGGAGGGAGATTGATTAGTTGTAGGGGCATTCGGTTAGGCTAGCAAAATAAATGGAGATGAACTGATTATGGATGGACTGCATAACAAGGAATTGCTGGTGGAATAGAGAGACTATTAATTTCAAAGTACTCATAGGCTGATACAAGCCGGCTGACACAAAGATTACCGTTCCCTCCTCGATCTCTCATCAATTCAGACACCACCGTCTCTCGTCGTCGTCGACTCGCAGTTCGGAGAGAGGAGGAGGAAGGGAGAGGAGAGACACGCCCAATGGTGGTCGGTTATTGATTATTGTGAATAAGTATGGTCGAAACATTGTATAGACCGAGACCGAGAAGGTAAAAGAATGAGATGTGATGATGAAACAGTGAGCTACCAAGGGTGCCAACATTGATTCCGTATTTTTTTTGCAGGAGTGTGAAAACCTTATCATTGTAAAAAAAGTCTCAGAAATGATTCTGGTGAACGAGTTGTAATATTCCCGTTTGCAGCCGACCGGTCGCTGGCCCCGCCCTCTTCTCGCCGGTCGCACGACTCTGGCAGCAGCATGAGAGAGAGGGAGAGGGGAAGAGAGGAGGGAGGAGGAAGGAAGAGAAGGGGAGAGATGGAGGAGGAGAGGAGAGTGAAGAGGGACAGTGGAGGAGCAAAGAGGGAGAGAAAGGTGAGCAGGAGTTGCACGGGTGGCATTTCCAATTATCCAAGGAGATTGATGTGGCACGGGGTTCCTATAGAAAGAGTAATCCTTCAGCGGCAATTTCGTAAACATCTGTTTTTGCACAAAATCCGCATATAATATTGGCTCTACATCTGGGTGATGTAGGGTGGCAACGGAACGTTATGAATGGAGAGGAACTGCGTTTTCAATAGATGGAAGCTGACTGGTGGCGAATAATGATGTACTTCCTTCAGACCCGCTCTCCGTCCTCTTCCTCTGGCAGTTCTGGCTCTTCCTCGGAGGATGATGAGGAGGAGGAGAATGGAAGGAAGAGAAGGTATGATTGATCACTCCCCCCTCCCCCCTCCGCCAGGATGGTTGGAGTACTGCCGATCCTGTCTTCTTATAATTTATTGTTCAAAAGTAACGAAGATTCGTCTGGAAAGGAGAACTCGCTTTGATTTCGAAGATTGTCTGAAACACCTGTCCTGGTGACAGAGTGGAACGGACGAGAAATGAAAAAAAAATCTTCTTTCTCTTCGTTAAATTCACGAGGGGATTCAATCAATTTATTTGCAGGGACGGATCGTCGAGTGGGAGTGGCAGCAGCAGTGAGGAGGAGGGAGAAGGAGGCAAGGGAGGGAAGAGTCCCAGTCCCGCACTGCCTGCGAGGTGAGGGAATGGTGGTGTAGTGAAGACTGGCAGATTACGGGTTGCGCCAAATGGTTAATCTTGCTTGGAGATGCATGCAAACCAATATACGATACGCGTACTAGGTGAGGAATAGTTGAAGACTATTCGGAATGTGTGCCTGTCGATTAGATGCACAGCTCTGAAGATATTATAGTGTCGAGGCGGGGTAGAAACGATTCTGTCAACTCTTTGGATCTAACAACGGTCATTCGCTCCTATTGCTACTGTTTCACAGCGTTGCTATAGCTAGAGAGACAAGAGTTGATTGATACTATCGACAGATCGTTTGTAATCCAACCCTCTTTTTCAGATACCGCATCGCCACGTCGCCGATTCCGCCTCCGCCGCCCGGATCGCCCCCGCCCATGGTGAGTGGAGGGAGATCGAGAGGGGGTGGTCTTTTAGGGGCGAGAGGAATCATGGACTTATCGTTGATCCCAATGCGGAGCTCCTGATATGAAAACGTTGAAACACGCACTTTTCTGGATTTCGATCAGAAACATGTCTATCTTTTTTTAAACATGTGTATCTTTGCGTTTCTTTTTTTAAATCAGTTACTACCGGCAAATTATTGGCGTAGCTTGTGAATACCACATCTTCAAGAAGCCGTGTGGCATGAAGAATTAGGGTTGGCAAAACGATTACGACATAACGATGCCGAAATGGAGAGGAGGGATGATTTCGGCATCGTAATGGAGGGGAGAGGGGAGGGAGAGGGTTTCGGCATCGAAATCATTTCGATGCATCGTTATGACCCATCCCAATTGATTTTATGCAAATCATGCTAATGCGCACCCACGAAACGTTACGAAATCATTTCGATGCATCGTAATGATTTCGATGCCGAAACGCTCTCCCTCGCCTCTCACCTCCATTACGATGCCGAAATCCTCCCTCCTCTCCATTTCGGCATCGTAATGGCGAGACGAGAGAGCGCTCGCCATAACGATGCCGAAATGATCGTATTGCCAACTCTATGAAGAATCTTTTACACCCTAATAGTGATTGTCTAATCATTCCCCCGTTCGCAGGATTCGAAGAAGCCGTCGTCGGAGAACGGTAGTGGTCGCAAGCGTCGTCTGGAGGGAAGCGAGACTCCGCCCCCTCCGCCTCCCCCGCCCCCGCCTGCAGTCGATGCTGCTGCTGCAGCTGCTGCAGCTGTCGAGAGGAAGACGGGAGGAGCGGATAGGGGAAGAGAGAGGGAGAGAAGAGAGGAGAAGGACGGCAAGAGGAGACAGAGTGATGGTCAGTGAGGTGGAGGGTTAGCGTTGCAAGGGGATTAAGAATTAGCGATCGGGATCAGGCGTCGATTCATTCTTCGTTTCTGCTGTGATTGTGAATAAAAACTAATGTGCAGCTACATCAAAATCTATAGATTGATGTTGCATGGAATTGATGAAATGGCTTGCTGGTTCTTGCTTTGATTATTTTTTGAGGCAGTAGTGAAAAATAACAAATCACCTTCATTCAAGGTCTGACGCCGTCTCCACTGCGTCGAGCGACGGCGGCAGCAGTGGCTGCAGCGGCTGCTGCGCCTGCCGCAGCCCCGTCCCCTCCTGTCGCTGTGGTCGAGCCACTGCCCAAGGGAGCCTCCAGCAGGTACGGTAGGGGGTGCACTGAACTTCTTTCTGTCGAGGACTTGCTTGTGGCACTTCTGTATTTGATACTTCGATGTTCGACAATATGGCTTCAGATCATTGTTTTCGAATAATTTGACATGACACAACGGATATGTGGAACACCGAATGGCAAGGTCTCCGATAAAAGAAAAGTGTTGAGTTGAGACATTTCCAGACGCGGTAAGCCGCACACGCCCTCAGCCAGTCCTCCCTCGGACGACTCTCCGCCTCCTCCTCCTCCGACTGCTGCAGATGCTGCAGCTGCAGCTGGCCAGACCACGCCCCCTCCGTCGCAGAGAGAGAAGGAGGATTCAGGTATGAGAAGGGCACGAAGATTTCATTGCTGTGAGAGTGCCACTACGTTTATGACAAGGGTGTGAAACGCAGTGAGAGGTAGAAGTGGTTTTTTTACAAGCGATAAGACCGAGAAATTAGTTTGTGATTGTCCCGATCAGATTATGAGATGAGACTGAAACGCTCGTATTGCAGGCAAGAAGCGCCGTCACGAAGAGGAGAAGAAGGGAGAGAGGAAGGAGGAGAAGGGGGATAAGGGACCCGATAGGAAGAAGAAGAGGAAGGAGGATGATCGTGAGTGATTTGTTGATGATTAGTTATTTTTTTGAAAGCTTTATTTACACGAAATAAATTTATTGATGTTTTGCATTGGATCTTCGATTAAATTACTGGAAGTTGTTCAGTGAACGTATAGTAGTGTGGTTGTAACGGAAAAGTATGTGGTACTATTAACAGTTTGAATCTTCTAGATTGTTTGCGATTTATAAAAAAAATTTGTTTTAAATTAATAATGATAATATTGCAGCCGAGAAAGCCGCTCGTCGTCGTGAATTGAAGAGACAATTGGCTGAGATCGAAGAGAAACTGAAGAGAAAGAGAGAGGAAGAAGCGGCCGGGTCTTCTCTGATCTCCAATAACAATTGATTGATCTTTGATCTTCCACCTACCGTACCCTCCCCACTGTTGTGCGCCTCTGGATCTCCCAGCACCCCAATCATAATCGATATTTATGTACCGTAGTCTGTGCCAAGCCCATGTCAAATAAGACCCTTTTGCAATATGTGTTGAGATATCGCCAATTTATACTGTTAGATAATTACTGTTTCACGATTTTTTATGGGAGTTTTATTTTATCGCCTTGTCTGTGCACTGTAGCCTCATGAGTCAAATCCGCGTTTTACCTTCACCTTTCATTGCCAACCCCTGGTCAATCAATAATAGTTAAGCTAAGGCCTAATATACTGTTTCATAGCATCCCTTGTATCGAATCTTTGTAGTCGCCTCTGCAACATGTTCACGTGTATCACACAATAAGATCAATTGCTCTAAAATATACCTTTTTCCTATAATTTAATAACACCTTACTCGCCCTTTTCCAGCCCATAGTTGAGATACCGTACACCCGTGATTGCTAAGTGATAAAAATATTTTTTTAAATATCGATTTGTGTTGGTTGGATTCGGAAAACCGTGCGAGTTCGGAGAGAAGTGATATCGAGATAGAGCCATAGATGAAGAGAGGGGAATCAATTATTGACTACGGTAGATGGCTTCCACGTCGACCGATGCGGGACCAGCCGACAAAGTGGCAAAATTGAGGGTCGTCAATCTGGAGAAGCAGGATTCGTGAGTTTGAATCTGATTCTTAACAAAAGTTGAACTGTGAGGGATTATTGGTGTACGTCAGCCGGTTTGATCTTCTTCAATGCAGCTATGAATACTTGGAAGCACTGTGTCTGTGCGTTCACTGCAAGAATAGTGTTTTTATAGGAGAAAAACGCGCAACTTTGATGCTGTACTGGTTGAGGATAGATGCTAATATTTTTCATTTTTCGTCAATATCGATCCACTTCCTGAGTTTAACCCATCTTTTCCACGGCTTCGAGACTAGTAGTTCGAAGGCCATAAACATGGTGTGTCCTTGCAATTTCACAATTCCTAATAAACTTACTTGTCAGTCGCATCGTCAAGCCAAAGCGACAGCCTCGCCTCAATCTCGCCGCCAAATCACTCACCAAAGAGGAGCGAGCACAGCTCAAGTGGGTTACGGTAGGAGGAGTACGGTAGTGGTGAACGGTAGAGAAGCAGTTCGTGATCGAGAGATACGGTAGCTATTATCGATTTCCTAGATACGCGCAATTCGAGCCGATGTACCAACTGTGGCTGCAGTACGCGGAGCAGATGATGCCTGAGGTGAGGGAGGGGATACGGTAGGCGGATAGGGCTACGGTAGCGATTGTGTTGGCGTTGGTCTTACTTCCTACTGGTTTATTTCTGTGAGACTGTTGCACAAGAGGATTGCAGTTCCTATGTGAACTCGGGTTGCTCAAAGATCATTTGTGACATGACGTTCAGCCTAAACGATTCTCTTTCCACTGCTTGCTGATCAGAAATAAATAATATGAAAATCCTGATTCAGGGTCGCGCGGCGGACGATCGATTGCTGCGCATGGAGTGGCTGGGCGCGATGCTGATGGTGACAGAGGCTGATAATCCATCCATGGTACGGTAGTCGGTATTTATCGATTATATAGTGGACGTTTGCGACGACTGTAGAAGATCGATCACCCTCATTCTAGGTGGGACTCGTGGGTATCGTAGTGCTGGAGACGAAACTGACGATGCAGTTGATCACGAAGAAGGACAAGTATCTCAGTGAGGATTACTGTATTTATTGATGGAGGACTGTAGATAATCTATTATCGTTTGGTCCATGCGATTCAATGCTTTGTAGTTCGAATAAGAAATTTTGAATAGTGAGAGTTTGATTGTTGTTTATTTCAGTCATCCCCAAGGCCGGAACGGTGTTTCAAACGGCATTCAGAGGCAAGGTGAGTGACGATCTTTCGATTGGTCGTTCGAGCGGTTTTGCAATGACAAAAAATATACAAACAAAATCCACTTGACATTTTCTATCTTCTATACGCGATGTTTTTTCCTCACGTTCATTCGAAGCTTTGTTGCGAGCGTAACGTCCAAATCTCTTATCGACTGACCAAATCTACTTTCTTTCGCAAGCCTGAATGATTTATATTCAGTATAATTATTCCAGGTGCTGACGCTGTTCGGTGACGCGATGCGACTGCGACCGAGCCAGCGAGGAAGAAAGAGCAGACTGCGACAGAAACTACCCTTCTCACTCCGATGAATACCGTACCCCTGAAGTTACCGTACCCTCAAGAGTTTACGGTAGGGGCCTGATATCGATTAATCAGAGCCCATTACTGAGTCGTGTTGTTTCATTGTTGATTGACTTGTTACCTTGCGTACCTTATTTTTCCTGTTATCTGTTGAAGCTCGTTTATTTTCATCACTGTGATTGACGTGCACGTGAAAAATGAAGTAGAAGATAAAATCTTGTCGAGAAGGAGGGATTATGAGAGGTTACACAGCAACATTTTGAGAACTATTAAAATTTATAATATTGAAATACAACGAGAAGAATAATTAACAAAATTGTGACAAAATTAAAAATCACTTATCGATAGAGCACATTTTGGCACACTGTAAGAAAAAGTTGGACGAGCTCTTTACCGCAATTCCCTTGCGATTGTCTTCTTTTTTTGTTGTGTTTTTGCTGTTGTTTTGGGTTCCTTCCTCTTCTAATCGCTGCCTACTCCGACCACGTGGACGCTCCTATCGCTTATTGAGTGGAGGCAGCGAAAACTAGAGTGGAGTAGAGGCGAATCGCGATAATAAACTCGGCCTATTCCAGGGGAAAATACTTTGGCACTGCACGAAACGAGACTACACTGCTGATCACTTCAACAGGTCAGAGCTTACCCATTTGACCTCTTTCATCGCTCCACCCCATCACCCTATCACGACCGAGTGAAACAAAAAAGCGCCCGTTTCCGACGCTGACTCGCTGTTTACCCTCACTTTCATCGACTTTTGGTGCGATCACCGAGCTTGTTTCTTCTCTCTTCCACTCAAATTCGTCATTTCAGATCGTAAATGTCCACCATGGACGTGATACGAGATCGAATGATGCAGGAGTTCCAGCAGGTTAGCGATTATTGATCTTGATAGATTGTTGATATCTTTTCTTCTCTGAAGGTGGTTCTAATTGTCTAGGTATGAATGAATCATTAAACTCTTAGTTCTTGCTGTGAAACCTCAGTGAACCGTAGCTGAAACTGTGTTGTAGATGCTCAAAATTACGGAAATGATAGAACCAATTAATAAATTAATCCTTCCAGTTCGATCTGAACGATCTGCGACAGAATGGACGAGACAGAATGCACGCGTCCGTCGAATTATTGAAGACACTCACACTCAATGTGAGTCCTTCTTTTTTTCTAAGTTTTTGGTCAGAAACTGCAGAAGTTCACAATTCTTGCTTCGACTTTGAAGAGAAAACAGATCCTTTTTTTCTACGCGCTTGAACCATTGAGTCATCTGATTTCTTTTTCGATTGCATTCTTCTCTGCGATAGTATTGAAAATGCCACGAAATCGCCACAATTTTAGTCAGTGTCAGCATTTTTTTAATGAAAAAAGGCTCTACCAGTTCTCACGTTTACTCGCCCCACTACACGCTCTAGCCTGCCGATACGAAAGAGCCACTCTCTCTTCGTCATTAGCGATCTCTCGTTTCCATGATCGACTCCATTTCGAATCGTGCGATTTCTGTGCTTATCGTGCTATGATCTATCCATTTTCATTGCTGCAATACGTCCACCAGACCCAGAGTATCGAGTAAATTGTAGAGTGTCAGACCAGATAAGTGGTCAAAACATCATGGTCATCAGGGATTAATATGGAAACAACACGTGATGTTATGACCAAACTCTGTCTGAGTGAGAGGACTTTTATGAGACAGGGATTGCGATGGGAAGTAAGAGGGGAAAGGTTGTCGATAGATAAGAAAGGTACAGCGTACTTTGTAACTACATGGAACGACCAGGGAATGGGGATGAGTGTATGGGATTGTGAAACCATTGAGAAGAACAGAGAAGGACTGAAATCTTAAATTGTTTTGTGACTGATTGAAGGAAGGAAGAACCGCTCCATGTTGGCTGAATTAGTTATCTGGAGACAATGCAACACTAATGCGCGATCTCTGTTCCGTTTCCGAAAACTTGTTTTCATCTCCCTGCAGAGTTGTTTTGGGCGTAGATGAGATCGGGTGCGAGAAAAGAGTGAAAGATGGGGTCGTTCACTGCACTATTTGCGTCCAGATTGGAGATGTAGATTCCGAGGTGGTGAGAAAATGGGGGAAGGCGTTTTCGAGATGAAGGTGCACCGAGTCCGAAATACGGGTGTCGATCTCTTCTTTTCACATACTGCCTCGCCTATCTAACCGATAGTTGAATGAGGAAAATGAGGAGACGATGAGAAATAACGAGATAGTATTTCGAACACTAGAGGTCACTCGCCAGATTCGGAAGGCCGATAAGGAGAGGAATAGATGCGAAAAACATGAAGAAGAACGGCGTAAATTGATCGAGATTCAGTTTGTTGGCAGGCAGACTCGTGTTTTGTGTGGTGGACAATAGTGAGTGGAGGGGAGTTTCTGCGATTGCATGAGGGCTTGCTGATAAAAAAAACCATTAAAATATTTGGACCGTTCAAAAATGATGGGTTTTGATTCATGGTTCGCGCATTTGCCTAATGCAGCGAACTGTGCCGACGTCGATTTTTCAGTGACATCGATCGATGCAATAATTTATATATTCTGTCTATATTGCTACCAATTCATTATCTCGACTTGCAGGTCGCGGAGATCGCTCTTCGCCTGCCGGGTCTGCTGATGCTCGAGTTGTGGTGGAGGAGCAGAGGAGCCACCTTCGATGAGATGGCCGAGGGAATGTTGCAGGGAATGCCGGTAAGGGGGATCCTTGTCTGGATCATCTGAGACCTATATTTAAACATTAGTGGAATGATTTTATTGAATTGGAGTGTGAAGCCGAGTTTAGTAACACAATGACCGTCAGGAAACGTCACAGAAATTTGCGAGCAGTAGAATTGAGAATGGCGGTAGAGGGATTCTTGTGTTTCGCTCAACTAATATGCTTGACGGACTACTAACAGAACGATGATGGTCTGATGTATACGTCTCCGATAAATACAACGTGCGGTAGACGGGCATAGATGATTTTTTTGAATGCTGGACGGGCTGTAAGGATGTCACCGCGCACTCCTCTCTCGCGATTCCTAGCCCTTACAAGGGGCTATATCTGATGGGAAAGTGCGACGGAGGTGGGATCGTAGCCGTATTGATTGGGGTGTGAGGAACTTTTAGTTCCACATCATTGCATTTTTAGATGCTGGTGTTTTTTTCATTCGCCTGTTGTTTTACATTATTTAAAAACAAATGGCGGTTCGCTGTTTTCAAAACAATATTTTATTTGTGTGTGTTAGGA
The DNA here is from genome assembly GCA_900490845.1 of Pristionchus japonicus. Taxonomy (NCBI): domain Eukaryota; kingdom Metazoa; phylum Nematoda; class Chromadorea; order Rhabditida; family Neodiplogasteridae; genus Pristionchus; species Pristionchus japonicus. The sequence continues at coordinate 223,615 of LS499953.1, read as the reverse complement.
AGTAATTCATACAGACAATCGCGATTGTCCATTCGCTCGCGATGTTCAGTGAACATTGTTCACGTTGTTGTCTCTGCCGATCGAGGGTTTGCGTGCATCAGATTGAAGATGGTCGAAGGGGTTACGAGTTTCAACGTTGAAATAACCTCGCAGGGGTGCGGGAGTAAACGATTCTTGAGCCACTTGTAATATCTCCATCGAATGTGAATATTTTGAGATTGTTGGAAGCCCAGCTCCTCCCCTTCCCCCCCCCCCCCCGCCCAGGGTTATGAGTTCCAATATATCTTATGAGGTGCGCTTTATGTTCAATTGTTTTTTAGGAAGATTTCTAACTAATAATTGAAGGTTTGGTTTTGAATTCGCAACAAGCAACACGCTGATTCAGTGTGGGAAATGATTGCGAAATTATTATTAGCCACGATATCGCCGCTGGGCTAAAAACAACAAGAGGGCTCGCCACTACTGATAACTGGTTCGAGAAACAACGCGAGTACCCTTGCCACTCTCACTCTTTTCCTGTGAGTAATGGCTTGTACTGCCCTCTATTCCACAACCTATCTAGTAAGTCAGACGGAGTAAGAGAGCATGGAGAATAGTGAGAACTTCAGTGGATATACTTTGATCTATGGCGAGAGGGTGTGGGTAGGTGTTTTAGGAGCCGATTGGCTGCGTGCTAATCTTTTTGCATAGTTCCTTGAAGTTCCTAGTTTCGTGAGTATCGTATATTCCTGGCTCGTTGTGGACGGGCGATAATGTCTCCCCTCGTTTTACAAAATTGACATGCTTCTCGTCGTTGGGCATTTGTGTTGGGTTTTCTTTGTCAGGTTTTGGTTTCACCGGTCTTGTATTAGTAATGCTAATGACATTCGACCGATTGCAGGTCGATTATGTATGTGAAAAACATAATAAGCGGTTCACATTCCAATCGCCTCTCCCATTTCAGGCCCCATTCCCGTCGTTCCGCTCCTTCTTCGACATGAATGCCATCCTCGACTTCGTGCACTCGCGACAGGTCGAGTCGACTGCTGCGACGATCATCAGCGTGTCGGGTACGGTAATAGTTATTGATAGGGTACGGTACTCTATTAGTTACGATTTAGTAATGGGCTATGATATCTTCAATGTTAGGTTGTTGAGATGTTAGGTACATACAGCATGCCTGATTCATTGTGCTTGAATTTCGGCGAGTGAATAAGTGAGGGGTTAGGAACGGAAAAGCGATTGTTTGGCTATTGACTGAAATCACAAATATTGTTGAGAGAATGTTAGGAAAGTTTGAATGCTGGATTACGGTGTGTCTTCTGATTGGTTTATCGATTTTCAGTACTCTTCCTCTCGTTCGCCCTTCTCGCTCTCTCCCTCCAACACGTCCTCCGTCTCTACGCGCACTTCGCGAGCATCGTCCTGTTCGGAGTGGCGCATTCCATGTGAGTTGACGAGGAAGAGGTGTCTTTAGGAAATGATTGATTGTAAGATTGAGTGTCTTGTTCCATGTCAATTCCCAATAGCATTGGTTGTAAGCTCCAGTTCGTGAATATGAGGAAGTTGTGGAACCAGAAACCGTAACGTTTTCGCGATCATTGATTGCTACCAATAACCAATGCTCCTGCACTTGGCTATGTCCTTTCGAGTTAATGAGTTTAATAAAAATATATTTATAAATAAATTGATGCAGGTCGACAACGTACGTGACTCTGGAGGAGAGTTCGGGCGTCGAGGAGCTGAAACTGGACGACTTTGTGAAGTTAGAGCGGCACGGATTCCATTTTCTGGCTCAGGTGAGAGGGCTAACTGCAGAAGGATTGGAGAGGGATTCCCGAAGAATGTCGTTGAAATCGGTACCGTGTCACCTTTTACTTGGCGTGCTGCAGTTGCGCGTATTTCTCAAAGGCTTGATTTTTCCATATCATTGATCTCATTGCTCCCGCTTTCTTTGCCAATCATGCATAATTTTCTTTCTGTTCGGTCGCATGTACCAGGCAGTTTTTCTTTTAGGAGAATTCTGGGATCTTTCTTAGCCTCATTGACCATTGCTAGTTTGTTTTCTATTGGTTAAGCAGAGAACATTTCATTCTCTTTTGCTGTTGCTGAAAATCTCACTATATGCTGGGTGAACTGGTATCGCACAGACTCATGATAGTCTCAGTGCAATCTCTTCTGACTGATATATTCTTTTCATCTAGTCATTATATCCCACTTGCAGTTACTACTGGCAGTCCTGCAAGCGACTCTGCTCGGGTTGCAGTCGGACATCGGTCGGGTCTGTCTTGCCTTCTACACGGCACCCATCGTAGCGAGAATGTGCTCATTCCCCCTGAGTAATCTCATGTTCGGTAAGTTCGATTGGGTAGCTTGGGAAGATGTCCAGTAGGGGAATTTTGGTAGGAAGTAGTGACTGCTATTGGCGAGTACGATCTGCTGACCCCAGAAAGTAGGTGATAGTCATCGATTGATTCTTCATTCTAGATTGCAAATATGCTCGACTTTGAAGTGCTAGTGAAACCAGAGAGAACCTAACTTGGTATCTTGTAAAGTCTCTTGTGAATGCCTAGCCTTTGGTTCTCTCAGTGAAACGAAGGAGAACCTTGAAATGATTGAAATAAGCTCCTGATTTACATTTACATTTGTTGGTGTTTAATGCACAAGCGGTGTGGAGAGGATTGCAGAGTTTGCAAACTACCTTTTTTTAACACTAATTGAAACCCAGAAATTGGCATGTGAGGAAAATTTAATCGGAACTCCTATTGCAGTGCACAACTGCTCGTGCTCGCTCACGATGTTCTCCATCATGGTGTACGTGATGTTCGGCGTCCCGAGGTGAGGAGAGTGTGCAGTTTACTTATTGGGCAGGGAGGCAGTAGTGTGTTTAGCGAATTGACAATAGACTAAAACAGTCAGAACTCCGAACGATTGTTCAGGATCTTTGTTTCATGAGGCGATTTAGAGAATGTTCAGGCTAATTGTACTAGTGAATTCATGATTAATTTTAAAACAAGTGCTTGGTAGATCCGACTGTATCTATTCTTCGATCTTTGATTTCCTTCTCATCAGATTCTGGGAGTCGATCATCGAGGGTGGTGGCACGATTCGGACGCTGCTCGCTACGAGAGGACTTGCAGTGGGTACGGTAGATTGAGTGTTATTGATTTTAACTATAAAAAAAGAGATTCATTGTTAGTTTGTGAAAACCTGACGCTTTTTCTGAACATGGCAACTGAACATGGCACCTATCAAAAGTGGATGCCAATCATAGTTCTTGAGAAGGTTAGAAAGCAGGGAAGTCACAGGCTGAATGTGTGACATTGGAAGATGAAATTCATTCTCACAATCAGGCGCTGCCTCGATCTGGCGTCGTCTGCGTCTCTCGGAGCTGCTCACGTGGGCGTGGCTCGTGATATTCGCCGCCCGATGCTACATGGAGATGGTCGAGAAGGTGAGGGAGGGAGGGATGAGAGTACTGTAGGTGGAGAGGAATCTAGTGTAGTGATGAGCTGGGCTAACTCACTGCATTCGCGCTTCTGTAGCGTATTTTATCGGCTGGAAGAAAGGCGAGCCGATATGAGTAGCATAATTCTCACAAGAACTATTTTCACTAGTCACAGTTCGGTTACATGGGTTCCCCTTTTGGTGTCGATTGAGGGGTGGAGTGATCATTGATGGATAAATAATATAAACGATTTTTCAGTGCAATCAACTCGTAGATACTAGAGATTTTCACAGGAGCAATGACTAGTTAGCTAATAAATTTATCCTCCATTCTCAGGGTCGTTCATGGCGCGAGACGTGGCCAGTGATCCTGGAGGGAATCGCCGAGACGACGAATACACCCATAACTATGCTCGCATTGGCACTCACGGTGAGTAAAGGAGAGTAGAGGACTCTTTTTTTGGGTATTGATCGTATCACCGGAATTGAGAAGAAATCTCCTGAAGATCAGGTTCAAATAGTTATGGAACCAGTGAAACACACATCCTGTTGATTAGCCTTTCGCCTAAAATTCTAAGATGCTATTGGTGGAAATACTCGCATTGGCATTTGAAAAGCTGTTTAAACGCAGAGAGTGTGGGTGGGGACAGACTGATTTTTATTTAGGCCTATGCATGCCTGTAACGTTGACGCACTGCAGGTGTCGCACGTGTGCGCGTGGGCGCTGCGTGCCGTCAAGTGGTTCATCGCCGCGCACAGTTGGCAGCCGCAGCACGTGCTGGCGCACTCGAGGTGAGTGATTGCTTGTTGGCGCGAATCGCTCACTAGTTTTGATTTGTTGTCATGATTATCCACCTCCTAGGCCAGGAATATCACTGCTAGTTGTGCACTCTGGATTTAGAAGCCGCGTGAAACTTGAATCATTTAGAAGGATACGACGATACAGTGAAATAATCAAGCTTATTATGCTAATTAGTTAGTTAATTAACAAACTAATTGCAGTTACATGGAGCTGGGTCTGCTGCTGATGGTGTGCACGCAGACGGGACTGCTGGGAATGAAGAACGAGCAGAAGGCCGCCCTGCTCGGATTAGTGCTGTTCATAGGTACGGTAGGGTTGTGATCGAGAACTGAGCAGATTGAAGGATACAGTAGCAAGGATAAATGAAAACGGTAGCAGCACAGGGGATTATGTGGTGCAGACAAGATAATTATAGTCAGGAAAAATTGAGCTGCACTTATTGTTGAAGATAGAACCGTCGCCATGCGTAACGATTTAGACTAGATTCGATTGGGAAAATACATTACGCCCTTTGCAGTCCTCTCGGCTCTGCTCCACACGCTGTTCGACCTGGTGAACACGCAGCTGCAGATACTCGCGACGAGCAGGGATATGGCACGGTTCAGGTAACGTAGAGGAGGGTTACGGTATGTGGTGAAAAGTGTTTGAACATGCGTTTCGGAACTGGCGCAGCAAACGATGGGGCGGTGTTTTCGTATTCACAGAGTAGTGATGACAGAATGGTACGAGCATAAATTAATTTTTCTCGCTCTGTAACTGATTCCAAAATTTTTTTTAAGGACGTTAGACGAAAATGTTGATGAGATATCAAGGGTGCAGTATTTGATCAATCGATTTGCAGACACATGCGCACGCTGTGCACGTGCATCGCACTGATTCCGGCGTGTGCTGCGACCGCTTCCACCGCCTACGCGTACCTCCCAATGGATCTGTGGTACGGATCTGTGGTGTTTATAGATTGATTTTCCTGAAGAAAAATCATGTTTACGTATGTTTGATGATGTACATCACGCGTTTATTAGTGCTTCGTGGTGTAGCGATATCGGGAGTGTTTCCATAGCTTCAATGACATGCGTGTGTTCGCCTTCAACATATCATTGAACAAACATTAGGAAAAAGTAACGAGCTCAATCAAGTTCTCCGGAAACAGTATCCTCTGACTATCGATCGATCGCCTCCCTTCATCACACCGTAACCTTACGATTCGTTGCAGGACGTGCGTGCTTCTCTCTAACTGCTTCATCACCGCTGTGCACGCAGCGTCCGCCATCGTGCAGTATCTGGTGAGTACGGTAGTTTTAGTGTACTGTAGATAAATCGAATCGAATCGAGGGATTATGAACTGTAAACTATGTAGTGTGAATGGAAATGAGACGGAATCGTTAATTTCTGGTTTCGGAAGTGTCACATGTAGAGCGAGAGATGTTCAGCAGCAATTTTTTGGTTATTCGAGTTTATTCAACCTCAAATGAGCGATTCAGTTTTAGGTATCCTAGTTTCGAATGTGTTGTAAATCAACTTCAGTACTTTCAAGAGCAGTATGCGATCGACTTCCACTGTAATAAAACAATTCTCAGATCGCCCGTGCGGAGGCGACATCCGAGTCGTGGATGCTGGCCGATAGCGCCAACTTCGGATGCGATGTCGTGAGTTAATGGTTATCGATTCGAATAAAAGGAGAAAATGCGATCAATTTAACGGGATGATGTTTGAACAAATAGTAGGGGTGAAGCGAGACTGTGTAGGGGGAGTTGCTGTTACCTTTTACTGCCCGCGAAACCGATGGAGATCCGATCGTGAATGCGCGGCTTTGGTCGAATTCATTTTCATGGTGAAACGCGACTGTGTATGAATTTTCGGAAGTTAACTTGGAAAGAATTTGTAAAAAAGCGGAGAAGAAGATATTGATGAAGCGAATTTGTCAATGAATTAATAGGGACGATGTAACGGAACTGCGTGAGAGATTGACAATGATAATCAATCCATTCCCCTTCTCTCTCTGCAGTTCACGAAGCTGCTCGAGGTCGGCTGCACGATGTTCGTCATCGCCGTCGGATCGTGGGTCACTGTCAATGGTGAGTCGAGTTTATTGATTTTTCCAGGATATGGTAGGAATTAAATCATTACAAAGCGAATGGATTTGAGGTTATGGGGAGAATGAAGCGTGGTAGTGGGCACGAAAATGCAATATGAGGAGACTGAAGCGGGGAATTAAACTATTTAAATTTTTTCTAGCAGATAACGGTTGCTTTCACAATCGATTGCCACCTTCTGTTACTTTTGATACAGGACCATGGTAGCGCAAACCCGCGTGGGTAAAAATGGGTCGTTCTACTATGCGCATTAATTTACTTTTCAAATTCTGATAAAAGAGTTCCAATCGCATCCCTCAAGCCATTCACTAATCCATCTCATCAGGCGAGTGGACGGTCGCCTCGTTCGGAGTGCTGCTGCTGCAGGTCGTCTTCAATGTCATCCAGAAAATCGATGTGAGACCGATTATCGATTGATTGGTTACGATAGGGGAATACGGTAGCTGGTAGATTATTGATTGCAATGTTATTCTAACGCTTTCTGAATGCTTTATTTATTAGTAATAGTTTGAGTAGAGAAGAGTCATTGAGAAATAAGTAGACGGTAAATTATATCGAATTGTGGAAGCGCTTCTCTAGCGCTTCTCTCTCAATTAAATGATTGATTGCTAATTAATTAATCAATAATATAATTCTAGATGATCTGCGAGCTGTTCCGGAAGCGAAGCGAAGCACAGGCGAATCTGGAGAGACTCGCCGTTGCCAGTGATGAGCAGATCAGAGGTGAGGAGGGGGATTGGAATGCGAAAGATGGAAGAAATGTAATAGAGCGAATGCCATTTGATGATATATGATCATAGTGGCGAGAGTGCACATGTTTAGGCACATTATGAATAGTAGGCTAAGAGAAAGACAGAAGATTGATTCCAACTCTTTCACTTTAGAGATACGGACTCGTAGTGGCCAGTATGCGCCTGGACGATATTAGAGAAGGGCAGGAAAGAATGGTTGACGATTTGAGAGCGAACAGATTGATTGTTTGCGACCCAACCTTGAGATGAAAAATCGCAGACAGCAATTGCACAGGGATGTTGAGCTAGCTGTGGAAGAAGAATGTAGCGAGTGGGTGTATGTGAAATATTTCTTGAATTCATGTTAGTAATATATTTATTGAATCTATTTGCAGACAACGCGGACGTGTGCGCCATCTGCTTGCAGGACATGACGGAGGTGAGTGATTAGTTGATTCATTAATTAAATTTTAATTAGTTTGTTAATTTATCAGTTATTTTTTGTATAATCGGAGATTACTCATCACCGATTGAATGTACAATGCTCTAGAGTAAAGTATGTTATGAGTAAAGTGTGTCCAAATGGCTCCTAGTAGGAAGTCCAATGGGGTCTTTTGGATGCCATTCTTCTTAAATTTTTCAATGGTTTCTTTTTTGCTTCTCAATTGGTACATGTTCAGTCTAGAGCGGATAACAACGATGATCCTTTCTTCATTACTTGCAATAGATCAATGCTCACGATTGATTGCAGGGCCAGGTGCGCGTCACTCCGTGCTGCCACCTCTTCCACTCGCCCTGCCTGAAGAAGTGGCTGTCCGTAAAGCAGGTACGGGGAAAGGCAGAGGCACAGGGCGCGGTGGCGTAAAGTAAATATTTTGATTGAGACGAAGGTTCAACTTTATCGTTCGATCGCAGCCAGTTGAGATCTAATGCGTGCTGAGAAACTGCCCAGTAACGGGTTTTGTTTGCGCTCTCTGGTTGGATTGCTTTGGTTTTCGAACCCGGAAGGCGTCGATTGGTGGAGTCTCGTTATATTTTATTTCTTGCACTTTCGCAACTCAACTATCGCAGGTGTGCCCCCTCTGCTACTCGGACATGGCGGTGAAGAAGCACACGTCGTCGAGGGCGACGAGCAGGAGCGGATCCATTGCGGGTGAGGGAGTGATCTTTGACCTTTGGAGTTTGAATGTTAGAGAAAGTGAGGGTATTGTGCAATTCGAATGCTCAGCTTTGATAATACTGCGTTTAACGCACAGTACGGAACATTTAATTCGCTAGTGAATTATTGATTATTTCTAAATTTTTAATCTTCTCGGGTATTGCTGATAGATCTCGTAGGAAACGACTAAGCACATTAGCTAAGGTCCTAGAGCCCTCAGTCATGGAATAATTAGCGGAACGGTTTATTCTTTTGCGATATGTGGTCTCAAGTTTTTTTGCTCACAGTTGCTGAATGTGGTCGTTAAAACATTTGGAATAATTTTGCTAATCTCGTGTTTCACGACGAAGACAAGTTCGTTTTTATTTGCGTGAGGACGATCTTTGGAGTCATTCCATAATCACAGTGATTCAATAATAATATTTTATTTCTCGCAATTGCAGAGAGCGATGGACGTCCGCAGGTGAGGAGGAGGCCACGAGCGGGCGAGAGGATCGTGGGAGGTGAGTAGTTGATTGTTGTTGTATGAGATGACAAACGCCCAACGATAACTCTCCCTAGTTGCCTTCAACAAGGCATGCTTCCGGGGAATTGATTAGTGCCACCTTGTGTCCCTGAGTATTTCTTCGCGATGCTGGCTGCATTTTTTGGTGGTCCTTTTCAATCTGATTGGCGGAAAGTGTGACAATCCCTCTTTACAGAAGATCTGCAGCGCGAACTGGACAGGATCAATCGGCAACTGGACGGAGCGAGAGACTTCTGGCCGTTGATTGGGTGAGTGATGGGGAGAAAGAGTAGTGAATGCGGCAGTAAACTATTCAACTGTTCGAATACTGATGCCAGATGGGAAGAAAATTCGTGTTTCAAAAGCAGTTCAACTTTTCTGAACATGCAGAAGCACTGTGATCGTTACAGTCGAGCGAAACAAACAAATGAATGGGACAGCGCAAAGTTGTGGAAACATGAGTATCATGCTTTTGGTTTCTCGGCCAATACTTATTCTTGCTATGGCGCTTGCAATGATTACCGTTGATCTTTCTCTCCTACACAATCAACCATTCAGCATCAACTACGACAGCGACGACTTCGAGTCGGACGGCGAGTTGGTCGATGCTCGCGACGACGAACTTCCCCCGATCCCGGACGGAATCTGAGGAGTACTGTAGCCCCGCCCCTTTCGAGTATCGATTGATCAATGATCGAGTGTATCCCCTTTTCTCCATTGCTCCAGCTACCAAAGATATCTGTTACATATTATGATTGCGATAAGTTATAAGTCACACTAGGTCATTCAACGAGTTTTGTCCCCTCTCATTTACCGATTCTAGTGCTCTAATAAGGTGTGCCGTTTGCTGGAGAGAGCTTGAAAAGCGTCTCGTATTCAGTTGTGTTTGAAGCTCAGTTAAGCAGTTCCACATTTGTAGTGCTCGTTTCATTATATTTGTTTTTAAGTCTCTCGGATCACAAATTGAAGAAGAAAAGCACATCCAGGTAGTTTCTCAATTCGCGTATCACTTGCATTCATCTCACAAATAATGAACCCTGACGTGATCCTATTTATCGATTTTCTCGCATAACTGTGCCTGAGGCAGCCGCACCCTTCGCATTGTACATTACTACCGTAGCTCACAGATATTGATTGATGGTATAAATTTATTTGCATACACCCGTCGTTCTGTAGTGGAGAAAGAGCGTTTGCCGATCGCGTGAAGAGTACCTGGCGAGTGGAGGTTGCAGTGGGGCTTTGAGTGAGGGTGAGGTTGTCCAAGCTGATTGTCTCGACTCTCCTATATAAAAATAAGACAACGTCTTGGACCTGGCCATGATGGGTCTTGCGTTCGGCCAGGCCTAGTGTTTTATTAATACAATGAAACGCAGCAGCAATGCGCTCGGCGGTATCTGCTGCAAGACGAGCTGCGACTGCTGCAGTTGCAGCCACCACTCCAGCCACCGGAGGAGCACAGACTGCTGCCGTGGCAGTGACTGCAGGTTGGGAAATTGTGTTTTTTTCAACGAATTCAAGTCCGAACTTGCCGAGTACCCATTGTTCGATAGATGAGGAGGGGGCGTAGCAGGGATCGGACTTGGGCGAACTAAAATAGGATTTTGTAGTTATTTCTTAAACTGCACGCCGCGAACGAATTGTCTATTACAAACTGTAAGGTAGTGTCAATAACCATTCGGGTACAGTAGTTTATGAAAAAGAAGGAGTGAAAACTGAAAACGCTTACATTTCCTTGATTTGTCACCGTTTCAAATGCTATACGTATTCGATGAACATTTCTAACGACTGATAGTCGCGAACTCGTTATCTCAAATACTAATAATTCGAAAAAAACGAATCAATTGCAGCCGAATCGTCGTCGCTTCGTGCGCGTGCCAAGGCGCTCAAGCACATCGACGAGTTCCCGTCAGTTTATTTAAATTTGGTTTTATTTGTAAGTGGTGAAATTTGGTCTACCGTGCATGCCCCAGAGAGAGAGTATTTAGCAGCAATTGTACGGAATGCAAGTTCGCTTGAAATGGTGCACGAGTTAGTGCATACGATATTTGATAGCGGTCTGTGAATCGCCGTTGCGGTTCGTGTAGAAGAGCACATCGGCAGCTCATTCGACAATGAATGAATGCACTGTTATTGAAAATAGATTATGCCTTTTGTCTCTTGTCTCATTGTTAGGTTAATTTCTCGTTCCATCTCCCTTGAATATAATGATGCAAGGCGAGACGAATGGATTACCCACCCACGCTGCGAATGTGAGAGAGCGCATGTAATGTCATTCCAATAATGGCGAAAGCCATGGAACCTTTTTGATTTGTGAATGTCTGTGGAGAACGGATTGCATTTTCTCGTAGTTTCGAAGTATCAGCTATGTTTGAAACATCAATGCCCATAGATCTAAGTTGGATAATCCGTGAAAATCCATCCTAATAAGGATGATGTCAGGGCTTCAAGGAGGCTTTTACAATATGAATTGAGTGCTTCTATCTTTTGATTTCGAATCCGAAATAGTGTGACTGTAGCTAGTCAACCTCAGTACCCCGCGCCCGTTTCCGTTCCCTCAAGTAATAGGGTGAGAGCGAGAAAAAGCGTGCGCGCTCTGTAGATAGTTGAGAGAAAGAGATGAATGGGAAGATGGGCGAGGAAGGAAAGAAAGAAGGAGAAGAAGAGAGACCAGTTCTTAGCCATGCACTGCGCCCCTCCTTATTACATGGTATCTTATGCAGGCGGAATCGCTGTTGTACTTTCAGAATTTTCAAAAATGTTACTTTGTGTTGCTAGAATGATGTAAGATGGCATTGTTTTTCGTTTACCCGATAAGATGTACGTTGGCTTCACAGCTAAAAAAATAGTTGTGTGGAGGTAATCTCTGTGCAATAGTTTCCTCTATGTTCACATACGCGTTCCTGTACAACCCCGGACAGACGTCATCTACTGTGAGAGTAGTATGGCCGAGTGTTTGCTCATGTTTCGGGTGCTCCTTCTGGGAATACGGAAGATCGGCGCCTAGGTGAATCGATGCGCCGCGAGGTTTATTAGAGTGGATATGGGTATGGGACATCGATTATAGTCTGTTGAGTTGTGAAATATTATTCAATTGGTAATTCCGAAGGCACTGTCTTTCCATGAGAACTAATTTCTTGCATTTGACTGATATGCATCAAATGAGGAGACATTCCCGGTGAAAGATTATGAATAACCATCGTTTGTTCCGCTCAAATTCAATCCTTGACGTCATCTACAGTGAGTAGTATTGGGTGTGTGTTTGCCTGTCTTTTGGTTCCCTCCTCCACTCTCTCTCCCGATGCCCATCTGTTTGGAGAGTTCAGATTTGGTCGACGACAGTATGGTTTTTGGAAGGTGCAAAAGCTTCTCCTCATTCTGAATGGTCTCGGTAAGACAGAGCGCAAAAGAGTGCGTCAGAGTGAAAGAGTAGCTCAAGCTTGTGGGGATTAGGCATTCTTATCGCTAAAGAAGCCATCTCTAGCAATAGTAGTAGCTAGGAATAGGCGATTGGCTGATGCAGAAGGTGTCCAAGATTAACTGCGTGCTCTGTGGTCAGTTTTCTCTTGCTTGGAGTGGCACATGGCGCTAAAAATAGGTTGTTGTCGGGGTAGGATCGTTGCAGATTCTGCACAACAGGTCATTTGCGTTGCAGATTCCGTGGGGTTTCCGAACTTTTTAAAGACTGTGAATTTGTTGAGTGAGGTTGACGTATCTAGAAGAACAAGATGACTTGCTGCTGCAGGCTGTGCGTAACGAATGCGGATAGTTTCGTGGCTGATCCTTCAGCGGTTCTAAAGAAGCATAACTGACCAATTGCGTTGCAGCGGGCAATGCTATCTGCGTGTGGTGTGCCCTTTGTAGATCAAAGAATTTTAGAAACGAGATTAGTTGGTTATTTCGAAAGTTCCAAGTGCATCGGTGATGCATGTTCTTCGTAAAGCAATGTGCGAGCTACCATTGTTGATGTATCGCTAATCTCCTTTTTTTCTGAAAAAAATCTCTCGTGTTCACATTTCTTCATCTAGTTTTGAGTATTTCTGAAAAAAAACAGTATTAGAGAAGCTTGAATGCGGGACTGGTTGCATCATTCTGAGAGTAGTGTCCTTGCATCATCTTCCCTCTCCATACAATCCCCCCTTAGACTGATGATATCCCCTCCCCTCCCCCCCCTCTCCACTCTTCTTCCTCACATGTTTACTCCCGTCCATCCCACCGTATCTGCCTATTTTGACCGAGTCTTCTCTGTTTACGGCACGTGAGTGTCACCGGCACCACCTGTAGACGACGATTACGAATCTCGACGATTCCATCACAACTTTGTACAGTTGCTGATATTTGGGAATCGTCGTCCATCGGTGGTGTGTTCTCTCCAATCTCGGTTCCAGAAAGGCTGTGTGTTCGGGTGCTGTTTTCGTTGAGTGTCAGAGTGAGCCGCTCCCCTCTTCTCCTCTTTTCTTCGTCTTTTTCTACTATTGCCGGCAGAGAGGCGAGAGCGGCCAGAGATGCCAGAGTGCCAATGGGTGCAGAGGGGCGAGAGACAAGAGAAGAGAAGAGACGACCAGAGGAGGGGCAGAGACGCAGCGTAGGTTGTGAGATGGGGGAAGGGAAGGGGAAGGAAGGAAGAAGAGGGGTAGATCTAGAGTGAGGTTAGAAATATTTTGTGGCCATGTTATGGGCCATTTTTTTCGTTGACGAATGGGATTACGGTAGATGTAGTGCTGGGACAGGGTATTGTATGCAGTTTATCGATCAGTGACTGTACCGAACCAATTATAGAGAACGGTGTGCAGATAGATAGGGAGAGTGAATAGTGTTGTCTCTCTTTATTCTGCGTGCTATCTCGTTTGTCTGACTGGTGAGAGATAAAGGGGAAATGAGAGTCACTCTTCTCATTTCTTCGCCATTCCTAGTGGAAAGTATCGTAAAGTGAGCAGATAGTGAGAGTGAGGGAGAGCGCTGTGTTTGCTTGCTTAGTGTGGCCCTTCCATCAGACAATTACTGTATTGTTACCGTACTACTTTATTACGATGTGGGGGTACGGTAGCCGCTCAGGATCGATATTTCCCCTCCTCGTTCCTCCTCTTTATGTTATTGTCCCTACTCCACTCTTGCTTTCTCTTCTCTTCTTCTTCTCATTCGGAGCCTCCGTCCGCCAGCCGAAATCGTTTCGGCCGAGGGCGTTAGAGAGATGAATCGACGCATTTTTCATGAATGAATTGGCGGAATGCATGATTTTCTCTTGATGTGGAATTTACTGTTTATTCAAGTTCTTGTTTTCATACTGTAGCCCTCTTACAGTAATCTCTTACAGTAATCCATCGCGTCATAATGCTGAATCTTTTTGGTTTTCAATGAATGTATTTACGTGAATACATTATGCTTCCATGACGGGCTTTGTGCGTGTAGATGCATACACTATGTGATATAGTACTCCATGGCTACAGTAACTGTGTTATGTTGATTTGAGTAGCTGTGTACATGCGCTCGTTTGTGCTACTGGAGTCCTCGACTACAGTAATCCCCTCCCCCTCTTTCTCTCGTCAGCTGGCCATTTTTCGATTGCTCTTCCGCACTGGGGGAAGAGAGAGAGGGAAGAAAGGTCGTAGAAAGAGCGGGAGGGAAGGGAAGTGGAATTACGTAGAGAAGAGGGAGGCTAGAGGAAGTGGGAGAGTAGGGAAAGAGGAGAGGGCTTTCTATCCCTGGCCGAGTCTATCTCCTCGTTTCTCACTGGCACGCGCTCTATTTATTCCGTATGAGGCCTAATTGGTTAGGCAGAGCGAGGGAGTGTGTTGAGGGAAGAGAGGAAGAAGATTGGCCCGTGCTCTATGCATTGTGAGAGCAATCGCGCTGGTGATTTTTCCTGTCTATGACATCTGTGTTACTTGAGCTTCATAAGATGCGCCCTACGCCCTGAACGTTGATTATGTGTATTCTTTGGTCTTATACTATCCCTCAACTCTCAAGGCTTCTGGCAAGGCCTGTCTAATACTTTGGTTCATGGGAAAGGATGAGGGCAAGTCAGCTGGTTGGTCCCTTCTCCCTTCCCCTCTCCTCTTCCTATCTCACTGCTTCCATCGCTATTCTTTCACTGCTTCACCCCTCTCTCTCTCTCAATCCATCTCATTCTCTATTGAGAGAGAGGTACAGAGTGATGCGCTCTCAATGCCATGCGGGAAGGTGGAGGGAGGGAGGGAGAGAATGAGCGGAGATCATATGGGAGATGGGGCAGTGATACAATTGATGGTGAGGGGCATTAGGGTTCAATGAAGTGATAGATTTATTTGCACTTGAGCATCGTAGTGCGATTGTTCCACTAGAGAGCTGCTGGTTATGAGAACGAAGTGAAACGGTGATGCGACTTCTATGTCGTTGGTAAGATTTTGAATGTGCTGAGATGAAAATTGATGTTCTGCTTCCGAACATCACTCCGTGAGCTACATGATGGTGCTATTTTATTCTAAACCAGAAAAGAAGAGGTATTGTTCTTGTAGAATATTTGTTCATTTACGAGCTTCGTGAAACAACCAACTCACTGTTCGTAATGTTTTGATCGGCGCAGCGATCATTTATCTAGAGAGGAGAGCAAGGTGGAGTGAGACGAATGGCTATTCAACTGTCTATCTCTCTTCATTTAGCACACTCTCTAGCTCTGTCTGATCGGTGAAAGATCACGCGGAATGAAAAGAGCGCATGCATCCTCGTGCCCTGTCCCATTACTCTGCTGTTGCTGCTGTAGGGGTGTTCCGTCTTCTCCTCTCCCTTCCTCTCCTTCCTTCCCCTTCCTATCTTCCCTCCCGTCTCACTCCGTCTCGCCTTGATCTAACTATCACATTCGATCGCTCGTCAATTATACGATCATTGTGCGCTAGGATAGTCTGGTTTTCTGAGCGGAAGTTGCTCAGTACTTTTGATACGTATTGTTTTGAAAGTTGGGCTTCTCATTATTAGAAAAGATAATGCTGCAAAATACTTGTGATGAGCGAGAAGCCAGAAGCTCATGGGCGAAGATAGTGATTTAAGATACTGATTGGGTTGGAATCCATCTGAAGAGTTTGCCATGGTTGTTTCGATGATGATTGCGAAGTCGTTGGATGTTGAATGGCATTACTAATGTGATGGGTTGATCTTTGATCTCTCTCTCGCTAGACTGGGCAGAGTGCGAAGTGAGCGCGTGAGGAAGAGAAGGAAGCATGTGCCACAAGGCCGAGACGAGCTGACTCTCTCGCTTTCGCGTGCTCTCTCGTCTGCTCTGACTGATGAGAGAGTAGAGAAGGAGAGGAGAGGACTAGCCTAGGGGAGAAGAAAAGGGTTGGGTGCGGTGAGACGACGTCTTTCGCGTTTTTTCTCTCTTGGATTTTATCTTCTGGTTTTGTGAAACTGAATACTTTGGAACCGCAAGATTTATGCGACGAGCAGATCTCAAGAAACGAGCGCATCCATGCATTTTGATAAATTGCCGATGGAGTTCTACAAAGTTTCTCAATAATTTATTTCCTGTCGACCCCGCGCAAAGTTGTTTCGTTACCTGGAATTTCGGTGCTTCGCGTTTACTAACAATACAATTTAGTCAAGCGGCTTCATTGATTCCGGCGAGCTTTCTCGACTACCAATCTATATTTTTTGACGATGTTTTGCGATGTTTTGATCGCATCATTTCTGTCCAATGGACAGATTTGTCCAATTTTGAGCACACTCGTCAACGGCATTGAGTGAGCGAGTGTGCATTCTCATGTGATCGGCACACGAGGGAGGAGATGGAAGATTGAATCGAGCTCACGCGCTAGTCTGTGCTTGCTTTCGATGCCATACTTGTAGGCGTATGTTGGAGGTTATGCCTATTTAGATCTCGTGAGGGTTCCTGACCCGCACAGTTGGTGATGTGCGAGAGGTTCAAGAGATCCGTGGGAACGATTGCAGTGATTATGTTTGCATGCTTGTACGATTACTCAATCATTTTCGTAGTCCATGAAACCAAACTGTGATTCGGAATCAGTTTGAATTCAGTGAGCGAGCACGCCCATGTGATCGGCACACGCTTGGGGAGGAAGATTGAGAGAGGAGAGGGGAAGGGAGGAGGGAGAGTTTAGGGCTCACGCGCTTTGCTCTTTCTCTCGATAGATCACATCCTCAACCTTTCCCTCACATGGCCTCTTTTTCTATACCCGGGTTGAGAAGCGAGATGCAAGCCGGAGGTATTAGCTGCATTTCTACTCTCGCCATTACTGTTTAGAGAGTTCAAGAGGTAAACCGAGTGTAGCGATCGGGTTTATGCGATGGTATCGTCGTTTGATCGTTTGGGAGTTGAATGGCGTTACACTCTTCGTTCTGCCCGATCTCTTGCCGGTCAGGTGAAACGAGAGAGTGCGTAGTATTGAGAGAGTCAAATGATCTCATGATCGGCACATTCGCTCGTTCGTCTCTACTAGAGTCTCTAGTTCCCATCTGCTCCTTTCTTCTTATTCTCCTTCTCCCTTCTCCCAAAGCAAAGGGCCAGAGTCTCATTGTTCAGTGTGTTTTCTAGCTGGTCAGAGTAGGTGAGAGAGTAAGGGGGAAAGGAGAGAGTGAGGAGTGCTGCCTTCCCTCATCCCTCCACTTTCCTCCTTCCCTTCTCCCTTCTACTTCCACTTCACTGTTCTTTGCCCCCTCTTACGCGTGACTATTGTGACCAAATGTGGGGAGAGTTGCGTGTGGCAGCGTACGGTAGGGTACGGTAGACACGATGTACTGTAGCAACTGAGCATTTGCTGGTGCTGTAGGATCGATAGACCCTGATCTACCGTACTCCGAGCGAGAAGATGCAAAGATCACAGCGGGAAGAGAGCGCCACTCTGTCTCCTCCCTTCTTCCCTTCTCGCAACCCTTATCACTTGAGTATCACGGTTGGGAGAACTCGCTCACTATCGCACGCTCTCTCGCACTGCCTGTCTTCTCTGTGAACTCCTCGAATAGCTTAGTCTCTAGCTGGAGCAAGAAAGAAGTGAGAGACGGAGAATTCTCCGTATCTTCCCTCCTTTTCCCTGTGCGTTATTCCTGGTATGATAGCGCGCACTCCTCGTTTTGCGTGTTCTCTCGTCTTTTCTGATTGGCGAAGGTGCTGAGGGGCGTCTGATTGTCTGTAAGAAGAAGAGGGAAGAGGTCGCTATCAGATGAGTGTTGACTGTCAGGTGTTGATGAATTCTACCGTGTGATTCTAAGATATGCATGTTTTCTTCATAAAGCGAGGGTTGATAGGCGGTCAGGCGATCACGTATAGTGGCACGATTGGGGTTTCACGAGCTTGTGGATTGGTCTTTGAAGTTTGTATTGTCCTTGATTGGAACGTAGGATGAGTAAACTGCGAGTCTCTAATTACGGATTTTCTCCCGCATCGGTTGGGGTACCCTTTGAAGGACGTACCTTGACCTATGGAGAATGCCTATTCATTCTCCGTACTTTGGTTGGTCAGGCAAGGCGAGAGTGCGTGTGAAATGGAGAGAGTGATAGAGGATGAGTTGGGTTCGCTGTTTTTCGTCCCGAGGGAGAACGACGCACTATTTGCTCAGTGGTTGATTGCGAGAGAGGAGGAAGGACGAGGAAGATACTTGTCCATTTGATCTTTGATCTTTTGGTGCTTTCGGTGAATGAAAGGAACACTTGTTGTCGCAGTGATCTATGAGTGATTGATCTTTGGAATCTCATAGATCAGCTCTATTGTTTCTGGGAAGTGATTTGTTTGTCTGATAAGTGATCTCTGATCTCCTCAAGTCACTCTATCTCCGAGTTTTCTGCCAGGGTGGTCGACGGCATGTTTGCCGCCATTCAGCCGAGTGAGTTGTTTGCCGGCGCATCGGATTACATGCCTGGTTCCTACTCCTTCTCCTCATCTGGGGCTGACTCTCTTGATACCCCATGCTATCTCAGGTTGTTTGACTGGAGAGAGTGTGTGGAACTGTGAGTGTATCAATTCTCGGGTGACAGAATGACACTGATTTTCTATGAATTGGCTCTGCTAGGAAGTGTTTGGCAGTGGATTCTGCGCCGTTGATTGTGTATGAGAGCTATTAGTCAATGCACTTTGCAATAATGTGAGTCCTGCATTCCAAAAGAATCAATATTAGAACAATAAATGGCTACGATACGATTAGTCATTTTTGTGATATATGTAACCTCGGGGGGCTTCCTAGCTGATTCAGTGTAGCTGCAGCTAGCCAAAAGCACGATGCGATAAGCTGCACAATTTCGATGTACTTCTTCACACTCCTCTCACACCAAATCTCATCATTACCATGCTCAACCGTGACCAGTATGTTACCGTATCCATAATCCCCTCACTCATTGCAGCGACATCTACCCTGACTTCGTGCAGTCTCCGGTATGGAACCGTCGCATTCCGCTGCGAGAGTCGTTGGAGAGGGCGGATATGCTCGAGAGGAGAATGCAGCTGGATGTACCCGAGTTCTACGTTGGTGAGTGGTTACGGTGGAAAGGGTACGGTAGGGTTACGGTAGTCGCGGTTGCGACGGATGTGGTTTGGAAGTCTGGCTGTATGTGACCGGGTGATTGCAAGGTGCATGATGAGCATGTAGGGAGCAACGAGTGATGGCGAGTGATAGAACGGCGACTTGATTACAAAATTTTTAAAAATATTTTTGTTGTCAAATGGTTTTTTTGCTAGGATGAGTCGGGCTGCACTGGCGCTTCTAGTAAAGACACGTCGAGACATCCTCGATGCGAACTTCTTTTCCGCTTCTAAATAATTCACTCATCAGGCTCGATCGTGGCGGTGACGACGACTGCGGCGTATCTGGGCGCGAAGGAGCACCGATTCGTCGGCATCTGCATCAGGTATACCGTACTCCGCCCCTTGCACGACTATGAAGGATCATGTACTGGATTTTTTTTTGCAATGGATAATGCAAAAATCACTAGTGAACGAGATCGAGACCCCTTTAAGTGCTATGGGAGACTTCAATGGTGAATGCAGCATTTAACCCTTTTTCGAATAAGTTTCCTAACGTCTGTTCTTTGCAGACGTGAGAAGCCGGGCCTGCTGCATCAGTTCACACTGCGGAACGTGATCGATGGACAAGGTACGGTAGAGCGAGTTTGCGGTAGTGATGTGGGACGGAGAGGTGGTTCTGCCAGGGATACTGAGGGATACGGTAGGCATGAAGTGGATACGGTAGAGTAGTCAAATCGTTCGATGGGTCAGATTTATCATTGCAGGCGTGGAGGTGATGTACGAGCTGTACAATCCGACGATCCGCAAGATCGAGACGTTGAAGCTGGAGAGGAGGTGAGATTGGGTTGGGGCATAAGTAAGAGGCATTAATCGGAAAGTGAGAAAATTGGGACCTATGTGGGATAGGTGAAACAGAGAGTGTCGCTGTGAATGGTTTATTTCGATGCTGAATGTGGTCTGCCGATCAACTAGTGTCAGAATGGAATTGTTTAGTGTCGGGAATGAAAAATTGTTTAGTATTGGTGGACCCGTACCTTTCTGGTTCCCGATTCTCTATTAAAACCATATAATTAGCACATTGATGATCGCTTCTTGATTATTTTTGTATCCCCAATCATTTCCTCTCCCATTCCAGACTGGACTCCGACCTCTCGTATCTCATCGACGCGCATCCCGAGTACTCGACCGTCGATCCCCACATGGAACCCGTCGCCCACCCTGCGGGAACCCCAGTGCCCGTCAATCAGTTGAAGGTACGGTACAGTAACCAAGCGAAGCCAGAAATCGTATTTGTTTGTTTTTTTTATTTGGAGCGACCTAGAAAAGAACTATCAAAACGGATGAGGCTGTTAAAGATTTGAGCCCGAGATGAAATCGAAGTGCTCGCAGTTGCTTTTTTTTTATTCCAGATCAGTTATTCAACTGTGTGATCTATCATTCAATAGTATCAATCGATAACCTCTCGCTTTCCACAGGTCAAGCTGCGTCCTCCTCCCTGGACTCGTCGTTGGGAGGTGATCGGACCGGCCGGAGTGGCCAACGCGTGGCAAGACGCCACCCCCTGGTACAAGAGGAAGTTCCACAAGACCAAGGTACGGTAGAAGAGTGGGGCACTCTATAACTTAATTTTTTCTTGTAGTCTATTTTGAACAGTACGGCTTGCGGTAAATCTTTAGAGTATGATAAAAGGGATTAGCACTAGTCAATTTTCTAGTTATGGGAAAATTATTTTTGGTTTGTTCGAGAGAATAATGGCTGATCGCTGCTTCGCAGGTGAACGACTACGAGAAGTACGACCTCATCGCGGCCTACCGTACGGGATCCACACTGGAGCACGAGGTACGGTATTCGGATGATCGAGGACTGATTTTATTTATTGAGGGTTACGGTACCTGTGTGATCGACAACTAACTTTTCCTCATCCTTGCAGCTCAAAGTGGAGGAGGAGATGCAGGAGTTCGAGCGACAGCGTCACGCGGCCGGTCTCACGCGCAGAAGGATCTTCCGGTCGGCCTCAGCCGCCAAATAGACGACCGTCGTGTGGTGGGCGGTGCACGAGGTGCGCCCAGTGCCGACGACTTTTACCAACCGCAATGTTTCCTTTGATTTTCATAGCTAGTGTAGTTCCTGTTGTTCTCCAATCCCTTGTTTTCTTTTGTATGTCTGATGAGCTGTTGTTGATTATTCCGATAAAGAAATTCTCCAAAAAGTTTAGGCCATTTTGTTAATCAGGCGTCCGAATCGCCTTCAATATCTCTATTATCGCACCGTGGTGTGGCGATACCGTAATCCGCTCCTTCATTACAGCCTTTTCTCACACTTTGCCGGCGCTCGATGCGACCGCAGCAGCACTGCCATTCCGCTCTTTCCCACCACACCACGCTCCACACCACGGGTTACTGTAGCAGTCGTCCGCGAATCTGATCGATTGCCTGAAGGTACGGTATAGCTCAGCGAGACAGAAACCGATCGATTGCGCCCGTTAGGTCAGATGATCGGTTGAGAATCGTTGGCTTTCCGTATGGAAGTGCGATAGATCAGTAGCCTACGGTATGCAGTTATTAATTGATTGAACAAAATACACTAGTCAGGATCAACAGTAGTTTCAACTATTTCCTTGCAGGACCCGCCAAAGCTCAAGCAGCACCCTGTACAGAAGATACAAATTTCCTCGATTCCACACCGTAATCTACCTCATCTCGTCCCATCACTGCCCATCCCCGTCGATCTACCTGATTACCGTAACCCCCAAGCAACTACCGTACCCCCACACCTCAATGACGTCAGCAGGCGCACCAACTGAGCCACTGGCGGTGCAGGTGATGCGTGCCGTGCTGAGCAGTCGTCTCCCGGCAGCACCCGATCAGCGTCAGGCGATCGAAGACGCACTCGCGGTGCACGACTCATTGTGTGTGCGTGTGGCAGTCGGGCACTCGGAGTGCGAGGCACGCTGCACACGAAGTGCGCCAGTCGAGTTGTGGAGTGTGAGCGTGGAGGAGGAGAGGGAAGGAGGACAGGAGCCTCCGCCCCTTCCCGCTCTCTTCCTACTCAACGCCGTCCGATCTTACGTCCACTTCTCGCAGTTGAGTGCGTGGCTGCGTCCTGCGAGTGGCGGCTCGCCCGCCCCCGCAGCCGCTTCCTACGAGCTGCTGCTGACGCCGGCCGGAGCCGCGTCCGCGCTTCTCGCGCCGCCCGCCGACGCGACCGTCGTCGAGCACGCGTTCCCGCTGGCCGCGGACGCCGCGCCCTCGCGGCGTCATGCGCGTCTGCTCGTGCGCGTCGCGGTGCGGTACGTGCAGCGGGCGCGTCCGCTGTCTCCGACGGGCCTCTGCCTGCAGCTGGGTCGACTGCCGACGGACGAGTGGCTGCTGCCCTCTCCCCTCCCATCGCCCACTGGAACGGAGAGTCTGCTGGGAGAGGCCTGTCCTAGCCCCGCCCTCTTCGAATCTGCTGCCCTAGCTGCGACTGCGGAGTATCTGATGGCCAGAGGGTGAGCATTTGATTTGTTATTGATTAACAGAGGCCATCTTAACATTAGTGACCATGAGAGATATCGCTAGCTGTAAATGTAGCACTGAAACTCGAAAAATATTGCCAGATGTTGAGAATTGTTTTGGTTCCGTAGAAAGGGCAACTAATGTACTCAATAGGGAATGGTCTAACCTCACGGAAATGAATCCGAATTCTGTCTATATGAGCATGTAGAGGATGGTGAGTGATGCCAGAATCCGTTTTCAAAAGCTGCGGAAATGACCTGCTAAGAGGCAAAAATCGATAATCTTTGGTCGCGCTTAACTACATGGGATCCCGAGTAACGGATCCCAAGCTAGGGATGGAGAAACAT
>LS499953.1:173108-187995 GCA_900490845.1 Pristionchus japonicus | reverse complement strand
CATCATCCTTCTCTACCCTCCGTTTCACCGCTGATGGCTTGACTATTCTGATGCAGATCAACCATAAAGACGGACGTTCTGCCACCATTCCGTTGGATTCGTCCACTTTCGATGAATTGCTCATCATATGGAATGATTTCGTTCTCATTCAGCTTGAGGGTTTCTCTAAGTCTGCTACGGTTAAACATCACAACGAAATTCATGAAATCACTATTAATTAGAGCACTCTGTATTCTAATGTTCGTAATAATACATACTTATTTTGGAACATCTCGTCTCTATGTAGATATTCGCACGATCAATTCCAGATAAAATTATTCAACAGAATTCTTCATTAAAACTATCATCAGAATACGGAAACTAAAGCTGATATGGGGGAAAGATCAACAGGGCAACATGTCATAACTGAAATGTTCTTCGTAATAAACCTGTGGGCATTATTGAGGTAAGGAATAGCACGAGATTACACAGTAAAACAACAGTAACAAGAACAAGATACCAACAGATTAGATCATATTAAACACAATGAATTAATGATACATATAAATACTATTGTATTTGGTTAAAGAAACGAGAGAGCGTGTAAAAGTGAGAAAGTATTTCTCCATTATCTTCTCGTCTACAGGAATGGCATCCATCCTTGGAAGATCGTTGCGAGGTTCTGAATATCCGTCGCTTCTCTGATGAGACGACGAACCTGGCAATTGAATTCGATAAATCATGATTTTTATTAGAAAAATATGGCTCTTCAAAATCAGTAGCTCGCTCTAATCTTCCGTTATTCCGCTTCACTGAAGCCTACACTCGCCCACTGATTCGAAATATTTTACAGCTCGCTTCCTTGCACTTATTTTGCCCTACTCATACATTGTTCTCGATAACCCTCATTCATCCCTTTCCTAACCTGTTCATCTGGCGTCTGGGGCGCGAATCCAGCATCAGTTCCGCTCAGTTTGTCGCGCAATCTACCGATTGCTGCCTTCGAGATCAGCGACGATTCCTGAATGAGAGATGAATCGATATCCTGTTTACATCTACCGTAATTGCCGTACCTTACTGGGCGCAGCCTCCTCGAAGTTGGACATTGTCTCACGGAGAAGCGCTGAAGCGATACCGAGGAGGACCTGTAATTAGATGAGGTTTTATTGGTATTGTTGTAAAGGGAGTCCGCCTTAAATCACGCGCAATGCATCACCCCATCACTTGTATTGCTAATGTAACAGAAAAATTCGTTGGCACATTGGCAACTGCGGATCAGTAAAAATTGAGAAATTATCTTACATGTTAGAGCGATAAAACCAATTTTAGGGGGAGTACATCAAAATGATCATAATTTCCTCTCGCACAAAGCATTGAACTTCCAATGAAACTTTTTTCAATTTTTTTTCATTTTCGAAAAAATATGAACTCACGCTGCTCTTCTTCCTCAGCGCGACGATCGTATCCACGGCAATCGCGGTGAAATGACCTGGAATATAGGAATTAAGGGCAGCTAGAATCATCAATTAATTTCCAAAGCATGTTTTACAGTCTTCCAAGAAATCGATATCCAAGCTACCGTACCATCAAGGGCGTCTCCAATGAGTGGATCGACGAGATCTCTGGTCAATCTGAAGGGAACTCGTTCGGGGACGGGAAGAGACCGCTTACTGTACTCGAGGATCATGCCTGCAATGGAGAGAGTTTTGACCGAGTGAAATACAGTTGTACCATTCCTTTATACGCTGAATGTTTCATGCCCAGTAATGTGGCGAAAGCCTCGACTACTAATAATAAACACAACTCTTGGTTTTGGACAAGGCAAATATTGGTCACACATAACATCCACTCAACAAGTGCCCATTAGAGCTTCAAAGTAGGGTTGGCAATACGAGCATTGCGGGCCCGCAATAGAGAGAGGTCACAATGCGGGCCCGCAATGAATGAGAGAGAGGAGTGGAAGGGATTGCCGGCCCGCAATTCTCGCATCAGCCCGCATGCAAATAGGGAGTGACCCTCTCAATTTCACACACTCTCTAGCCGTGCTCTGCCTCCCCTTCTCTCATTGCGGGCCCGCAATCCCTCCCCTCCTCCTTCTCATTCAATGCGGGCCCGCAATCCCGCAATCGTATTGCCAACCCTACTTCAAAGCATGCTTCGTATAAATGAGATTCAATTTGAATCAGCATTATAAAAACGTACCCAGATCGATGTGCACAAACTTGGCCGTGGATGGTTCGAAGAGGACGTTCGACGAGTGACGATCACCCAGTCCAACCACGTAACATACTGGAAACAAGAAGGAATGAACTAGTCCCAGTAGTTTAGAGGAAAGGTCATACCATCGTTTCTAATTCGGTTTTTTGTTAGCATTCGAAAATTTCATTGGCATGTTTAACTTTTCCAACAAGTCGGTGTTTCACCGTTCGCATTAAGCACGCTCTTCTGTCCCTCTCTAATTTGAGGGAAGTACGCGTCTGAAAAAAGTACACGAATGCTACTACACCCCTCTCTCCCCTCCACCCCTCACCGATACTCCACTGCGCGAGACTCCTCCTGTACACATCCAACTTGTCACTCCAATCTCGCAGTGATCCGTACGACTTGTAGAAGTAGTGTCTGAAAAGGAGATCAATCAATATTCGCCTACCGCAATCCTCTTCATTCCCCAATCGATACTACCGTACCTGAACACGGGCTTGAGTCTCTCGCAGATCTCCTTGAACACCTGCACCTTATCATCTTTGCCTGCTTCAGCCATCGCCATAAACGCTTCCTGAGAAGAAATCAATCAATTACAGCCGTATTATCCTGTGAAACCTGAGTTTCTTGCAATAAATTTATCAGCCCTATGACCCAACGAATCGATGCGTGCAGTGTAGACTAGGGTTGACGAAACGAAACGGATCTCGGAAATTCCGAAAAACTAAATCAATTATCTCCAGTTTTCCGGAAAAGAGAGTCGAACAAAGATCTTTCCGAAACATTTCCGAAAAACTCATTTCCGACTTGCGGGTGGAGAGAGAGCGGTGTGCGAGAGAGTGGGGTGATTTTGATGACTTATGTTTCAAGCCAAGAATGTATAGTCGGAGCACAGTCGAAAAGGACTCCGACGCTGTCAAATATAAAGAATTCTCGCTCGATAGTATAGAACAGCGAAACATAACCTCTTTTTAGTCTTCGAACACCGCTCTTTCCCCACTTTTAGCCGAAAAATGATCTTTTTAGATCAGTTTCAATGTGGTTAATCTTTTCCGGAAAACAGACTCTTTTCATCTCTCTTTTTTTCGGAATTTCCGAATTCCGAACGGACAACCCTAGCGTAGACCTATCTATCTCCCACTCACAACACACTTGTCAATGTATTTCTCACTCCAGATCACACTGTCTCCTATCATAAATGCTTCCAGCGCACCCTCCCCCCCCTCCTCTCACCTTGGCAGTCATATCGTCTGGATGGATCTCCTTGTGCAGTCCCGACACTCGATCCACACCGCACAGCAACTCTTCTGCAATCGAGGATTGAGATACAGTATGCATTTCGAAAAGATGGAACATTTTCGGGGCTAGTTAGATCTGTGCACCGGAACGCTTTCACATCTGCTCGTTTGTTGGCGCAGTAGTGTGTGCCAAACCATTTTTGTCTAGAGACATCTGTGCATCAGCGTGCCTTCACCTTCCTTACTTCAATATTTTTTCGGTGAGTCCCTGTAGAAAAGGTGTCAAAAAAATTTCAACCCACTCAACGAGATGGTTCCTCCGCAGAATTCGATGAGGCCGTTGTTGAGATCGAGCGGGACTACCTTCAAATTGAGACTGTTGCATCATCCTCATTTTCACTTGTCTGTTAGTAAATCTGTTCTAAAATTGAACAGAATCTGATCCTCTCACCTTGTACGTCCTCAGCTCCTGATGCTTCCGTCCGCCGTTCGCTTGCCGCAGGATCGTATTCACTGCCTGCAATTCGTCGTTTTACCTATATTTTTATCATGAAATTTCAGACTGTCCGAGTTTATGAATTAAAGATCAAAGATCAAAGATCAAACCTCGAACAGATGTTCCACCATCGCGTCTTGACGAACGTCTTCTTTCTGAGGAAATAGCGGAGATTAGAAACACAACATTTCAGAAAGTCGATCACTTTCCGTTTCGCAAACATTACTTGTTCCATTTTCCTACTAGCTGACAGTGAGCAACGGAAACGTTTAGCAAAAATAAGATATCATTACTTTGCAGATGATCCTCCTTTCCTGTCCGTCGCTCGTGCGCACCTGAACAATCGATATCATTACCGTATACGCAAATATTCATCAATAATCAATAACTACCGTATCCTTAAATCGAAAAGCGCCTACCGTAAGTACTTTGGGCACACTCAGTCCGTCTGCTTGGAAGAAAACGTCGTTGACTTCCGTGATGTGAGGTACGGCGGCGATCGATTGGCCGGGCTGCGGATACGGTTATTGATTAAAAGGAAGGACGATGATCAATCGATACCTCGAGGTGTACTGTAGGCATCGGAACGAGACGAAGTGCTGTCTTATCGCGGAGTAGAGACACTTTATCAGTCATACGATGGCAGACTGAAATATTGATAGGATTACGGTAGTCTGAAATTGTCAATCGATATTCTACCGTACCTTTATCGATCACGACTCCCTTCGTGAAGAGATTCCGATTCTTCACATCGGCAGCAGTGAAGTCTCTGAATTGTCGAAATTTGCATAGAAAGATCGACTACGCTCAATTGTGACTAACTTATGAAGGCTGCCATCAACGACTCAAAACAGATATCAAAAGAACTCACAAACAAAGGGCTCTAATTCCACAATGTCTCATCCCCATCTCTCCTATTAAAACCTCCTTCATACCTGAACATAAAATGAGCCTTCACAATCTTCTCCACATCAGCTGCCACTTCACTCCTCTTCTTCACTGCGAAATTGATGACGTCACGGATGTTCGCCTCCTCCGCTCCCTGTGAGAGAAAGAAATTGCTATTGCTACCCACAGGATAGATTTTGTTCGTTCATAAACAGTAGGAGCTATTCCATTTCATTGCATTGTCTCTTTTAAACGAACATACAATGCGGTTTCACTAGAACTTGATGATACAGTGAGTGCATGCGTATTCAATAATTGAGATGATCTCCATCCACTCACCCCAGCCTCATAGTAGAATAGCAGTCGAGGCAGGGTGTGGTAGGGGTACAGCATCACCAGTTTGGCCAGCAGCTGAAAGTTGTGTTTTTTGCCATCGTGGAAAGTTGCGATCAGAATGACAAGTCACCTTGGCTTCATGAATCGACATTGAAAAGTCAAAGTCACTAGTCTACACATGTAACCGTATTAATTAAGCAAAAATCATTATCAATCATCTCACAATTCTTAATGGCTTGGTAATCGGCGTTTCCTTGAATATATGACCGACAATATGGGAGACGCCCTGTATGAAGTAGAGACAATCCGATTGCACGATGTGATTCTGAGAAAGAGAGAATTATTGATCGGCACTTTGTACATTTTACATTCGAAGATTGCCCACTCGACAGCGGCTTCACAATCAACTCAAATTCGAAATAAAAATGGGATTCCAATATGAAATCGATAGCGGATCTACACAAAAAAAACCTTTATGGGGAGTATTCACATTTCATAATCTATTCAAAGCAACAATGGGGAATAATTCACCTTAATAATAATGGCCACTTCATCCGTCTGCCCGTACTTGAAGATCACGTCGAGCAGAGGGAAGAGAATCTCCGCCGATCGGTCTGGTTTCTGGAAAGAATTCATCTTCCGAGCTGATATATTTTACGTTTCATGTGACCTCTATTGGAAAGTGAGATATCTCCAGGCAATACCGATCAGACCGTGAGCTACAAAAAATTACATTCAATCAATACCCCTCTCTCTTACCGTGTTCGGCGCCGTTCTGAGCGCATCGAGACCCGCAACGATGCATTCAATCGCCAATTCGGCCATTCGATTCTCCATTCGGGCAATCTGAAAGGATACGGTAAAAAATCGATCAATGTACCGTATCCCTCAGCAATCAATAATAAGTCTGACCTCCTCCTTCTCGCAATTGATCTCTCTCTCGATTCGAATCTTCGTTTTCTTCTCATTATCGTCGAGGCTGCAAATAAATCTTATTTGATAGCCATGCAATTTTTGTATTTATCATTGTTCCTGCTTATCTCATGTTTCTCAGTGCTGAGATCTCGGTTTTATCAATCACAATTTCAATTGTATTAAGTTACAATTCAATAGATCAACCTCCATTTACCCTCTGGCGCACCCTCCTCGTTTCAAACGCTGTAAAACTGCCACCCAGAACACTTCCGATCTCCCTCGTCTGGGCTTCCGACTAAGAACGGATGCCACCGTTCTAGGGGGTATATAAGGGGCACCCTTCTCCTCCAATCCATCAGTTCTCTCTCCTCCTTCTTCCCTCCACTACTCCCTCAACCTTCACTGTTCTCCAATGGCCAACATCGTCCGCAAGCGTTCCTCGTCCGTCCCTACTCTCAAGGTTCGTTCCTCCCCACTTCTAATATTAAGCAATCAACCAATGGTGAAATGACGCTAAAGTAAAAGGTCTGATGGTAGCTCCTTCGTTGGATGGAAGGTAAAAGATCAACAGTGAATAGATGTCTGTTTGTTCTTTCACGTACATTCAGTAAAACTATCGAATTGGATATAAAATAACGGGCTCGATAAAAAGGGTTCCGAGGCTGATTAAAGATCCAGTTTCAACATTTACCCTCAAAACTGAATACGATTCAAGCCTCCCCAATGAGTGTTAGATGCTGCTTTACCATGATATCAAGTTTTCAATCTGATCACCAAAAACCAGCTAATTAAGGAGGCTAATTAATTAAATTAAGTTATTAATGATTCTATTTTCAGTTCAGGCCCATGGGCATCGATAATCGCATGCTCGATTCCTGCTTCACTGCTCAATCCTTCATGGTCGCTTCTCCCGATCCCTCTGGCCCTCTCTGCTGCCAGCTTGTCATCGATCCTGTCCAGGTACCGTAGCCTACTCAGTTATCGATCGGTCTCATATACCGTAATCCTTTACATTCTCAACCATTTCTCTCCAGGATGCAGCTGATTTCATCAACCTCCGTATCACCTCTCAACGTTCAACCATTCTGATGCATCTGAGCCATAAAGACGGAAGATCGGAAATTTTCCGCTATGATTCGACGACTTTCGACGAGATGAACATCCATTGGAAAGAGTCCGCCCTTTCCATTGAATTGGATGGATTCCCCAAGAAAATCAATGTCAATAATCACGATTCACTCATGCGGTCTCTTATGACTAGGAGTTATCAGTGAAATTATCTATTATTTTATTTCCCTACCATAATAAATTATTTGATATTCAATATTACGAATCCTTTGCAAAACCTATATCTCATTAAACAACGACAACATGCAGCCCCTTGCCATTCTATCAGAAGTACCGTAACCTCTACCGTACTTTCTCATCCTTGCAATTCCCTCCAAGTCCTTGACTTGTCTCGTCCATGCCTCGATTGCTTCTCTCTTCATCGTGAATCCTCGACTCTCCATAATCGTCTGCGTCTCTTCCAGAACTTTCGCCGTCTGCAAACTTTTTTTGGATCAGGAAATTGAATGTTACTGTTGAACAATTTTCAACTGGATACTAGTAATGATTGCGAAACACTCATTCACTGGAACGATGCACGGATCTCATGTTGCCACGAGAAACTCAGAAGTTCTTTTTCTGAATCGTCTATTCTCTCTTAGATAAACAAATCAAACGTCACCCCTGACACATATAGAAATGATGCGTCTTTCATTCACCAGGCACCCTCTCGCCATTCTGCCGTCCCAACCTCTCCTACTCTCCCATCATTCACCTGATCGAATATCCTCGCATGCGCTTCGTGCAGCAGTCTCGCATCCTCGCTGTCCAGTGAATCAGCGATCGGAGTGAGGAGGGAGAGCGCCTGAATGAGGAGGAATGAAGGAGTGGAGATTGGAAAGTGCTATGCGCCGTGCGGTTTCACAATCGATACAAAACTGGTCAATGAATGTTGCGAATAATATTAGATCGATTCCTACTATCACATGATCCCATTTTGCATCACTAGCATTTGGAGACTGTATGTAGACAATTCATGAAAAATGGTTTCACAGAATACAGTCATGGAATCTCAACAACGATAGCAATTTTTTTCGAACACACGCCCCGAATACCCCTCCCCTACCGTCTTCACAATCCCTCTGCTCTTCTCTCGATTCCTCGTGTGCTCCAGTGCGATATCCGCCTCGAGGAAGGAGGCACGGGCGAGGATCTGAGAGTGAGAGAGTTATGTTATTGAATTTGGGAGCGAACAATGGTCAAATTACGACCGACCGCACGAGTCAGAGTATCAATTGAGTGTGTGACCAGAAAATTGAGGGACAAAACCAGTAGTGCGAGGAGTTGAGAATAATCTTTATTGACAGTGAGGGGAGAAGGACGATCAGAACGAGTCTCGCCAGTCTACTAACGTATGAAGCTTGCTGCCTTGATTCTACTGGTCCTAAACGTAAAAGCGACACAGGACTCAAAACTACTATACCCTCTCATCTCCCTCGTTCCCCTTCTTGATCTCTTCTATCACATGCAGTCCCACGTACTCCTCTCCCATGTGCACGCGGATTCGAGCCTGGAAAGATATTTTGTATACAAAAAAAAATTGAAGATGTGCAATAAAGATACCTGATCCAACGCAATCTTCGCCTTTATTACGCTCGAATCCGAGAGTGAAATGAGCTTCGACCACTGGGAGAGAAGGCGGAGAGCCGGCTGCAATGGAGAAACGATCAAGGAAAGAATTACGATCCAGGTTTCAACGGGTCTCCAAATCATCGAACGCTTCTACACGATTGGTTCTGCTTCCCATTGCTTTTTACAACAAGAATACGATGATAAGTTCTGGGAAATTAGTGCAGATTAACCTTCCCATACCTTATAAGCCTTTATCCCCTCCAGATGCCTAACTGCTGCCTCCACTCTCGCGTGAGTGAATTCCCGTTTAGATGAGGTCGAGAGGGACTGCAATTATGATTATTTAAAAATGAAACCCATTGGATAATCACGTAAAGTGACCATTTCAAACACATGAAAATACACTGTAGCACCAAACTGTCGTTGAGTCACGCCTTTCGGCACCTGTAGGCAATGGGGGGGGGGGGACCCTAATAGGCATGTCTAATTGTGAGCAGCCCCACTCAATCGAAAAACTATTCTTGCTGTTGTAAAAACCCAGTATCTACTCTGAGCTCAATCTTATGACAAGAGGATTAGCCGATTTCTACTGCAAATGCAAGTCATTTCCATCACATCTCTCCCTCCTCCCTTCCTTCATTCTTCTAGTTTGCTCTCATCGCGAGTGGTTTGCGAGACGCGAGGAGGAGAGAGGAACGCGCCTCCCAAGTCTTCATCACAAACACGCTAAGTACGGTGACCGTTGATCTTTGATCTTTAGCCTTCCGTAATCAATACCTATCAATTACAGTAACCTCTGACCTACCGTAACCTCCCTTCATTCCAGAAACTATGCAATCTCTTCTGGATACTCTCTTGCTGTTCTCCGTCACAGTATGCACGCTCGCCGTTTCGATGATCGTAGGTACGGTAACGCGCGATTATCGTAACCCGCTCTCGCATAATGCAACCATGATGTAGGCTCTCCTCCCTCATAGTTTCGGCATTCTTTCAATGGTTACCGTACCCATTCAGTTGAACTACCGTAACCTACAGTAACCCTCCCTTCCCCTCAGGCTGCGGCGGCGCGAAGAAGCCCAAGGTGATGACGGACATGCCGACGACGGGCGAAGGCAGCAAGATGGGCGGAGCCGGCAGCAACAGCGGCGCCCCGCCTCCCGCGCCCCCGCCCACCGCAGTGTCCCAGGTAGGTAGAGATACTGTAACCATACTTTTATACACCAATATACCTAACCTTACTCTGGCTCTACAGTATTTCTACCGTTGCCCAAACGCAAATTACTGTGTTTATACACCAACATGGCTACCGTAGTCAATCGATCGCTACCGTAACCCATTGTTCCGTGCAGGACGGTAACAATAAGACGCCGTCGGCCAAGGACAAGAAGGACGGCGGGGCGGCGCCCAAGTCGCTCAAGCCCGCCACGCCCGCCACCAATCCCGTCGACCAGTCTGACAAGAGGGCCTCGCAGGCTAAGGTACTGCAAGCCCCACTGAGGGATACTAGGGTTACTGTTGAAGCTTATTCGAGTACTGGACCTACGTTATAGTACCCCTGACGCCGTACCACACTTCTACAGTAACCCCGATACAGTAGCACACTTCTTCAGCAGCCCAGATCCATAATCACACTCCTACAGTACCCCTACCGTATCCATCCTACCGTACTCTCTTCCAGAAAGTGCCTGAGGGCGCGGTGGAGGACGACGGCGGCTACGAGAACTGCAAGGACATGTCGCCCGCTGAGCTGGCCAAGGCACTCTGAGCGCGCAAGCGCGCGAGTTGGCGCCTTACACGCGCTCCGCGTCAAGCGCCTCCCACCGTACCGCGCGGGTTGATAACCGCATTCTGCGATAAAGCGATATCGATAAACGATAAAGCGATCCGTGCTCGGTGTTGTGTGTGGTAGAGTACATCCTAACTCGCTTTTCTCGTACGCAAAGACAAAGCAGTAACAAGCCACCCTATGCCCACCTTTCTCCTTCTTCCTCCTCCTCCTTTTCCCCTTTCCTCCTCCATTCTTCTACTCCATCTCGCGAGCGCCACTCCAACTCTCAGTAGACAATCCTCATTCAGATGAGAGGAGGATGAGGAGAATGATGACGATGAGAGAGGAACAAGCGATGAGGGAAGGCCACTGAATTTAATTTTTTTTTAAAATCGTTTTCAAAAGAGGAGGCACAAAATTGTTCTGAACGTCACAACCATTATTCCTAGTATTCAGGAACTCCGATTTGCGAGTGTGGACGTTTTTTTCGTCAACAAGCTTGTTTAAAACTCATACAACGAGACCCACGATCGTCAAAAGCATAACAGTCGCCCATTGTATCATCGATGAGACACAAATTGACAGTCACGGAATCTCCCTCACCTCTCGTCCACTTCATCATCCTTCTCTCTGAATATTCTCAGTAATTCGGCGCATTTCACATCCTTTCTCACTTCATTCGACAGTAGATCACGAGTAGAGCAGAGACGAGAAGAAATTGAGGAACTAAAAATGGGAGGATCAGAGATCTTACCTACCAATACTCTGCCGCAGTCCTTCTTACAGTACTCCCTTATCGAGAACACGGGGTTCCCCATCCACTACCATACTACTCCTGAATCTACCACAACCCTTCCCTTCTTCCTTACCTCAATCTCTCCACTACCCGCTGGCACGAATTCTCATCCTTCTGCGTCAAAACGAGTGCTCCGTTGAGAGATTTCTCACTGTTGGACAGCAGTTTAGAGAACGAAGTCCATTGGGTGAATCTGAAAATATTTTTTTTTCAACTTGTATATCTTTCTTCAAACAATCATTGCAAAAATATAAGTATCTTATCATCGCATTGAAACAAAAAAAAAACATCATTCACGTTTCACTAGTTCTTCGAGTGCACATTTCTTTTATCCTATCCAATGATGCACAGATGCCGCACTCACCTCAACAAATAATTCTCCTCCTCCTCATCCAATGCCGCTCTCGCTTCGGACGAAGTGGATAGATGCCAATCGAAGCGAGATTCCGCCAGAATTCGACGGATCTGGAGAGGCATCGATATTCAAAGAATACCTTACCTTCACTACATTCCAATCAGTTAATGCATACCGTACTCCAATCAATCTACCGTATACCTCATTCTGAGCCTGAGTACTGCTGCTGAGGCTGCGAGCAGTAACTGCGTCACGAGTGGCGATCACCGCGGCTCTGGAATAAAGAAAATATTGAATTTGAAAATCAGACAATGCAAGGGAAGATCCTCACCAGATCTTCCAATCAATGTTATCAAGCAAGTGAAACACGCAATCACGCATTTTTGGATTGTAAAGACTGAAGAATGAGATAACATTCTCGAAACCCGGCCAGGAACAATACTATGACGAGCGAGTAACTTCACTCAATAATGTGCATCATAGTAAAAATTCGGTATTTCGTCCATGATAATGATAAATTAATCAATACCAGCCGTTATCAATCGACCGATAATCACTTACTTTCTCGTCTCCTCCAGGCAATCTGGCAGAGCGAAGGAGGGCGAGGGACGGAAGAGGAAGGTCGAACGGTTGGGGAGGGAACTGAATAATATGAGTCGAAGTAATCAACACCTTCCTCGATTACTAGATTTGAGAAACCGCTGAAACACTGAATCGTTTACTGATGGAGAACCACAAACACCATAGAAAGTTCAACGACACCGTGTACGGAGAATTAGCGAACCAACTTGAACCACAAGGTCTTTCATAGATCCTTAAAAGCCCTTCCATTTCAGAAATTCGAAGTAATTCCCACCTCTCCGCAGCCAAATCGATGCAGATTCTCGCGAGGCTCATTACGCCCGAATCGATTGCCAGTTCTGAATTACGGGAAGGTCAGCTAGGCTCAAAAATGCTTCATCAATCCTCTAATACTGGGGGCATGTCAAAACCGCAACGACAAAAGCGCAAATCGCCAAAAACGACAAATGCGCAAATACAAAAATCGCAAACGACAAAAGTGCAACTTGTTTATTTCTGTTCAAATTGATGTTACCGATGTGTGGTTTTGTTCATTCGATCCCTTATGACGTGGGCTAGCATCATATCACAAACGAACCCAATTATATATTGGTAACATAACTTTTGAGAAAAAATTACCGAATTGCGCTTTTGTCGTTTGCGATTTTATAACCCCGTTTGCGCTTTTGTCGTTGCGGTTCTGTCATTCCCCCCTAATACTCAGTCTAACCACATACAGACGATAGTAAGCGGGCTTCGAGTTTAATAGGAATTCAAATCTGGTGGATTCCTCCAACAATGTTTCGGCCGACTGACACCCCTAATACAGACCATATCCTCCAAAGATTCTCGTACGTCTATGATTCCCACACTAATCAATTGGCCGATCTGATTGGAAGATATTCCCCTCATGACTCACTGTGTTCCAGATTCGACCAGAGCGAAATTCGCGGTCAGACCCATCTGCTAGCCAATTTCATAGTGTGTTTCAGTTTTCCCATCTTTTTCTTTGTGCTCTCTTCACTCATAGAACGCTGTGTCACTCACTGGCCATCTCCTCCAATGGCTGCTCCGCATCTCTCCCGTTCTCCTCGCACACTCGACAAAAGGAGGCGATGCCCTTAATTTATTTTTAATTAACATTTATTAAATAAATGTTATTATTGAAAGGAGGAACAGTCAAGCTTCATGCAGGTCTTATCTTCCCGCTCATGGTTGGGTGTTTGATTTATCTTTCACTGGCATGCATACAAATCCCATTAATGTTTCAGCAATACATTTTCTACCATTCGTTCATTCAACTTCAATAAATGTTTGTATTTAGCCGAAAATAACCAACCACAACAGTAACACACTCCTCCATCACGAGTGCCACATCCCCGACTCTTCTCTTCTCCTCTTTCTCAATTCTTCTTCGTCCTCTTCTCTCTCCTCTTTCCTTCACTTTCCTCTCCTTTTCCCTCTCATGGAGAAGATCCGGAGCTGCCATGAGGACCAACTGCAAATATTATACGTAAGTAAGTGAGATTCTGGATGCAGAATAAAAATTGAAAGAAGGATATAAGAACTTGTGCTATTCAAGATGCAGGTGCATTGGATATTATAGTCTCACTCACTCTAAGATTCCATCAACTCTTTGAACGAAAAAAAAGAACAAACCTCAATAGCCTCATCTTTCGAGCAGAATGATATGATGAAGGGAAGGCACTCGTAGTGCAGATTCTGAATATCAGTTCTCGATTCTTGCCTACGATACATCGATACATCTATCAGTCAATATCTACCGTACCAGTGCGGGGAGTACGGTAGTCAATCGTGCCAGGAGGCTCTTCCACTCGCCGCTCGTCGTTGTGTTGTACGCGAGATGGAGCAGGCGATAGAGCAGATCTGAGCGATGAGGGGTTTCTGTTTATTAGAATATAGAGCCTTATCTCACTAGTCTCGAAACATCAAGCACAGTTTTAGTTCATGTGTGAAACCAAGACCTTCTAAGTTCAGGAAATGAGACCGAATGAAAGAATTCCTCACCCAGCTCCTCTCCCTTCCTCGCCATTGGCATCTTCATCTCTCCACTCCCCCTCACGCCCAGAGGAGCCTCCTCGTACGCATCCAATATCTAGAAAACACATTTCGTAATTATTGAAATAGATTGCTCTCAGAAATCGAATGTCTAAATAAAGAATGCTTATGAGATAAATATGAAGCAGAAATTTGTCATTGACAATGTCATAAACAACCTGCAGGATTTTTCTATTGAACGCATTAGAAGTACTGCAGAAATGGATGAGAACATGTTCATAAGATCATCATGAAACCCAACTCAGTCTCCCCTCCACATCCCTGTTTCTCACCACTTGTATCTCCTCCGGGTTGGTCTCCGTGAATCTCCTTCCATACCACCACAATTCGATGTGCAGTCGAAGCCACGACGAGAAGGAGGAAGCAGTAAAGGAACTGAAAAGAGGGGAACATTGATTGCCGATCAGACTTGTCTGATACATTTAGAACAGATACTACGATTTTCCCCTTCTGACATAAATCTCTATACACGGGTCGGGTCGAAATCGCTCCCCTTTGAGCTAGGACCTTGATTCGCTCAGTGAACAATACTTTTTCGACGCTGATCACAACGCGCTTTTGAACTAGTCGATATCTTTATTTTGAGCCGACTTAT
>LS499953.1:151257-170187 GCA_900490845.1 Pristionchus japonicus | reverse complement strand
CGACTTATAAGCGTTTGAAATTTCCGCTTTTTGGTGTCCGTCACACTCCGGAGCGTCGTCTCTCCTATTTGCATACTCTCTCGCCTCCCTCTCGTCGTCTCGCCTATCTCTCGCCTCCCTCTCCATTCCGCGTGCTCTCTCGCCCTCGCCTCTCTCCCCGCTCGCTAGCCCACTCCTTCCGCTCGTCCGCGCATGTTCCAGCGACGCATCCGCATGGACTGACGCGTGTCCGCGACTGACGCGTGAGATTCTCGTCTCCCCGCTCTCCCTTCTCTCTCCCTCGCCCTCGCTTCCCTCCTCCCGACATTGGCGCTTGACCGCGCGGCCTCCGGCGTTGCGTCCGCTACGAGTGATGCGTGTCCGCCTCCCTCACGCGTCTGACGCGTGAACTTCTCGCCCCACGCTTTCCATTCTCTCCCCCAGCCGTCAGCGCTCGTCCTAGCGGACTCTGACGCCTGATTTTCCGGACGCATATCAGTACTGGTGCCACTAGGTCGTAACACTGGACCTACTTGGCCTTAACCGGGGGTCCAGGGGGCGGAGCCCCCTGGCGGGGGGGTCAAGGGGGGCGGAGCCCCCCTTGCACAGATAAGAAACAACAGAACATCATTCAGCACATTAACTCTTCAAAGGTTTCGGACGCAGAATTAGCTAACAATAAAGAAGGAGGTTTTGAGCGTTTCCTTTTATTTCGTGAAACATATTTGATCCTTCGCTCTCCGGTTCCCGGAATCAATAAAACCTTCGGAAATCCCTTGGGCTGAAAACATGTTTGAATAGTAGTTTGATTTGCGAGCAAATAAAATAAAATAGTACATTTAGACCAGCTACTATTTTGACGGCGATAAAACCTTCGGAAATTATCAAGAACTGGTCTAAATGCGCAATTTTCTTGAGCAACAGTAGTATGCTGCAGCCTATCAAAGCCATTCTTCACCAACTAAAGTTTCAACCTCTGCAATAGTTACAATGAGTACATTCTAAACGTTGAGTGCATCTGCTTTTCTAAATATATGTGAGCTTCGGTTCAAGGGGGCGGACACATATTAGCCTCAAACTAATTGCCATCGATACTAGATTGCGCATTTAGACCAGTTCTTGATAATTTCCGAAGGTTTTATCGCCGTCAAAATAGTAGCTGGTCTAAATGTACTATTTTATTTTATTTGCTCGCAAATCAAACTACTATTCAAACATGTTTTCAGCCCAAGGGATTTTTTTTTGCGACGAGGAAAAGGTCTGCCGATCAAACACATCCCTATCTCTCCATTCTCATGCACCCGATGTATCTCGAATTCCGCCTGCTCATTCAATCATAATTTCCTTCCATTTTCCAATCTTGGTCTCTTTAGTTTGACCTCTTGACCTCTTGACCTCTGCCCCTTAGCCTACATCATGCCCTCTGGCTCGACGTGCACGTGTTCTCACACTCATTTACAGCCCTTCCGATTGACAGAGCAGACAGCAGACAACCTCATAGACAGTCGTAATAAGATCGGACACAGACGATCTCCTACTATATAAGGAGGGAAAAGGTCTCATTATCATCAGTATCTCACCTCTCAACCACCACTCCTCTACTCATCTACCATGGCCTCTTCTATCTCCTCTACTACTTTCACCAAGGAATCAAAGAAGATTGGATGCTTCTCCGGCCTTCGCCCCTGCTTGGCTGCGGTTAGTTTCTCATCTATTTTCACCTCCAATCTTCACGTTTCACTCTATCCTAATGTGATCAACGTTAAACATCTTAGTAATAATTTCGAGTTCACTTCGTCCATATAAAGTCATCATTTTCCAGATTCGTTCTCTACTTCCCGGTCATCGTCTGCCTCTTCCCTCTCCTCCCACTTTCTACGTGCCTCTGCCTACTTCGGCTGTCTCAACTATCAAGCCTGCTGCAACTGCTGCAACTGCATCTTCTGACGACACACTTCGCTTCTCTCGTGCTTCCTCTCCGATCTCTCGTTCCTCTTCTCCTTCTCCCTCCATCAATTCCGATGAGTTGATCGGATGGTTCGACGAAATGTTCGAGGAAGATAATTATTCGACGTGCTCTAGCGACGTCTCCGCTGAGTCCATCCACCTAATGGTCCATCAGATTTGAGTGCTCACTCCATTTCCTTTGTCCTTAGACTACGGACGCATTTCTATCGAATCCTCGTGCTCTATCCATTGCCCGGTTTCTATTTGCACTTTCATTACTGATGATAAACATGATAAATAATATTTCAAAATATGTCGCTTGCTTATTGGTTCGGCATCAGGGAGTTGAAATAATTACGGATGGAGAAACCGCGGATACGCTGGCAAGGAAACATAGAACGCACTGAAATAAGAAATTGCGTGATTGTGTTTGCCCATATCAGTCTTCAAAGATCGATCGCATTCCAAATCGGCCATCAAACGCACCCTCGGTGACCGGAATTCCACTGGCTGCTTCGAACCCTGTCCTTTGTTTTGCTAACTCCATCATCACAAACTTCGAGTTCCATTCAGAAATTTTACTTTCTTTGAAATGATCTCGCACTAGTTTGAACTCTTGATCTCATCCTCTTCAACCTCCCCTGTGGGTATCCACTTCGCCCCTTTTCCATTGCAGTCTTCTCCGTTCGACTTCCGATCTCAAGACTGGATGCCACCGACTAGCTATTTTAAAAGGGAGGCCAGAGTAGGGTTAGTATT
This sequence comes from Pristionchus japonicus, assembly GCA_900490845.1. NCBI lineage: Eukaryota > Metazoa > Nematoda > Chromadorea > Rhabditida > Neodiplogasteridae > Pristionchus > Pristionchus japonicus. The sequence continues at coordinate 167,502 of LS499953.1, read as the reverse complement.
ATCCATCGCTCATTCACCCACTCCTCATCTCATCTACTATGGCTCTCTATCGCTCGATTTCTTCGACTACTTTCACCAAGAAGGAGAAGAAGATTGGGTGCTTCTCTGGTCTTCGTTCCTACTTCGAAGCGGTTAGTTTTCAATCTGTCTTCTACATGTTCCACACCGTCCTCAAATTTTTGATGGCACAGTTATGCCCAATCCAGTTCGAATTTTTTCTTATTCCAAAAATTCCTTTCCAGATTCGTTCCATCCTTCCGGGTCGTCGCATTCCTCTTCACACTCCTCCTACTTTCTACGTTCCTCTTTCATCTCAATCCGTCGCACCTCCAATTCCGGCTGCAGCTACTGCAGTTGCTGCACTCGATGAATCAGCGGGTCTCTTCTCTCGTTCGATCTCTCAGATCACTCGTCCTTACTCTCCTTCCATCCAATCCGAGGCTTCAATAGGATATTTCGATGAGACTTTCGAAGATGATGAAGAGTCCCTTCACTCAATCGATCTCTCCGATATTTCCATCCATCTCGATACTTCCTCTATCAGTAATAACGAACTCTGCCCCTCTAATCTCATCGTCTACAGACATCCGGAACCCATTCAGAATCCCATTCTCCCCACTGAACCCGCACCCGCGGCGTGACCACATTCTACTGCACACTATTTGCCCCATGCCAGTAGACCCTACACTATGTTATGCTGTGCATATCATTATTATTCTCAATGCTGATAAAAATCTATTTTTAACGACGACCAAGCCATATTGTGTATACTCTGACCCACAAGTGAAGTCGAAACCGGGAATACATTTGCATTTTTAACTCGCGGTTTTGACACTTCAATCAAAACCAATCAGTATTAACCGTACCTCCGTGCCATCTCTGCCATTCCTCTCGTCGCCAGTTTGGGGAGTACGGTAGCCGCCGTTTCCGGCACACAACGAGCCTCGTGTACGGTACGATAGGCATCGATGAGTTGAGATCGGAGGGCGGAGAGGGAGGAGGAGTGGTCGGAGGCTGAAAATCAATTGCTAATTTTTTAGAAAGCCCAGGAACGATACATTAGAGAACGAGTTTAGTTAGCCATTCATAATTATTCTGAATCACAACACCGCTTTGTAGCCAAGTAAAGAATCTGATCAGCTGAAAATCAGTTTCATCTGATGTATTAGACACTTCATATTCTTGTTCTGCAGTAACCTTCAGTGAACATCTTCACACAAAAAAACAATCTCACCTTCCGCTTCTCTCTCAATTTCATCCCATCTCACGCCCGCCTGCTCCCACCAATCGAGAGTCGAGATGAGAGAGGAGAGGTTCTGGAATGTGCTCAATTACCATCCAGCACTGTGTTTCATCGTGGCTATTAGTGAGAAGTGGACGACTGAATTCAATGCACGCCTCGATTGACTGAGAAAAGGCAATCAATAAAGAATAATGTCTGTGCTTCAATGGCTCTATTACACCGATCACAACGGTATATTTCAATTAGTGTGGTGATCGCATAACTCAAACAAAACCACACCTCCGGATCGAAATCGGCCTCTCCGAACGCCCTTGATTGATGGCCTCTGAGCACGGGTCGGAGACGGAGATGAGAGGGAGAGATCGACGATCGGAGACGGTTTCTGCAATCATGTTAGGAATATAAATCTGCTCTGGGATCGATCTCCGAGAATATACAATACTCTGAACGAGAAATCAGCAAGTGACCTCTGTGCCTCAGAATATCCTCAAATTGGACGATACATGGATGCAAACAAACCTAATTCGACTCCACTGAGTCGACGCGCGACTGAAGTCCGTCGAGTGCTCGGAGCAGCGCCTGAAATAATTAGTCAAAATGTATAAATAATATTACTTAAATAACAATGAAAAATACAAAACAAATACCTCTGAATACTCCACACAGCCTCCTCAGCGAGTGCCTCGAGCATGAATCGATAGGGAGATGACTAAAAAACTATTATAATAGGGCCATCATTGAATGAATCGAGACCACGAACAATTCGGCTTTCACAAACCCTTCTTGATACTACATGTCCGAGCGGATTAGTTCTGCTTTCCATCGTGTGTCGAAATAAAGACAAAAACAACACACATCTACCAAAAACATTTGTCCCATCGCATTTCGATTTCACTAATACTTCACAAGTATGTTGGTTTCTAGCCCATCCAATATGAGCATTCCACATGCATAAAAACTCACGTCCATGAATCTCTGCCCGATCAAATACTCGACAATGTGCAGGAAGCGGAGTTCCAGGCCGATCTGCTCGCATCTGAGAAGAAGAGATCAAAGATCAATAATAGAGGGTACCGTAATCTTCTCACCTCTTCCCATACTCCACCAGTATCTTGAGTGCATGACTCTGCATGGTTCCATTCCATTCTCTCTGGAGGATCTTCCAATCGGGTCGAGGAAGGAGAAGAGCTGTGGGAAGGGATGAATCAGCCATGGAGCACGACTGTAATGGGATAATGTAATACAACAATAGCTCATCAGCTGGGAAAACATGAATGCAACAATGTTTTTAGTTCGGAGATAGACGAAGGATAATCGTAAATCCTTCTTGCAGAGACGGAAGTCGAATGAGGGAAACTGAGATTCACTTCTTTCTCAAATAAGAGAATCAACTCACAAACTGCTCTTCCGACTCCTCTGCTCCCTTCGCTCTCAATCGACTGCACACTCGAGAGATCTCGCGTTGAATCGGAGACCATATGTTCTGAATTATGCTAATTAGTGTTAATTTATGATTTATTAATTACAAAAGACAATTAACCTCGAGATCGATGTAGTTCTTGTGCTGCTCCTCGTTGTTCTCATCGCCGTCTCAAAATAGTTATTATTTTGCAATGAAAAATCACAACATCAGCGAACACCGCATCGTTTGTCCCATAAAAGTACGAGTTGAAGCCTAGCTTCACGGATTCATTCAGACATAAAACCAGCAGCAACCTATCAATGAATCCGATAGCTACCGTACCCATCTCCTCGTCCTTCATCTCGTTCTTGATTATTGTATCGATATCGATCGCAGCCGCCATTTCGTCCATGATCAAGCAGAGGAGCGGTTGGGTGGAGAGGCAACGCTGGAATTAGAGTTATGACCTGGCATATTCTGGCCACATCACTCTTGTAAGAGCGATATCTTATTGGTAGGGGCGATTATACCATGGGACATAAACCAAACACACTACACTACATTCAGCACTACACAGGTCGATACCATTCATCATCTATCGTATCCTACCGTACCTCCATCAAGGCTGGCCATCTCAACACGATCTTCAAGGTATCTGCGTGGTCTTCCCACCGACTCGGAATGAGGCACGCCTGGATCATAAATATTTACTGTGAGAGGAAACAAAGATTAATCGACAATAGACGTACCTCACAATCAGCTATTTGTATTAGCACTGACACTCAAAACAGCCCTGCACTTCATTTCGCTCACCTTGACCAATTCCTCGCACTCTCCCGTTATTTCTCCCCTGTCCGATTCCAGTTGCAGACGGGCGACAAGGTTCTGCAAGGGATGGAATTAGCAATAATCCTTCGGCCTTCAATGAAAAATAAATGAATAAAAAAGAATAAAACAATTCGACCCCCATTTTGAACCCTCCTCACCTCCAATGACGTCACCCTCACGAGAAAGTCCTGCTGCTCCATCTCGTACACCGTGTACTCGAGAGGAATCTCCTGAGAGAGATCAGATATCCACTTTATTCGTTTTTTCTCATCTTCAAGCGTTCTCCACCGAATCAAATATTCACATCACAATCAGTATTTATGCACTAACTAGTCCAAGAAGTCACCAGGGTGAGAACAGTAATCTTATTTTTGGACAACGTAAGAAGAATAAACCGATCAAAAGGCACACACAACGACTCATAGCCCGATTGAAACAAGGCTTTGTCGTGAGCAGCGTGAATAGAAACGAGTCATCAACAATACTTTCCATTTGCTCCCCCCCCCCCCCTCACCGTCGCATAATGGGCAATGACGATCTCCTCCATGTGATGGGCGTACGTGCTTCCCTCTCCCTCGTCCTTATCGATATCTACCAATCTCCTGAAAGGAGATACGGTATTAAACGCAGTTTACGGTAGCTAAGGGTTACACAAATTGAGCGATACGGTACTCACGACATCCTATCGATCAGTCTCGCTCGCGACTCCGGCAGCACCATGTGGCCGTACTTGTAGATCATCGTCTGAATAGATCTTGAAATCTCACATAAGTTTGCATGTTTCAACGGGGTCTCAAGTACAGGTGCGCATGCGGAATCCAATAATATCGCTTCAGATTAGGAAATTTTTTTTTTAAAAACTGGTTTCACACACAGTTAGCGTCGTCAGTTTTCATCGTTTCATTCTATCCAAACATCAAACCAAATTGCAATCATTGCCCATCTAGATAGATCATCAACCGTCGCCGTAACCTGTCGTGACGAGGTTTCTCCTCATCTTCCCTTTTCTGACCTCATCTCTAAACAATCCCTTTCCTCACCTGCACATCGACTACATTATCGACAGCATCTGCGAATTTCTCGGTAATATCTCCCATTCGTCGCATTGAGAAATCGACGAGGAGAAGGGAAGGGCAAACAGCGATCGACTCCATTGCTGGGACCTGTAAGGGGTTTGAATGTTTCATCATTACTATGAAGCGCGTAGCAGAACTATAAGATTGATTCGATGTTGAACTGGAGGTCAATAAACAAATAATATTTCATAATCCTTTTATTTTCACAGCACAATACCGTATGTCCTACCATATACTCACCAATTTCTCCGGCTCCGGATGGTCCATCATGAACTGCCTCATAATGGATGTGAGGGCATTCAATCTCATTTTATCCTCCTCTCTTCTCTCGTTGTCACGACGGTGGAGGAGGGCGTGGAAAATCTGAATGAACGAATCATGAACATCAAGGTTGCAGGAAATCTATATATCTAGAACTGGCGTTGATTATCGATAGAGCTTCGAATCGTTCCTAATCCGAAAAAGCTAAATACCGGTTCACGTTTCATGTGATGTACTTACCGACATGAAATAACGTGGATCGATAAGTACTTGGTTAAAAACCGAATTTCTCACCATATCGGGCAGTCCGTCGATGATCTCTTCGTGTTGGAGAAGACGGACGAGAGTCTGCAATTAGGAATGGCTAATTAGCAATTAATTAGTGCCAATTAGCATTTGATAATTAGTAATACCTCAGTATTGATCGCGTTCACACCGCGGTCCTCGAACCATTGGCAGCTCTCCTGGAAAATTCAATTGTTATTATTCATTACAGGGCACTACTTCAGTTCGCCGGACCAGAATCCCTCTCATTCCACCGCTCTGCTCCTGCGAAGGAGGTAAAGGAGGAGGGGGAATGAGAGGGAGGTGGAGGAGTGAGAGGCTGGTCCGGCGAACTGAAGAAGCGCTCATTACAGAAGACTCCTCAAGGAACTGATTCCGAAAACCCCGTTTTCGATTTATAGATAATCAAGAACGGGAAACAAACGGGCCTAATTTTCAATATTCATAGGCGATTGAACCATACCCATCTCTTGTCCGCCAGTCTATCCATTCCCTCCACTTCCATCTCTCTCCTCACAGATAAAATCGACTCGTTGAGGATATCGGACGAACCGCCAGCTTGAGTGGGCTAAAATATTTATTTTGTGAACTAAGCAATTTAAATCCATTGTCGATATGGAATAAATTCTGTTGATATCATGAAGCTGACGCGCAAATCAACCACTGAGAACACAACGCACAATCATCTTCTCATACAAAATCGTATTGACAGACACCGTGCTTATTTCCTACCGTATCTACCTCAATACACCGTACCCCTTCGATCTACCGTACCCTCTAACTCTACCGTACCTCCTCCACTCTCATTTTCTCCTTCTTCACTCTTGTCGCCAATCTCTGCAGGACACACAATCGGCGCAGTTGGGTCAGATTATCGGAAGATTCTGAAACAAAAAATAGACCAAATTAGAGAAATTACACTAAATACGGAAAAATTTATCCTCTTAGTGAAAATCGGTATCAGCATGTCAATAAACTACCTAATTGCGTATGCTAGCAATCCGTTGACAGCTACCATCTGGAAAAATTCATCCAACTACTAACCCCACATGGGTGATAAGATGTTTCTGAAAAACAACTTGAAAAACTCCCATTTCAAAAACGGACGTTTCAGAAATTTTCAGAATGGAAACTGCTTACATTCAGTTACTGATAACTTTATTATTGTTATCGAGTTCTCCTAAGCGAGTTTAAACACAGTTGATCAATAGAAATAAGAAAAGCTAGTTTTAATCAGGCGGAAATTGCTTTAAAAGTGATGTGCGCGCTCCTCTGGAAAAATATTTTCTGGAAAAAAATTTCTGAAACGTCCTTTTCTGAATATATTTTTCCGAAACGTCTTATCACCCCCACATGAAGCAAACTAGTTTCTGCACTCTTTGAAATTGCTTGCCGGTAACCGAAAGCAGTGAGATCATGGAATCACAACAATCAAGCAAACCCTACCGACCCCTCAACATCTACCCTCATTTCTCACCTCTTCCCACTTCCTCCACCACAGCTTCGACCATCTCTCTGATCAGTGTATCCGGCCGAGTGTCTTTCTCCTTGCGAGTCTCATTCTCACTATCGAACTGAGTCCGAACCAGAGTCTGGATTCGGCATTCCTGAAGTGAAAAGGGGTTACTGCTATCAACTTTTCAAATTAGACCGCCAACTTCACTTTGCATACCGTACTCTACTGTATACCTGATTGATCCAGGGACTGTTCCTTCTATCGACCGGATTAACGACCTCTCGCTTCGGATAATACGAGCAGACTGCTACGATTGCACTGCAATATCCCTACTGCGATCGACCCAGTTGTCGATCGCTGCATCGATACAGTAACCCTTGACTTCTCAAACTATATCGTACCTCGAAATGTCCACATTCGCTTCTCTGCACAGTAACCAGTCGATTAATTCGCGACGGAACGGCCAATCCTGAAAAAATATCAGCATAATCTTTCAAGAAGTTTCTGGTATCAGTGATTCCTTATGAAGCGGAATAATTTGTAACTTTGATCAGCTCTCAATTCATCTTTAAAAAGATTCCTCTTTCGTACCTTTCCCTGGTGCTTCTCTTCGTGCTTCTTCAGTCTTCCCTTCTCATCGAAATCGTAGCTGGTGATCAGATGGAGCAGCAGATCGACGGCTGCCGTGGAGGAGAGAGGAGCGGGTCGGAGGACCTGAGGAGGGAGATAGAGGGCATAGGCGGAGATCAAAGGTCACAGATTCAGCGCCAGAAGAAGACTGTAGGTAACGTTCAGTGCATAGTTGGATACTCGGCAATACCAATCTACGCAAACTCGAGCCTATGAAACATCGTTGAAACCGATATCCTACTGGAATGGCAGATATGAATCGAGGTTTAAAATAGTTTTAAACTACAAAGGCAGAGTAGACACGATTAGAAGCATGCCGAATCTCGATATTTTTAGCAATTGATGAAACTGGTAACCTTCTGGCACGAATCTCTCACCTCAATCATCCTCGTCCATCGCAGCTCCGGTTGGTGCATCGAGGAATCCTCGTGCGAGAGCAACTGAATATCATTCATTATCTTACAGCGTAAAAAAGAACTTTCACATCTGCTCGCATAGTCTTGTTTCGGTTTCACAAGCATCACTAATACTGCTCCATTCCAAGTCGGCAGTCCTTTGTAGGGGTGCATTTCAACAACAATCACTATATCCAGCTCAAACACGTTTCAATCATCCTTATTACTCTTTCCGCCGCCTTCATCAGTGATTATGAAATGAATTTGTCTCAAAAAGAGCAATCTCACAGCAGCAAGATCGAGAAAATTTCATCTGATTAATATACATATCCGCGGCCATCGTTAACTGGCGGATCATGCCTTCTAATCAATAAATAATCTCACCCATCGATCGCACTCGACCATCAGCTTCGTCGCTGCGTCGAAGCACGTCGGCATGTGCGTCCACGAGTGCGCGCGGGACCTGAGAGAACCATCTTTCGATCTGCACAAGCAACTCAGAACTCCCACGTTTCACACTCCCTTCGAATGCCCAATATTTTTCTCAAGTATGATGGCATCTTCATAGGCTTTTTAGATAAATAAATAGAGATAATTTCCTGACCACAACTCCGAAATGGCAGCTCCATCACTGGAGATTCCGTTGCTTCCCCTGGCCGCTCGTCGAGAAGTCGAGGGAGTGTCGATGTCGGGAGTTCTGGAGGTGTCTCATCATAACACCTGATCTTTCCCGCTTCATTGCCCTTTAATCACTGCATGATCATTCAAAATCCGATAAGGTACATCTTTCGATTATGATCAATCGATAGTTTCCTTCTAACGGACGTCTCAAGGTATTCCACCCACCTCTCCTCGCTCTCCTCCCCTTGTCTCTTCTCCATGATCGTGTATAGAAGTCGGGCGAGAGACGGAATCAGCTCCTCGCTGAGGAATTATAACTTTCAAAGTAAACAATCATATAATTCCTAAAAAAACGCAATGAAGACATTTTTGACATTCCTCACACGACATGTTCTTGCTGCAGCGATAAGATACAACCAGAAGTTGTCTCCATTGTCAATAATTCACACAAGAACCAAAAATCTCACCTAATTGGCTTCTTGGCGGATGCAATGGTCACTTGCATGAGATCTGCTGCATCCGATCCGAGATCCTGAGAGAATGAGAAAGATCAAAGATCAAACAAAGAGGATTCTCCACTCTATCACCCCTCGTGATTCAAACATTTCTTCGGTGTTCCACTCAGAACTGTTAGAGAGGTTGGCAGAAATGGAATAAGTTCCAGATTCTTACAATTTGATATCCCTGGTGATTCGTACCTGCACGTGTTCCTCAAACACTTGCGTCATGCACTCAATCACGAATCTCTGCCACTCAATGGGGGCCTCGTCTCTCGATACGTGGGAGCAGTCGTTGAGGAGAGTCTTGAAGTCGAGTGACGCCATCGCCTGGAATCTTCCTCGTAAGCAGATACTAAAAGAAGAAGAAAGTTTCCCACAAGCTAATTTCAGGCATCAGAGCTCTTTTACAACAAGCGTAAGCCTTCTATATAATGCCATCTTGTCTTCCATGTAAACAAAAATAACCAGAAACCGAATCCACACACCGCAGTTATCAATGGCTACTTCATACTGTTTTGATCAGAAAAATATTCTGTTGATATTACCGGGCCATCTACAGTACTCCATACAGTACCTGTAGCATCTTGACTTCCCTCTTCCTCTTTCTTCTCTTCACAATCTTCTGCGTGCTACTGAACTGTGAGCGCGGACTGAACGACTGCGAACTGCAAGCACTTTATATTTTTGCTTATCCAATACAGACTTAATACGGATTAGCAACAGCTCGGAAATACGTAGTGCACGTGCAGCTCAGAACCTAATGTTGTTTCATTTCATGACCACCAGCGCGGAATTTATTGGATAAACCGTTGCTCTTAGCTTCTTCACAACTCTAAATCACCTGACCCTTCAACCCACCTGAACTGGCTTCCGAACTGGCTCGAGTATTGACTGGCCAGTTTCATTTTCGTAAAGGACGACAATTGAGTGCTGCAGCCCATTCCCATCCCGCCGACGGCCTCCTCTTCCTCCGTCGAACCTGAGAGATAGTTATTGGTTCCATTATATACATCCAATCATTCTCCATCAATGTTCTCTTGATTTAAGGATGGCTTGAAACAATAACCGGACAGCAACCGGATGCTCATGCAGCTTCGTCCTAGATCTCATCTACTGTAATCCTCCTTGACATAACTACCGTAATCCTCCCCTACCGTACCTCCTCTCTGCAGCCGATGCAGCACGACGACGGCGCGTGCGACCAGTCTGCAGGCTGCGGGCGAGGGAGCGATCGAGTGAGAAGAGGTGGAGCATCTGATAAGAGTGGGTCATTTTTTGGAACCGGACATCACAAAAACAATCACCAACTCTCTGGATCACAGCCATTCATACAATCAGTGAAGCACGATTTTGTGTGTAAAACGCTGACACCAGCCATAAAAATGAAGCGATTTGATTATTCTAATCGGGAAAAGGTGTAGCAATTCAATCACTATGTTGCACGGTCACTCATACCATCGGTGAAGCAAAGGATTATCGCAGGAACATGTAACAGCATGTAAAAAAATTCAAAATTCGATACAGTGGAATGCATCGGGCCGCCGATTCCCGTCTACTTCGAACTCACTTGGCATACTTGACCACCAGTTGATCTCCCATATCGACAATTGCCGAGTCCAGTGGATTCGTGCCAGACGGAATGTGGATGGGACACGCTGGAATGAAAGCTATGGGTAAAGATCATATGAAACATCGCACGATCAAGAAGCAGCGACTTCATCTAGAGCGTGTGGAACCGAAAAGTTACACGCCATAAAAACGATTAACCGCGGTTTGCAAGCACAGACTACAGTACCCCTCGCTACCGCACCTTTGGGCGCTACGAGAGAAGCATACTCCTCCAGCAGCAGCCATGCGTGCTCAGCCGATTTACTCTTCTTGTCGATCTGCAAAAGGTTCATGTCAATATCGATCGATACTGTCGCATACCGTACTCCTACCGTACTCTCCCCAAGTCTTTCTACAGTACCTCACTCCACGGCAGGCTCCACTCGGCCATATTCTGATCGTACTCGATCGAGGTAGCGATTCTCTTAATCATGAACTGCAAAACATTTTTTTTTTTACTTGTAGAATTCGCGTTTCCACCTCTCGCTAAGAATATTAGGAAGCAATGAAGCTAGTGCATATATGTATTCGATTTTGAAAAACGTAAAATGAACGCACCACTTCCAAGGCGCTAAGCAGCTGCACTTTGTAGGTGAATCCCCACTGATGGAGCAGCAGACGCAGCATTTGGAGGAGTTCGAGAGACAAATGGGGTCGGTGACGCATCCAAGTCCTGGATTTATCGATTGATTGTCAGTATTTGATGCTCAACCAGCTAGATAAGAGTGAAAACAAGTACACCATCTAACGTCATGAAACATATGAGAGGAAACGCACTTTGAATCCTCGTTGCGCAGGCCGAGACCATCGATTACTGCACGAACCGTTTTCCAGGGATGATCCGCAAGAGGAGTCTGTAGAATTACGATATTAACGATCGACGACTGACTAATCAATAATGAAGACTGACCTGTTTCGCGATCCTGAGAATCGCAAGGAGGCATTGCAGAAGGATTGAGACATAACTGTATGCGGTCTTATCGACTGAGTGAAGAAGAGAAAAGCGCTTCCATAAATCTCGCCAAACCTCTGGAATATTAGTGAATACCGTAGTCCAGTCAAGCAATCGATCAAGTTACCGTACCTACGACATAATTTCCCGGAATATCGTCTGCCGCTACGGTAGAGAAGTAGGCATGAACACACGGTAGCACAGGCTCGATAAGCTGATCCGCGAATGGACTACCAGCGATACGATGGAACCTGATTATTGATTAGTTTATTGGAATAGGCGAAGGAACAGAACGTGGTTTAGAGATTTCAGAAAGTAGAAACATAGAAAGTGCTTACCATTGAATGACAATCCCATCTTCAGCATCGATTGAATCTCCTGAAACGAATTCGTATGCTGGATAATTACATTTGGCAATCATGACCGACCCAGAACGGCTTTGAGAACGTATTTAGCAGCCAAATCGAAAGCTTCTCTTTTGAATGTCTTCCCTTGATTTCGATCAAGCTCCTGCGATTAGTGCAATTAGAGAATCATTAAGTACAAAATTACAAATTACCTGGATGGCACATGTGATCAAGTCATGAACCAGTGTGGACCCACTATAATCCTGGGCGGTCTTTCTTTCAAGGATATCGGAGATATTACAGGAGAGAAAACGAGCAATATCATCGATAAGCTCCTGAAATGCCAAGTCTCCGCTTATGACCTACCCTCATTTGAGTTTTGTCGGAAAACGACAATAACATTACGCGATTCAGCAAATTTCGCGACTTCCGCAGTTAAAAACAGTAAATGCTACTCAATTAGAGTAAACACCACTGAAACCACTCACTGTTCGCTTGCTAACAAGCACTTTCTTCTTTTTAAGCTCGGAGAACCCGTGAATTACCGATGATACGTCAACCATTCTCGCATAACCTCGTATTGCCTGGTAATGAAATTGTTAGCCAATGCGAATATGAAAAAAGACTACAAAAATATGCAAAATTGGCACGAAACCGAGTGAGAAATGCTTCGTCGTCAAAACAACAAAGAATCGCGAAGCGTGCGGCAAATTTCGCGCGCAATGGAAGAGAGAAAAAGTGAGAGAAAAAGAGATAGCGATGCAGGGTACAACAGTTTAGACACAATAGTGAGTCATGAGCAAAGAAACGAAGGGTAAAAACAGAGGAAACCAAAGACAATGGAAATCATTATCGAATCATTATCGCTTTGAAAAATAATACAGTATTCTTTTGATATTTTGACAGGAAAATGATGATTACTGTAGCATGGTGTATCGACTGTCTGCTTCTAACTAGGGTTGAAAGTTCGATATTACGAAATCGCATTCGAAACTCAATCAAATGAGTCTCGTTTCGAAACGAGCCAATATTCAATACGATATTGATACGATAATGCACGTAGCTCGACTCTCATTTCGCAACGCAGTCAAATCACCCTCTCGGTCTTGAAATTGAACACTAATTCTTCACCTCACTCTGAAGACCGGCCTCCCCTCTCCCTCTTTCAACGAATGCGAACGATACGATATTGATACGATATTGCACATAGTTCGACTCTCATTTCGAAACGCGACTCATTTACATGTCTTGCGTTTCGAAACGAGAGTCAATCATTCAAATTTATGCGATATTTTCGTTATCGTTATCGTTTCTTTAACCCTACTTCTAACTGTTTCCTCGCGCTCGAACGCAAGCTTTCGTCATTATTGCCTTGATTTTCTTGCTTTTATTCGCTAGTTTGCCATTTTCCAACAGTACTGTGATCTCAGTCCTCTCCTGTTTCCCTTTTCGGCATATCTTCACTCAATCTCAGCCGCACACTTTACTTTTCTTTTCGCGACTCTCGTTTCTTGTGTTGACATCTGCTCTAATTATTGCTTGCGTGATAATATTACGATATAAACACTGCGAATATTAGTATATGTTAAAGTTTTATCGTTGCTCAACATTAGAAGCGGAATAATCACATCTTTGCTGATTCTCTGTCCTCTCGTGGTCGCACTTTCTCATAGTAATACGCGAAGAATCGCTCGAGAATCTCCGAGGGCGTTAGTGTCTGCATTATGTCGGTTGTGAGCGCTGCAAGTAATCAGTTATCAAGCATTTCATAATGGTTTTCGAATATTTCCTGCCCGCTTTAACATTCCTTTGAACATCGCCTCTATTTCTTCGTGCTTCATAACGTGAAGATTCCTTCTCACCCGGGTTGATATCGAATTCGGGCACCATTCCCAGCTCTCTGATGGCAATGAGAATGCACAGATTGGCAGTTAGACCGAATACGCGCATTTCTGGGAACTGAAACAGTGTTGTGAAGTAGATTCATGTGTTGTAAATGCGATTCTCACATCGAAACCGTGCACGTTATAGTGTCCATGCAGCATATTCCAATGGTGATCATTCTTGAGGAAGGACTGTAGCGGAATCCATTCGGTCTTTGCTACCTGAACTTGCTTGATTCATTCTAAGATTGCGCGACCTTTTCGCACCTCATCCGCATTAATCGATAGCTCCGGCGTATCGGCTACCGTGCCCACTATCGTGTGCACCCACATGCCAGACAGCGATGTGATCGGCTCGAGCTCGTATTGTACTGTAACCAGTTCGCGATCGACTCCGATTTCCTGAATCACAGACGGCTTGGAGTACGGTAGATTACGGTACCTCTTGTGCTTCTCTGAAAGCGGTGTCCACTAGACTGGCGTCGCACTCCTCGCGTTTGCCTCCCGCTAGACATGCCTGTAAAGGTACACTTTATCGATTTTTATAGCGATTGAGACGCAATCGAAAGGAAAGATTGATGTTGCTTTCACTGACGGGAGTGACTTTGAAACACAGAACGACCTAATAACAATTAATTATTATACTCTCTTGCGATAGTTTTCTCATTTGATCCGATATTCCGCTATTGCCGTACCTCTCCTGGATGGCTCCTGAGATGCATTGCCCTTTTGCAGACCAGGACGCGCTTCTGTCGATCGATAATCGCGAGCACCGCCGCCTCCTGCTCCGCCATCTCAAAGGTACGGTATCTGAGGAGTACGGTAGACTGGTATCGATTAGAGAGTCTTATTTGTATTTTGGATGATATGGGACGATGAAACTAAACGAGTCAGGTGTGCGAGTAAAAGTAGGACAAGTGGATCACAATCCGAGGTAATAAAGGAATCAAAGATAGGTCCGAGCAACAGGGATAGGTCAGGTCGCCGTCTGTAGACTCTCTTATCTCACCACGATCTCTCGCCATGTCTCTAACCACATCTGGAGAGTGATTAGTAACATCTGCGTGTAGCGCCCATTCACAACTTTTTTCACTTGCTGTCTCGCTCAATCCAATTGCTCTCTCACAATCAGACACTCTCTCACCGCTCTCTAGACTCTCTGCGCTCTCCTCGCTCCACGTGCTATCTCACATCCCATCAGCCGGACATCTGGACACTGCTCTTTAGTATGTAGGCTATCGGCTGATTTCGCATCTCGCGCTCTCTTACTTTCACTCTGTCTCTAGGCCGGGCGGAGGCGCGCAAGGCGAGAGAGTGTGTGAAATGGAGAGAGCAGACGCAATCGGGGCTCGCCAGCTGTAGGAAGTGAAGGGCATTTCGTCCGTTGCCTCCGCCCGCCCTCCTCTTCCCCTCTCCCCGCCCACACTTAGCGGACACTGGGAGAGTCCGTCTCCTCTTTCATCCACCAATTCATCCCCTACCATCCCTTCTCTCTCTCTCTCATTCTAACCCTTCCGTTATTCGGCCTTTGCCTGCCTCGGTGACTCAATAGTGATGAATTCGATCGTTCACTCCAAGGTTTTTGGCGCGAGTGAACCCTTTGTGTGAAAATTTGGAGCAAAATTGGTCAACCGGGCGAGAGAGCATGCGAAACGGAAAGAGCTGCCTGACTAATAGTCGACACTGCTTGGGGTCCTTCTATGGTTAGGAGGAAAAACAAAGGATGCGTCTGGCGACCAGCCCCCTGCCTATTCATGGGAATAGCGAGGGAATTCTTCTAAGGCCCTAGCCGTCTTGCGCTGTTCCTTGTTGGAAGGCTGATTGATGATTGGCTTGTCCATTTTATGCTTTTTTAGGGAAAGTTCAATGAACAGTGACCGCCAAAGGGTTGCTGTGGATAATTTCTGGAAGAACGGAAGGCAACCAGGGTTAGTCAAGTAATGGGACGTGTGAAACAATGAGAGTCGCCAGAGGGTAAAACTGCTTCCACTTCAACAGTAGTTGGCTATTCCAGGAAGGCTGACTATTGTACTGCTGTCCAGTGGGTTCTATCTACACCACGTTAAATGGGAACCACTTATCGATTCTCAGTTTCTCACTGTCCATGCGAGATAGCCATCAGTCACGAATCTCATTTCCGTCTGTCTCTCTCGCTCTGCCTTGTTCCATCTCTCTCGCTGTTCCATCAGCCTGTCATGAATTAGCCCCACTCAATGGCAGTTAGGGGAGAGGGTGGGGGAGTCTGGGTCTGTCTGTATCGCATGCGGTTTCTGGAGTCTAATGAGAGTTGAAGCTGTGGGGAAGAAATATCGAAAATCTAGGCTACAACCGAAACTCATATTTTTCGTGAAACCTGAACCCGTTCTCGCTAACGATATTTTGACTTGGTCTTTGAGATTGATGAAAATGAACGAGATCATGAATCTAAGCTCCTGAAGGCAGTCATATTTTCCTTGAAACATGAGACGACCATTCCCATCTCGATTCTCCCTAGATGCCTTCTCATTGCAATCTCAGTCGCATCTATGGATCTTCTCTCTCTCGCTCATCTTTCATCCTTCCTCCTCCCCTATTCCATCCCTATCCATCCCCTCCTTTCTTCCATCTATCCGAAGGGTGGAAGATGGAGAGGGTAGTGTCGCATATAGAAGACCCTCGTCCCCTTGCGCACTCTCTCACTCAGCTTGATAGTTAGGGAGAAGGCGATATTGGAAGAGTAGCCTTCCTCTTCCTCCTCTCCGTCCAGCAGTCTATTGGT
>LS499953.1:126661-140776 GCA_900490845.1 Pristionchus japonicus | reverse complement strand
TTCACGAGGAAGATTTAATTCTGGTTTTGCTTGGTCTATGATCATTGTAACATGTCCTTTTGAAAACAAAGTCGTCAGATTAGTAGAAATAAATCAAATGTGTGTAGCCTCGCCCTTTTAAATTCTCTTCTTGAAAAACTGGTTTCTCAGAGGCGGACAGGCAGTGAACACGAAGCGAGCCGAGAGGGGAATGAGCGAATTGGCTATTGAGAAGATTGGACTGATCGAGGCGGATGATACGCTGTTGAAGGTTGGGAGAAGTTTATGAATAGCATTCTTTCTATCTGGAGTCGACAATGGATAGTGTCGGAAAGCAAGACTCCTCTCGAAAAAAAAATGGTTTGAATCATAGTGAGGTGTAGGTTTCACAGCCTTCTCATATCAAGGGCAGAATTAGAATCTCTAATTTCACCTTGAATCGGGAAATAGTAAACTTCAATCTCATATTTAGGAAACGAAGCTGTCCTCCTCATCGCGACGCAAGGAGGCACTCGGCAGTCTGCTGAAGCCGGTGAATGAGAAGACGAGGTACGGTAGGAGTACGGTCGGGACCAAAATATTGATTAGACCATCTATCTATAGAATATGGCTAACAAATGGTTTCCACCTTTAGAAGTTAGATAATTGTCCGAACTAACATTGGGCGCAAGTGGGTTTCACGAGGTTCTAATATGCGGCAGCAGCGAAATCCGTTGGTCGGTTCTTCTTTCCCGATAGAAAAACTCAATCAAACTCTGTCTTCAGATTCCGCCCGTACACTATCGGTCTCACGGGCGGGATAGCGTCGGGCAAGACGAAGGTGGCCGAGGATCTGAGGTGAGAAGGGTGATTGGTCTTTGATCTTTGATGATCTTTGATATTTCGAAGACTTGATTGATGCGCGAGCAAGCGTTGTTTCTTTAGGCTTCATAGAATCTATTTGGCTCGAAAAGAAATTCTCGGAACGATTTCCCTCTCTTCGACAGTAAAAAATCAGTAACACCGGAGCGAAAGTCTATGGGAGAGAGTGAGAAGCCACTGAATTCATCGCAGATCGATGGGCTACACGGTGCTCGACTGCGACAAGATCGCGCACGGAACGTATGCGGCTGGGTCTGGTAAGTGGAACAGATGATAGGGTTCATCTCTTCAATCGCTGTGTTTGCTTGAAGAGACAATGTTCGAATCACTAATGAGTATTGATACTTTTTTTTTTAAATTCACCGACTGATGATTTGCAACTGAGGGACTGTGTGTTTGTTCCTTATTGTGATAACGTGAAACCTATCACTCCCTTTTGCTTCTTCAGTTCTATCAACGCAGTTTCTGTTTGATCGATGGCAGAACATGTGAAGATAATCCGATCACTATTCAATGATCTCCCCTCTGCAGATCTCGTGAAGCAGATCGCTGCCGTCTTTCCTTCAGTTGTGAACGAGAAGGAGGAAGTGGATAGACGGGCACTCGGCAATATCGTCTTCAATGATACGGTGAGGTCTTTTCCGTTTCACTTGCATCATGTACTTTTTGGCCATTTTCTCGATGATTTGAGAGATGTATGCAATAAATGATCAATTCATGTTGTATTCTCCATTTTACTTCGAGTTTGTGAAACGTTTTTATTATCAATTTTGCAGTCGAAGCGACTGCAGCTGAACGCACTCGTGTGGCCGGCCGTACTGAAGGCGGTGGAGAAGGAGCTAGAGAAGGTACATGGTAGGAAACTAGTTGTAAGGCTCTTGAAAAGGTATTTTTAAGAGGAATATTTCTTGTTTGCGCAAATTTAGAAAGAGAGAAATCATGCGTGACATATTTAATCAATATTTGTACAAGTCAAGTGACGGCGAGCTCACTGGGCACCCATGGGTTCAGTGCGGTTGATTTTTATTTTGCATCTTTTTCCGCTATATTACTGAATTCCAACTTCAACTTGCATAGCATCTGGAATACTTCCCCTTCGCAGATTCCCTCCGACGCCGTTGTCTTCGTTGAGGCGGCGGCTCTCGTCGAGGCTGGATGGCCGAACGACCTCCACGAGACGTGGACTGTCTTCTGTGCGAGGTACGGTAGAGGGATACGGTAGCATGAGTTACGGTAGCAGGTGTAGAAGTGGTAAGATCAGAAATACGGAACCAAAGAGTGAGGAATACGGTAGGAAGCGGAATTACGGTAGCCAATATCGATCGATTGTAGGGCGGAGGAGCTGCGACGCGTGCAGCAGAGGGACAAGATGGATGAGCAGCAGGTACGGAAGTTGATAGTAGCACTGTATTCAAGATTGTAGTTCTTGATTTATGGGTTCAAAGAGCATGACGATTTCGTGATGAACTGGATAGAAAAACTGTCGAGGTCGTATGACGTATGATGTTCATAGAAGTTCGTTTTCTAAAAATCATTTATGTGGGAATCCACTCACAAAGCGATTTGGAGATGAACTGGGTAGTGAAAGCATCAATGCGTTCATTTTATTATTGGATGAGCGCTTGGTTCGAAAATTCACTGTCATGGTGATATCGTGCTGAACTGAGTAATGAAAGTATCCATGAAGTTAGATGATTGATGAAAGCTCCTTCGGCTTCTTCAAGTAACAATGAACTCCCTCATCAGGCGGAAGCTCGTGTCTCATCGCAGATCTCGAACAGAGAGAGACTCGCTGCTTCCCATGTTGCCATCTGCTCGGATTGGGAGAGAGATGTGACCAGAGAACAAGTGAAGAAAGCAGTCGAGGAGATGGAGAAGAGGAGAAAATAGAGTACGGTAGAGTAAATTGATTATATCGATTGTGTATAAAAATTTTGTAATTAGAGAATATTATCAGTATTCAGAGATTGTGATATGAGATAATCGATAAAGGCTGTGATTATACACTGGTATACTGTTTTATGCTGGAACTTTGACATGCAGGAGTTGAAAGAGGATAGCAAGGGTTATGTAGCTTTCACGAACTAGTTATGAAGGAAGGAGTGGGCTCACAATAATATCTCGATGGTCTGCCGCATAGAAATTTTTTTTTTCGGATCTTCATAGCGGCGATGAACGAACTGGTTTTCGAAAATATGTACACTGATTGGTAAGTCGGTATAAGATCAAGCGTAAATCTCCGCATTACGAAGTGTGATGTAGTGCTTGTCACCGGCGAATTTACACTGAAATGTGACAAATGTGAAGACTGATGACGACAAGATATTCTCATTCTCACCTTCACTTTCGCCTCCTCCGTCAATTCCATCAGATCGAAAGAACACTCCCTATTCCACTCTATCTCGATCGTATCGTAGTCATCGAGATCAGTTGTGATCGATGCCGTTTGCTTGCCTCCTGGAACGAGAAGAGTACAGTAGCTGGCGGATACGGTAGCTCGATCGAATGATAACCGATGATTAGATCACTAACCAGATTTCGTGACTCTCTTGAAGGTGAATGAGATCTCCGTACCATTGGCCACCATTTTGAGAGAGGCTTGAGGTCTGGAGTGTTTTGACTGAAAATAAATTTTGCGTGATAAAAAAATCTTTGAACTCTCGTTTACCGATTGATCCTTGATGCTCAGCTTCGTTTCTACTGGTCCGTCCTGGACTGGAGATGCTGGCTTGTGACTCTTCTCGATCGATATTCCTGTCCTGGAGAGAAAACAAGCGATAACTACCGTAAGCCATGAATGTAATGCTCACCAGAAGGTCGAGTCAGACATTGCTGCAGCAGCTGCAGCCGGCTGTGGGTCCTCGGGCACCTCTGGGGACGGATGCAGCAGCCGGGAGGGCTGCAGCTGCAGCAGCTGCGGCTGCCCTGCAGCCACTGCTAGAGGCATGGCCGGTTGCTGGTTGAGACGAGCACAGATGTTGCGAATGTACGCAGGGATGGGTTCTTGGTCGAGATCCGACTCGACTGAGCACTGAGAGATGCTGTCGTAGATGGGGTCAGCTGCTGCAGGTTCAGGATCTGCAGCAAGGGAGGGACGAGCTGCAGCTGCTGCAACCGGGGTGGAGAAGGTATTGGAGGGGATGGTGACGTGGAAGGTGGGAGAGGCCTTAGAGTTACGACGAGAAGAGATGAAGGAGCGAATCTGAAATTTTGGGTGTGTTATCGATTACTCCGGAGTGAATTTGGTAGATTTGCACAAATGTGGTAAAGTGGATAGGCTGAAGCACACACCTAATTTGCACCCAATTGCAAATCCGAAATCGGACATGTAATGGAAGCGACGGAGGGATGAAAGAGGAGACAAAAACAATGCTAGACAGATTTGTCATGTGATTTTCGAATGCGTTTGTTTGATACTAGTCTGGCTTTTCTATTGATTTTTGTTGTTCTAGTTTAAAATAAAATCGATATCTCACCGTGGTTCGGAGTCTCGTGAAGCAGCCTCGTACCGTATTCTTCTTCTCCTTTTTAGGAGTGGAAGGGAGTGGCATGGTAGCTCGGAAAGACGATAAATTACAGAAGTAATCAAAGAACTTGTGACTCCTTGCACCTATTTTGGCGTCGGACTACTATTCGAATGAGAAGGTGGGAGAACGGGAGGAGGGAGGGATGGGGGCATGACCAGAGGGAAGGGCGTGAGAGACAAAAGGGAAGGGATGGGTTACTCTCTCCATCTTATGTTGTCTCTCGTTCTGTCTAACAATGGATGGAATCATGATGAAAGAGATTCTCACCGGTTAGATAATTTCAAGGAAGAATTGTACCCTATTCTTCAATTAGGATGTTCAATGCATGAGAATCTGCGGATTGTTTTCTAATTATCAAGAACGATTCAATGAGGCAGAAAGGATGTGGGAACGAATTCAAATCTACTGAAACGAAAGATCGAATAGGAAGATTGTAGGTTTTGTTTGTTGTTCTATATCAGAAATATTGTTTTGAACTCTGGCGAAGTGCAACGAAACACAATTTCCTTCTTGGAAGTCATAGATTTTATCGTTGTCCATGAAATCTATGAAAAAAGGTGCTCCATTGTGCAGAAAACGGAAGAATTAGGTCGAAGGCAAAAGATCACGGGATGGGGTTCAATAAGGAACAAGAAAGGGGATATTGATAAGATAGAGAAAATTCAAGCGGCAGGTGCGGGTTCAGAGTTGAGAATGGGATTCTGGACGGCTTCCGGAGGTCGGTAGACTATAAAATTAGAGGGGCATAGCTCGTTATTACTGATAGAAGAAGTATCGAGATGGATGGAAACATCGGAAAGATCGATTGAGTAGAGAGACACTTCATCATCTTCAAAGATCTCATCGAAATATCCGATTGAAGCCTCGGATTGGATGGAGGGAGAGTAGGGACGAGTGATCTGAGAGATTGGACGAGAGAAGAGACCCGCTGACTCGTCGAGTGCAGCAGCTGCAGCAACTGCATGAGTGGGAGAAGCGATGGATTGAGAAGGAAGAAGAACGTAGAAAGTAGGAGGAGAATGGAGAGGAATGCGACGGCCCGGAAGGAGAGAACGGATCTGGAATGGAAATTTTGGTTGAGGAGACGATGGCTGGTCTATTGGTCAGAACGGGATCATCAAAAATTTGAGGACAGTGTGAAACATATTAGGTTGTACCATAAGTCTTGCTCGTTTTTTCTCAAAGTGGCTGCCAATCCCCTCAATGAAGAGTAGCCTTCAAATGCATGGGGGTAATTCAAAGTTCCTTCGTTATACTTCCTACCCACACGCTGGTTCAATCGTTATATCAATAACGAGGATACTGGAAATTGTCAAAGTATGCCTTGTTTCGAGGATCAAAAACACGATATCACGAAGTGCTCTGCTAAAACGACTGATCAGATCGAGCCGCTCAGGCGCTTATTTTGAAGACCAACCCTTGTGGTATGAATTCTATGAAAAGCGGAACACAGATCCATCTGACAGTTATTAAATGGAATTTTGTTTCGAACTACTCGGTTTCGAGATTGCGGAAAAATTCATCTACGAAGAGGAAGCCTTTGAAAATATTTGAATAAATTTTCAAATTTTAGCCATTTCATAATTTTTATATATCTCGAGTAGCAATTTGAGTATAAGCGGTCAACTCATATCATTCGAAAGATGAGATGACTTTGTACTATATGCTTTCAAGGGGCTGGATAGTCTGCAGAATGAAGCGAGAAACAGCGCTTCAAAGTTGCTGCTCAAAAACGAGCAAGACTTATGGTACAACCGAATATAAATTGTGCGTTGCAAAATATTGAAAACTTACGGATTCGAAGTAGGAACGAAGACCAGAGAAGCATCCAATCTTCTTCTTCTCCTTGGTGAAAGTAGTAGAAGAAGGAGAACGGGAGAGAACCATTGTAAATGAGAAGAGGAGTTGTGGTTTTGGTAAATGTGATGGTAGACTGATCCTAACTTTACTCTGGTCACCTATTTATACCAGATAGTTGGTGGCATCCAGTCTTGAGATCGGATGCCGAATGGAGAAGACTGTAAAGTGGAAAGTGTGAACGGAACGCCCAGAGGAAAGGTTGTAGTGAACGGGATCAAGAGTTCAAACTAGTGCGAGAACATCTTGAAGAAAAGAAATAATCTTGAATAAAACTCGAAGTTTGGGATACTCGAATTTTGGGATACGGTAGAAAATAGCAAGAGCAAGAACAGTGTTGGAAGTGATCGATGGAATTCCGGATGAAAAGGGTTATTTTGAACAAAGACTTGTGCTGGAATCGATCTCTGGCAGACTATTTTGCAAACACCCTCGCAATGTCTCGCTATTCTAGCCCGTTCGATGTTTCCTAGTCCTCATATTCTCGGTTTCCATCTCTTGTTATTTCAACCCTCTGATGCCAAACCAACCGACTTGAGAAATCTTTCTTTATCAAAGCCGTAATGGAAATGCAGGCACAGGTGTTATGAGCAATAGGTTCGCGGTCAATGGAAATCGATGGGGGTGAGTTTGTGATCACTCAAATCTGATGGACCATTAGGTGGATGGAATGATCGGAGACATCGATAGAACACAGGGAGTAGTTGTCTTCCTCGAACATATCGTCGAACCATCCGATCAACTCATCGGAATTGATGGAGGGAGAAGGAGAAGAGGAACGAGAGATGGGAGAGGAAGCACGGGAGAAGCGAAGTGTGACGTCAGAAGATGAAGATGCAGCAGTTGCAGCAGGCTTGATAGTGGAGACAGCTTGAGTAGGCAGAGGCACGTAGAAAGTAGGAGGAGATGGAAGAGGCAGACGATGACCGGGAAGTAGAGAACGGATCTGGAAAATGATGACTTTATTTTAGGGATAAGGTCCTGGACCGATTGATCTTCAAAATGCTAAAGATAAGGATAGAGTGAAACATAAGATTGTTTGAGGAAAGAGTAAGAAACTAACCGCAGCCAAGTAGGGACGGAGGCCAGAGAAGCATCCAATCTTCTTTGACTCTTTGGTGAGAGCAGTAGAGGAGAGAGAAGAGGCCATTGTAGATGATTAGATGAGTTGAGGTGAGAGACTGATGATATGCGGGCTGTGGGTCTCATTATATAGTAGGAGATGTGTCCGATCTTTCTGTTACGACTGTCTGTGTTGATGTGTCTGTCTGTCCAATCAATCGGAATGGCTGTAAATGAGTGTGAGAACACGTGCACGTCGATCCAGAGGGCATGTTGTAGGCAAAGGGGCTGAGGTCGAAAGGTCAAGAGGTCAAACTAGGGATCGAGAAAATAAAAGAACTTTCCATTTGAGGGCTGTATAAAAAAATTAGGTTCGCAAATGATACCTTATAGTTTGAGATGAAAAAGTAGCGCGCAAGCGTTCAGGATAGAATAAAAAAAGAAGGTTCGTTGAAGAAGCACGTATTTTGCAAAACCGGGATGGAACAGAAACGAACACAAAGAAAGTCAGAGAATTCGAGATATCTGATTGTCTGATTGATGATTTGGAAAATGTTTGTTTAGACCCGAGCATTCCCAGTTACTCAGTTCCCTGTTCTCTCATGTTGAAACTTTAGACTTCTGATAAATTTTTGGAACCATATTTATCAGCACAGTACAATATAAGAAACATTATCGAAGGGATTCACACATTAGCCATTAGATGGATCGACGTATCGTCAAGATCGATCGAGTGCAGAGACTCTCCGTCACTGTCGATGATTGGAAGATCATCAGTCCATGGTTCAGAGTAGAGAGTGGGAGAGTGAGATCGGGGAATGGGAGAAGAGGGAGGGGAGAAGAGACCGGATGTCTCATCTGATGCATGATTGAGAGATTCAGTGGATGGAAAGGAGAGAGGAACGTAGAAAGTTTGAGCAGTTTTGCGGCGAATACGGCGACCGGGAAGGATGGAACGGATCTAGAAAAAAAGGATTAGAACAAATTGAAGGCGTTGAAATTGTTCAGAGTAGTTCATTTGAAGAGATAAGGATAGCATGAAACATAAAAAATATTAGGCAATGAAAATTTCAACTGACCGATGCGAAGTAGGGACGAAGGCTGGAGAAGCATCCAATCTTCTTCTTCTCCTTGGTGAAGGTAGTAGAGGAGGGCGAACAGGATAGACCAGCCATGATGGAGGAAGGTCGAGGTGTTGAACGGACGGTAGGAGACTGATACTGGCCCTACTGTGGCCCCCCATTTTATACCGGCAAGTCGGTAGCACCCAGTCTCGAGATCGGAATTATGAACGGAGATGGCCTGTGATAAATCTCAATCCCAGTATGCCCAGAGGGTAAATTAGAAATTATACTGGACGAGATGAAGAGTCAATAGTTCAGCTTGGCTTCAGAAAGCAAACGAGCAAAACATGAAATGCGTAGGGAGCAGAATTTGATGCGAAAATCATTTGCAGCTTGAATGAGATTCTATTTCCCAACTCTTCTGACCTTCGCGTCATGAGAAACAATGATAGAAAGTCCAGAACGTTCAAGGAAGACATATGAAATTCGGCACACTTTGTATAACTCTTCCTGTGTCTCACAATGTGTAACACTGTGAAAATATTTTTAAAATGTTTATTATTTGTCCTACTTCTGTGAACAATCGGAATACAAACAAACAATAAATAACAAATAAATTCCTAATTGATGGTGATCTTATGCAGATCTCCAGTATGACTAACAGTAGTCTTTCCTTTGAAACCTTCCAACTGAATGAATACGGTATGATTCCACTTGATTTCGAGTTCATCAAAGGTCGTCGAATCCAAAGAGAAGGTTGCCGATCTTCCATCTTGATGGTTAATTCGCATCCGAATTGTTGATCCACGGGCAGTAAAACTTAGGTTGCAGACTGATGAGGAACCCTGAAAAGACATAGATAGTTATCGATAACTGACTGATTCTACATACAGTTGCATCTATAAATCGATAATAGCTATTTACCGTACCGCAACATCATTGATCAACATCTGACGAAAGAGTGGACGAGCGGGATCGGGAGTAGCGACGAGGAACGTTTCTTTCGTGAAGTACGATGAGAGCAGGAGATTTTCAGTGATGGGCTGGGGCTGAAAATCAATGTTGATTAGCTAATTCGTCAAACCAATGTCTTTTATAAGATGAGCTGACAGTCTTCACCACCGATTGAGAAAGGCACACCTTGGAGGTGGAGAGATCCGATTGGTTGTGGATGGCACACACTTTGCACATGATGAATCAGCGAGAAGACGGAAGAGCAACTGTAGAGGTGAAGTAGATGGAAAGAAACTGATAGATTGAGTGATAGCGGTGAGCTTATATAGTTAGTAGAGCTTCCGATCTTGTTACACGGAAGATCGTCTGAGTGTTTTACAATCTACGATCAGACGGAGTGTGAACTTCTGATTTACGACGGAATCCTTGAACTCTTGATCGAAGTAGCTAATAGATCGAAATGTCATACCGTTTTAGTGAGCCCCACAATACCTTTTCTTGTTCTCAACCAACAACAATCGATAGTTGTACTTATTTATCGACAGGCAACACGCACGCGCACAAAGACATCACTCAGGTTCTACAGTAATCTGTCGATTATCGATTAGTTCTAATCGCTATGGTAAGGCACCGTTAGTTCAGTCAAGTGAGTTGGGGCCGAGGTTGGGGTATGCGGTAGGAGCAAAGGCGGGAGGAGTCGATATATCGATCGATAATCGTTGTCGGGTACTGTAAAATATCACTTGCCAATCTTCACCTACTACTTAGTAGTCTAGATTCGTTGTACATACAATAAGTGAGTAGAAATATGAACTAGAAAGGAAAGAAGTAGACCTAAGAGGAAAGAAAGGAAGTCGGGAACCAATGAAAGGGATGAATCAGTATCTTTTGGTTAGCATCAGACACAGAGCACAATTCGGGTAATACAAAGGCAGGACGAGGCTACAACTAAGCAAATCAGCCGGATAAAAACGAATCAATCACGGGGAAAAAGCAACACTTTCAGACAAATCGATAATACCTAAAGAGGGTACGGTAGTCCCGCGCTGCGGGAGTCACAAACACAGGGGAGTATGCACAGGCAATGGACGGGAGAAGGAAAGGGGCGGGACTTGACCCTGAATCAGGGTCGACTCCAAATCAATCGATAATTCACTTTCGGTTCGCCGTGATCGCATCCACGATCTGCCTGGGTACGGTCATCGACTGATCATCGACGATGACGATATCGTACCCATCGAGGTAGTACGGTAGCAGATGATCCTTCTGGAAGACGATCGATTATCGTACGTCCTAGTTTCGAAAATCCCTGTGCATTCTTGGTTCACCAACTATCTAAAGAGTTGTCGATCTTGCAACAACGATTCGTTTTCCGGCTCTTCTCAAGCACAATAACCGCCACAGCTACCGTA
Source organism: Pristionchus japonicus (assembly GCA_900490845.1). NCBI lineage: Eukaryota > Metazoa > Nematoda > Chromadorea > Rhabditida > Neodiplogasteridae > Pristionchus > Pristionchus japonicus. The sequence goes on along the minus strand of LS499953.1, from coordinate 130,060 downwards.
CACCCTACAGTGAGCTACCGTACCTTGTTGAGGAAGGCGATCTTGAGAGTGTCAGCCTCCGAGTGGTTCTCCACTCCCACATCCATATGCAGATCTCCCATCGAGTCTCCCATGAGGATCACGTTGTCCCGCTTGCGCATCTCGTGGAAGAAGTTCACTTCCTGAAGGGGGGGGGGATTATTGATTGAGTGATTGATTACTTTTTTTCACGAAATTCTCATCCAGAAATCATGGAGGCACTGAGCGCTCTTGAACACCTAGTGCAACTCAAACAAATCAAGCAAGTACGTGAATTCATTTCGATACTCCACAACGAACCTCCTTGCTGATGACCTTGCCGTTCTTGTTGAAGGTGTGGATGAGCGGCTCGCGGAAGCCCGACACCACCTTCTGCAAGATTATCGATTGACCATTTTCACTTTACCGTACCTTGCATCGCGTCACTACATTAATCAATTGTATCGTCTCCAATCAATACTCTACCGTACCTTGTCGTCGTAGGTCATCATGTTGGAGATGATGTGCATGTTGGCGGGCACGGCGCCCAGGCGCTGCGCGAGGAAGATCGAGATGATGTCGCCTGAAGGAGTAATCGATAATCACTCTACCGTACTCTGTCGTGCTACAGTACCCTATCAGATCGATCTACCGTATCCTAACGTAATCCCAACTATCTACCGTACTCACCGATGCCGGCGGAGAACATGACGAGCGGGACGCGCGCCGCGTCAAGGTGCGCCATCAGCGAGTCCGCCGCGTCACTGGAAGAGAGGGATTATTGAATGATGATTACGCAAGTGATATTAGCAGCTACAACCGGCCCATATGATCATTGGAACCGCAGAACGACATTTGTCAATATTCTACAAACAGAACGATAATTTAACTGTCACCGCAATCCTCATGAACTACTATAATTCCTGCGAAGCATCGATGCAAATGACAAATCATCAAATGCTCTTGGTTCATTGTTCGCAACCATTTTCGCAACCCCAATCCTTCATCATTACTCAATCAGCCCTCGATCCCCACTTACCGTAGTCTGATGTTCGAGTGGAGGACGAGCTGCTCCAGCACTGCTCTCTGCACGCCCTTCGCCACGATGGCATCGTGCGACTGACGCCACCTGCAGCGGGGAATCGATTAGGTACAGTAATTGAGAACCTTCGGGCAATCTACTGTCTACTGATTCGTTTTATAATGAATAGTTTTTATGGAAGACATATTGGCTAGCACAATCTTCAACTGCATTACAATTCCTGTGAAACACAAATCGTTTGTGCACACAACGGGTATTTTCCGCGATTTGTGACGCGCCACATTCAAGCCACTAACCTCATTGCGTGATTGCTCAATCACAAGCCAATATCTGATACATCGACTCTCACAAACCACAGTTCCTTCACCCCTTCTGTGAATCATTTATTCCCCTTCTTCTTTTCTCCACGACAAAACAAATCTAGCTGCTTTCGCTCTCTTCCCCCATTACACCATACTCACCACGACTCCATATGCGGGATCTTCTCCTCGATGGTCATGTTGCCGTCGAACTCGATCGGAAGGAAGTGAGCGGACAGCTCCTTGCACTGCAAAATCACATGTTTGACGCACCGAACTTCCCACCCACCCCTAGACTACGGTAGTCGATAGCCCACCTTGGCGGCGAGATCGGCCATCTCGACTGCATTGTCGAACACGCCGTGGGTGGTCCAGCATCGCTCGCCCTTCTCGTCGTACGCACGCGACATCGTGTGGTCGAAGTCGGAGATCACCTGAGAAGAGTACTGTAGGATATTGATTGAACATTGCTATATTTTTTTGATGAAGTGCCTTCGGCGCATTGACTTTACAGTCCCACCCTCCTCAAGATCACTCGCTGAAGCGGACAAGTGACTACCCTTCAGCTATAATTGCACAATTTTGTTGTTGTTCTGTAGTTCTTTCTAATCCCTTACGTCCACAATAATCTACAGTATCTCAAGTTTTTTTTGCACAGGAAACAACTTGACATTGCCATCCCGTGCTCTGCCCAACCCAAGATCGCTTGGTGAAGCAGACGATCACCATGAACCACTACTCACCAGCAGCTCCTCCGCTCCTCCCTCGATCATCTTCGCGATCTTGGCCAGCGCGCGCTCCGGGTTCTTCATCTTGATCTGCAGAGGGATACGGTAAGCACTTCAACGTATTTCCTCTAGCATGATATTGTTCTTTTACAGGTGCGAGGGTACCGCCTATTAAACAAAATCTGTCGCCTTTCCTTATCGCCCACTCGTTCGGCCTCAATCCACCTACTCCTCTCAACTAGCTGCACTCACATGACTCTGCTGCAGCGCCGCTCGGACTGCTGCTGGCACTGCGGTTGCTGCAGTTCCATTCGTCGCGGCTGCTGCGAGCTTCTTGCTGGGCGAGACGGACGAGGGCAGAATCACCTGCAGGGAACGGGTTGCAGGGTGCTATGAAGTTGAGAGGAACCAAGGACAATACTCCTACGTACGGATCTACCGTATACCTGTCTGAGCGTCGTGGTCGTCGTGTCGGGAGCCATCGTGGGTTCGTTCGGGAACTCGGCGGGCGCTTCGGCTGCAAGAAGGTAATCGATAATTCGGTGCTAAAAGTCGAGACGAAACTGTGATTGGATATTCTATTGGCTCCTAACGTGCAAAAATCGATGACACTAACATCCATACGCATTCATACCCATCATGAGGCACCTACTCTCCTAGCGCGCTTTACTATTCCAAAAATAAAAGCCTAGTTGCACAAAGCTCCTAGCAACCAGTCCATCTCTCATCAGAGAGATATGACCGACTGATGAGGCTCCCTCTCCATCCTTCCTTTTATACCCACCATCTGCTCATTATCAGTCATTCTGGGGCCTCGCTCCCTTAGAGTCCATCGCTCTCCCTCCCATTCATTTTATCTCTCTCTCTCTCTCATCTTCCGTTGCTCTCTACTCGCACAAGACGCCTAGAGACCACTCTACCCGGCGAGAGCGCCAGACGAGCAGTCAGACGACTACTGATGGCGTGCGATGAGAGGGATTCTACTGATAGGAGGCGAAAGACAAGCGAAAAGGCAGAGACGCAGAGTGCGAGAGACATAGGGAACTGCTCATTATCAGCCATTATCAGCAGTGAGAGAGAGAGAGAAGAGACCAATTGCATTTCGGGAGGGAGCCAATGGATTTCGGGAATGGTCCAACCTTATCAGTAAAGTGATTAGAAGCCTTTCGCCGTCCACTATACGATTTCAACGAAACTGGACGAATCCATGTTTCAGAGATTCTATCAAACCAAGTGTTTCCGAGGATGGCTAATGGATAGACTGCAGAGGCATACTAAAAATACCTAAAACCAAATGCGCATCACCACATGCACACTGTACTACCCCTCAAGG
>LS499953.1:98548-111501 GCA_900490845.1 Pristionchus japonicus | reverse complement strand
CCTGCAGCAGCTGCAGCTGCGATTCCGCTGCCGAAGGCGCTCTTCGTCTCCAGCGGCTTCACCACCGGCTTCAGCGATAGCGATACCTGTGAATTTAAGCATTAATATATTTTTCCAATCAAATCGTCGAACGGAGCACTATTGCTAGTTTCTCCACGCACAACAACATTGTCCGAAACACCAACTCTTCAAAAAAAAAATCGTATTCAATCATGTACTTATTTACCATTGAATTTTCAGCTCACGCATGTTTACAAGGATCTGATGAAACATCGATCATCTCGCTACACATTCACATGAACAATCTTCTATTTTAATATTTATTAATTAACTAATTAAAATTACCTTGGTGGCCTTCTCCTGCTTCTTCGCCCACTTCATCATGTCCTTCGCTATCTCCGACGGCGTTTTCTGAAATAAACCAGATAATTTTAAAATTTGAAATTATTTAAAGAACACACAAGACCCGATATTTTTCGCCTGCGCTGCTGCACTAAACGTGAAAGCAGCAGTCCGCCAATGCTTTTCAATTTGACTTCCTCACCAGGCACTTTACACCTGCGCTGCTGTTTCAATAGCTATAACGAAACCGGCCCCTCGATACGTAACCCCCATCTCGTATATCTACAACCACCCTCACCTTCTCGTCCTTCTTCTCCTCGGCCACCACTCCTCCGATGCCTGCAACCACAGGTGCTGCCACGACTCCGTTCTGCCCCCAGCCGGACCGCATCGCCTGCGCCACCTTCTCCTGCAAGGGAAATGAATCGCTACACGTTATCGATCCCCGTCCGAGTCGACATCCATGCAACAATTCAGACCCATATGCACCGCGCTACAATCGCTCTATGAGAGCCCGGATATACGATAGAGAGTAATTTCCGTGTCGACCATAGTGGTAAAAATCAAATTTAGATCACGAGACACTCACCCTATCCTCCACCGGAATATACGTCTTGAAGTGCGCATCCCAGTACAGCCACTTCTGCATCACATTGCAGAAAGAGTACCTGCAGAAAATCGAATTTATATATTGTCTTTTGCGAATTTAATGATCCTTGAAACGTCAGATTGTTGCTTTGTCATTCAGTTAAGCAGTGATTGAGGTCCAAGCTATCCCAAATAATCAAACAATTTATTTGGCAAGTAAATCAGTCATTTTATACTACTCACGTCGTCTTCGGGTCGTAGTAGTACTTCGTCACGTTATCAAACATGTAGCCAGTTTGCGGTTCCGGTGTCATCGATTGCGGATTAGGACCTTCTGCGATCGATCGATTAGTCTACCGTACTCCCGCCCAGTCAATCGACAACTGCCCCCCACTCACCATACTGCTTGAGGAATCCAACTGGCGTCATGATGTGTCCGAGCTTCTCTGGCTGTTGTGGAGGGGGCTGGGTTGCAGCTTGGGCCATCTGCTGCACTTGCGTCAGCTGTTGTTGCATGGCAGCCAGCTGCGCCTGCAGCATCGACGGGTCAGCTGCAGCCGGCTGCTGCTGCTGTTGCTGCATGTGCTGCATGTGCGGGGGCGGCATGCCGTAGGGAGTAGATGCAGCCTGTTGTGGCTGTTGCTGCATGGCGGGCGGCGGCATGTTCATGTTGGGCATCACCATGCCCATATGAGCAGCCGCGGCCAGCTGCGACTGCAGCAGCTGCTGCTGATGGGGAGATTGAGGGGGCGGCTGCTGATGCTGATGGCCCATCATGCCCATCTGCAATGGGGAGACACTTGTTGATTTATTGTTGCCTGATGTTATCACAAACGTCAGACGAGTAACTTTTTAATTCATCTTCGTGCCTGAAGGAAAAAAAAAACATTTCAACGACCCGGTACGTAGCGGTACCACAACATCTACTTGATCCCATCAATCCCAATAAGCCAATGGATCCCCGATCTGCACGAACAAAAGTAATCCCCTCACCGTCGGCTGTTGATGCATCTGCTGCTGCTGTGGGGGCAGCATGCTCGGCGGCAGGAGCATGTGCTGCATAATCAGTCCCTCCATGCCCGGCTGGCGCAGGAAGGTGGGCGGAGGATGGGACGTGTCCACGTGGGCTGCAAGAAAATTTCATTAAAAAAAACAACAACAACAATAATAAAACTATCAAAAACAAATACCTGCAGCGGGTGCAGCTGTGGGCGGAGCTTGCTGGTGCATGCTGGGCGGGGGCATGCCGAATTGTGACATCATCGCTATAATTAAAATTTGTAATCTACGGAAGCCAACGAAGACGAATTGCAACCCCACATCCGTGACTCAATCCACCTACATAGTGAAACAGACAACCAGCACGTTGCTACGAGTTGTAGCCTACAAACCGATTGTAAATTTGAGACCGGGTAAAAAAAGTTGGATTTTACTGTCACGATCAGAGCACCGATTACGCCACCACTACCCCTTCCCTATACATCCCCACGATGAAACCCCAACAACTCACGGTTCATTCCGGGTGGCGGCATGCTCATTCCTCCTCCTCCTCCCATACTCGACATACTGGGCGGGGGCACGCCGTACCCTACTCCGCCTCCTCCTCCATAGTTGTTGCCGACTGAGGCTGGCTGCTGCTGCATTGGCTGCAAATAATTTATGTATCTTTTTTACAATTGAGATATAAAAAAACCAATCGAATCTACAAAAAATCAATAACCACCGTAACTCACCATCTCTCGGTGCTGGTCCTCCGGCGTTTTGGGTCGCACAGTGATCACCGCTTTGGCCAGGACAACGTCCAGCGAGAGGCGAGCGAACGTCGTGATTACTGTAATCGATTGGTCAATACCGTATCGCCAAGGCGACCCCAAAACATAGAGCGTGTGTGCTGATCAGTTGTCTATCGTTCTACTACCGTACCCCTTACCCATCTCTCCGTGCACTTGGAGGGGACTCTTCGAGAAGAGACCGAGCAGCATCGAGGCGTCCTGTGCACTGCGCAGCTGCACCCATGCGAACTCGCGCGAATCAGACTGCAATTATTATATTTCGATTACGATCAAATTTAATAATTAATTTTTTTTTAAACGAAAATTCTCACCAGATGGAATCTGACGATGGGCATCATTCCTCCGGTCGCTCTCGTCAGCACATTCATCACTGCGTTCTCGTTCGTGCCCGGAGGCAGATCACGAAGGAGGAGGGCTGGAATGGATTAATTAAAAAATGTTTTTATTTATAAATATTACTATTTGTTGTGAATGAATCGTTTTGCACCGACAAAGACAGTGAAATCAATTTGTAATTCACACCACTCGTTAAACTCACTATCGCTCGGATCCTTGCCAACATCGCTGTAGCCGCGAGCCGCCAGTGAATCGCTCTCTTCCTGCAATCGATGATTGAGAACTGCTATAGACAAGTTCCGTAACCTGACTACCGTAAATAAACAAAAATCGATACCTTGGAAAGATTACAGTGGAAGCACGTATCGCGCTGATGGTAGTTCAGGACCGTCTTGCACTGGAAAGGTTTATCGATTAGCCTGCTACTTCATGTATGTATCAGATCTTTCGAGAACTTGTGATTGCTACAATTGATCTTCAATTTTTTGATAAGTACCATTTCAAAGCAATAGCTTCGCGTTCAAAACACTCTGTAGAATCAAAGAAGACTAATGCAAAACAACCGTGGTATAATAAACCACATTCAAAAATCCTCTATTGCCTCCTGCCCATTATGCTCAATCAGAGATCTCTAGACAAAATCATCGATTGCTTAGCTACCGTACCCCTTCCCTCGAAGGTACCGTACCTTGGCGCATTGCCAGTCTCTCCTCTGGATGCACTCGTCATCCGACTTGAGCACTAACTCTGCCGCCACTCTCCGTCCATCCGAGAGCGTTAGCTGGTTCTGAAACATTATTATCATCACCTAGTCTCTTCCCCATCTCAGTCCAACTTTCTCCAATTCTGCTCTGGAGAAAGAAGAACCTCCCTCTCAAGAAATCCCACAAAACCCAAGAAAAAATTAGATTAATGGCTTCTTCTCCATCTTGATTGCTGAAAAAAAATAGGGAGATGTCAATAACTTCTTATCAGCTGATTCTTCTCCATGGTCGAAAATACTGTAGAAAAAATGAAAAAAGGTCCCGATCTGGGACAAACAAATACAAATTCCCGGCGTTGTGCTTCGTTGGCACCCTGCCAAAAACCTTGTTCTGCTCCATCCACTTGTTGGCCGTGGCAGCATCCACAAATTCGACGAATCCCAACGTGCGGCTCGAGCCTGGACATGATTCCACTGGTTACTGACTGATTGAAGGAAGACTAAGGACTATACCGAGCTAGGATATACGATGGATCTCAATTTGAATCGGATCGATAGCTAAAACAAGACGGGTCTCATTGCCAACACTGATCACAAGTACAATGAGAACAAAGTCATGGAAAATGAATAGTCGATGAATATAAATATTTAAATAATTAAATTGATGCGAATGTTCCATCATAAAATGCTGAACAAACAGACGACTCAAGTCTCGAGTTGTTGGTCACAAGATCTAGTATCTATCTCAGTCTTGAGTCAACTGAGAATTACAAGGAGAAAGACTTCAAGAAGACCTCAAGTAGCCCAAACTGACCGCGTTCTTGCTTATCGACAATCTTGACTTCGGAGGGCATGTAGCCTTGACGTGCGAACAGCATCGTCAACTGTAACAAATTCGCACCCTCATTTTGTGCACCCAAGAGCCTTTCCGTGACATACTAATCGATAATTCACCGACCGGTTCATGCTGCGTCCCATAATCCAATTGGGTAATGAAAATCCGCTTGGGTGGGCCTCGCTCACGCTCCTACAACATTGAACAAACTCAGTCAATGTCAAATTTAAAATATTTTCGAAAATAAACTGTACGTCGGGAGAACGTCTTCGGTATCGATCGCGACTTCTCGAGCGGCGACGACGTTCATCTGAAATTAATTGAAAATCAGAAAAGGTCGATTGATAGCCGAAGTCCAAGAAAATCGATAATTATGCCTGGAGATCTTCTTCTGGACGATCGATCGCGCGGCGAGCGAGAGCGGGATCTCTCACGACGACTGTAGCTTGGAGGCGAGTTGTTGCCGACAGCGTTGTTCTCACTTTAAGGAACAACTTCAACCAGGCGACGCGGAAAACGACAGAAGCAAAACGCGACGAAAAAAGGCGCGTAAAGGCGAATCAAACCGTATCAATTTTCCCCCATTGGCCAACTTGTTTTACCGTGCAACGTTTCTCCACGATTCGACGGGCGGATTGCCGCGCGACGAGTACGACGAGTTCTGCGGCGGCGACTCAAACTGCTGCGAGTAGTGGTGCTGCTGGTACTGATGCTGCTGCGGGTTGTTCCCGTTAGAGCCGGGTGGCATGCGCCAAGACGACCCTTCCATGGTTGGACCTGCAGGAGTAGGGCTTGGTTGATACGATTGAAATACATTTTAAGCGAGAAATAATCGATAAACCGTGAAAACACTAAAACGACGCGAAATCGAAAGCACGAGTGCGGAAGCACCCGACGAGAATTCATGCCACTGGGTCTACCGTAATCTTTCGGCAAGGCGCACACCATTATTGCATCGAGAACTAACTCTTATTATTTAATTTTTATAGCAAGATTTTTGCACATTGTTATTGTATGTTGTAGCATACATTGTGGAACAATCAATGACATCGTCAAAATCTTTATCGGATCACTTGCTAGGATGCATATTGGATCTCTTCTGTTTACTCGTCATCTCCTCACTTCGGATCCACCGGACGATGCACGTGGAAGGAGACTTTCTTAAATGATAATTGGATAGATAGGGCTTAATTAATTAACTAATCACCTCATCCCGCGAGATGGACACGACTCCCGCGTAGTTCTGGTAGGTACCGCAGTAGCGAGGAGCGGAGAAAATCGAGATCTGACCAATTCGAAAATTTCGAAAATCAGGAATTCCAAAGTCTCACCAATCTCACGTCCATGCCCGGCTTCTCGAAGATGTGGTAGCCCTCTGTGGCGACCTGAGATGGCTCAGAGATCAAAGATCAAATCAATTTTTTTCAAAAGTTTTTAATTCGAAGCAACGCTTATGGATAGCACAAGTTCTGATGAAATATGAAAGATCAAAGATCAAACTCTCACCTGATGAGCGCGGATGATCAGTCCGATCTGCAGTTTGGCGCAGAACTCCTGCAGGGCGTTGTAGCCGAAGACGCGAGACGCGCCACGAGGACTCTCCTGGAGGGATCAGAGATCAAACTACAAACTACAAAGATCGAAGACCAACCTCATACTTGTCGACCTTAGCGTCGGGATCTCCCCAGGTGAGGTCGGCGCAGATGCCCAGATCGGGAATGTCGCACGGACGCTCGATGCGACGGAGCTGCGAAGATCAGAGATCAGAGATCAGATATCAGAGATCAAAGATCAAAGAACAAACCTGCGCAAAGTTGGTGAGGTCCTCCGAGATGCCGCCGTGCATGCACAGGATGCTCGAGCCGACCTGAATCGATCGATAATGGCTACCGTAGACCCAGACAATCGTTGCGGGACCCAACAACGTACCCTAGCGCAGAAGGGCATGCAGTAGAAAGCGTAGTTGTACGCCTCGAAGAGCGCCTTGCTGAATCTGGAGAGAGGGTGTACCGATCAATATTTAGATACCGCACGCAGATATCGTATCCCTACCGTATACCTCAGTTTGCACTCCTTGTAGAAGCCGTAGGTCATGTTGACGGGGCGCGACTCGTGATTTCCGCGCAGGAGATAGACAGAGCCGGGGTCGAGGATCTGTGATTACTGTAGTTCACTACGGTTCAAATTGGTACTACTGCAACCCATAACTACAGTACTCCTCGCTACCGTATACCTTGTAGCAGAAGAGCAGGGTGATCACTTCGAGTCCGAACGGCCCGCGGTCCACGTAGTCGCCCAGGAAAAGATACGGACTGGAAGGAGTACGGTATCGATCGCATATTTATCATCGATTCATCACAATCACTACAGTACTCACTTATCCTTAGCCGGGGCTCCATGAATGTGGAACATGGCGCGCATATCCTCGAATTGGCCGTGCTGATCGCCCACAACCTTGATAGGCGCCTTCAGCTGTAATCAATATTGATTGATACAGTAATCCTGGCTACAGTATCAACTACCGTACCTCGAGCATGGGCTTCTCACACATGAACACCTCTCTGACCCTGTAGGCGAGCTCGATCAACTCCTCCTCTTTGAACAGCGACTGCGAATACGGTAGATCGATGGGACAGATTTGTGATCTACCGTATACCTGACACTTGAGAGGAACCCACTCCTTCATCAGTCGATCCACCAGATTCTGGAGGTTCGTGCGAATCTGTAGGGTACGGTAGTTAGGCTGGGCCAGATCCGTGATTTACCGTATACCTCAGACTTCCTTCTGGCTCGTTCCATGGCCGACTCCATGCCTCTCTTGGGCACAGCGACTTTCTCAGCCGATTTTTTGGTTGGCGGATTCTTCGACATTGCCGACCGTCCGAGTTGAGAGCGAGAGGTGCGAATGGAATGGCGAACCGATGCGAATCAATCTATCCCCCCTCCCTTCCCTTCATTTGCATCTTTGCACGTGCACTCAAACTCTTTCTTTACAATATTTATAAATCCATTTGTGAAGTTTATTTGTTACAATTTTTAAAATTAGAATCTACAAGCGGTGACATAGAAAAGCACATGGAACCTTTAGCGCTAGATAACCTGTATCGCAAACTGAATTACAAAGTGATCAATCAATGCCGAATATATCTACAGTATCTTGAGCAACAGATGTTTACGGTAGTGCCTCTTGGGAATCACAGAATCCAGAAGATATATCAATACAATGTCATTTGTGCGATTGTACAGGCCGGGGAAGTGTTAGCAATTAGTATGATACATAAGTAGGTACAGTAGTTGTAGAGGTAGATACAGTAATCGATCGATTATCGATTGATTATTAGCTATCGATTATTCCAGCACCTCAAAAGCGTCGTCTTGTTCGTAGTTCGGCTCGCCCATGTCCAGGAATTCTGAAATGAATTTATTGGATGCTGGGACCACCAGATACTACTATTGTCCTATACGTTCCATCACGCCTATACGTTCCCATCGTGTCTTCAAATCACCAGCACAGGGTGATGGCACGGTTTGGAACCCTCGTTTAGGAACCTCATAACAAAAAGTTGTCTAAATGTTCTGAAACGTACTCCTAGCATAACCACAAAAATTATCTTCGAGGGTTCCTAAACGTGGGCTCCAAACCGTGCCATCACCCAGCACAGCTATTTAGAAAGCGCTCCGAATAGTCATGTCAGGTGAATCTCAATGCTTACTCTACAATGTCATCAATCTATTGTACCCCTCTCCGTAATCGCCAACTAACCATTCATCTGGATATTCGCCTTGACTCCAGTGTAGGGCTTGAACTTGGGCCACTTGGGCGGTCTCTTCTCGATGTGCTCGAAGACTGGGAACTTCTCTTCTGTCGCCATCGCTCCCTGCAGTGGACACTAGGAATAGGGAGGATTAAAAGCGAAATGAATAATGTTTAAAGTTTCTAAATAGGCTGGAGTCCATCATCTCTCAATCAAAAAAAGGTAGCGCGAAGCGAATAATGCACCAACGAGGCGCACCTAGTGCAATTACTTTATTTTTTCGGAACGACAACCCTCATGTCAATCAAACTGGAAACGACTACACCCTGACATACTCATAATGCAGCATTGATTCACATGCGTACATTCATTTCGTTTCAGATCCTACGTTAAAATCTTACAGTATCCCTCTCGTATAAATAGCCTCTACAGTACCTCTCTTAATCTCCTCGCCAGGTCCTCGTACTCTTCCTTATTGCGACAGAAGAAGCCAAGAGCGAGCGAGGGATCAACCTGGAAAAAAAGATTAATATAATTGACCTAGTGAGAGAAGAATGGAAATGATTCATGATGAGTAAACTCTATTTCATTGGATCTACTTGTACTCACATCATTTTTGTCCATCCAAGAGGACACAATGACATTTTCAATACACATACTCGTGTTTCAATCTTCAGATAGAGTAGACATTATTTAATTAATGCGATTTAGAGTGCAATTTCTTCCTTTTAATGAAAAAAATCTCCTTTTCACTGATCCCAAACTCACATCTTTGTAGTCCATCCAGAGGAGGGTCGGACAGTGGAAGGTCGCATCGCAGCCCGGTTCGTCCCATGCACTGCAATAGGAGGGATAAGGGAAGGCTGGCTGTTCTAATTCGAGACACTCTCTCGCAGTGCCTGACTGACTATTTTACAGTGGAAGACAAATATTTTTCCCACGATCGAAAGAGGATCACTAACAAATCCTGATTACTACCTATTTTACAAAAGCTGCGCAGCACTCAGCCACCTAGCAACGAGTGCAAAAATATTCGACGATGTAGGCCTAGTATTATTGTATTTTCCTAATAATGCATACAGCGAATCCATCACTTTCGCAGTCGAGCTCGAGACTATACCTCACAAGTGTAACGTGTTTTTGCTTAGCATTTCTAGAACCCATTCTCGTTTCACGCAGAAATATCAACTGTCATCTCTCTTTCAATCTCGTCTCCCCACTCACCTCTCCTCCTCTCCCACTCCCTCCACTGCCTCACTCGCACGATCGAAGCCGTCGTCAAAGGCGATCGAGGCATCCTGCAACGAATAGTGTCTTTGCCAGCAATTTTCGCGCCGCACCAGCAACATTTCACTTCAAACAACCGACGATTTTGATATAACTTGAGGAGAGTATTATATGCCAACAAATTATTCCAGCTAGTTATCTCCGAGGCGAACCACCAGGTCCTTTTCCTGTTATACCGTACCCCTACAGTATCCTATCTCTCTACCGTACCTTCTCAAAGCTGGCAGTGCTTGCACTTCTCGTCAGCGTGTTCTGCGTGTAGTGTGGGTCGAGGTAGATCAGCTGAGAAGGGGGAGAAGATTGAATGGTTCAAACAGCATTCCAAGAATTATCAAACTCTCTCGAAAGACATTGCCTATCAAAGAGTTCTGAAACACCCATCCAACGACGACAGTTCTACTTCTAATCGGTAGTTCCTTTCACCTACAGCTACCATACCCTTCCCCCTTGCATACCTTATCATCCTAAACTCCCAAAAAAGCTAGGACGTTGCTACCGTAAGCCTACCGTATTCCAGCCAATCGTACTTCTCCTCCCTACCGTACCTTATCATCCTTAATCCCCACAAAGTAGAGGGCGTGGTTCGGCCGACCGCCCAGGATGCCCACGCACTGCGGCAGCTTGAAGTACGCCTGCAAATGGATGATTATTTGGAAAAAAATTGACGACCTACAACCTCCTTTTATGACCTCACAACTGCATGCTTCACGAGAAATCGATGTTGATCATACTTTGAACCTTTCAGATAATTCCGCATTTCAACTAAAGTTTCACACATACAAAAAAACACACACACTCGCTCCACGACGAGTTCGGTGAGCATTCCTATTGATAAGAAAACATTCTAACACTCGCCTGGATGGCCTTGAGATAGAGTGGATTGGTCGTGGTCAGTCCGAGTCGCAGCGGGATGATGATGAGTGTCGGCCGCCAGTGTGCTCCGCTCTGCAATTCACACAAAGTATGACTTCACTCTTTTGATAATACCCAAGATTTACACGCTATTATTTCAAATCTGAAGACAGAAGCAACCACCTACTGACACCGAGCAGCAAACACGCACTAGTACTACTGTTGAAACACCAACTGACACATTGGACGAATTACATTCCGTTTTCGGAATCAGATGAAATTTACACGAGCAGTTTCACCGTCAATCAATACTCACTGCCCTCTCACCTCCTTCCTCTCCTCCGCCGCGAGCGATGTCAGCGTGTCGTTCACCTTGCCGTCTTCTGCAAGAAAATATATTAAAGAAAATAGCATTAAGTTTTTTTAAATCCCGAATACACATTAGAAAATCGTCTATTCTCGTATACATATAAAAATTACGGAGCGATAAATCTACATGTATCACGTCTCTCACCTAAGAATCGACCTGAATCTGTCAGTGAGCCAAATTTCGAAGCCTGGGTTTCGGCGTTTTTGGGCCCTCCTATACTCCCACAGGCCCCCTGTGAAAGGATTAGTGATAGTGATGATTCCCCAACGAGCTGCAGCACCGGTAAGATGCAGCCTGCTAACTTCAAGGATGTGCTTCTACACTTCAACGTGAATATAAAATAGAGTTCGGGACCTGTTTCGGAATGTCCGTTCGATGCTCCATCGACCCACACCGGTTGCAAATCGATATCTTTTCTCTCCTTCGAGATATTTACATCGAGGTGTAACTCAAAAACCGCTCGAAAATGTACCATTTTTCTTCCATATTCGGATAGATCTCGTCACGGGCAATTTAATGGTGCCCCTGAAGTCCCAAATTGAGAGGTATTGAATGGTGTTCCATGCCGAAAAACCAACAAATATTCAAAACAAAGAAAAATCCAATCAGCGGCGAGTGAAACGCAAGTGAAAATGAAGCAGATGAGACCGCGTCATTGCTTTCGAAAGAGTGGAATGAGTTTGCGTTTCACTCGCCGCTGATTGGATTTTTCTTTGTTTTGAATATTTGTTGGTTTTTCGGCATGGAACACCATTCAATACCTCTCAATTTGGGACTTCAGGGGTACCATTAGATTGCCCGTGACGAGATCTATCCGAATATGGAAGAAAAATGGTACATTTTCGAGAGGTTTTTGAGTTACACATCGATGCAAATATCTCGAAGAAGAAAAAAGATATCGATTCGCAACCGGTGTGGGTCGATGGAGCATCGAACGGACATTCCGAAACAGGTCCCGAACTCTATTTTATATTCACGTTGAAGTGTAGAAACACAGCCTTGAAGTTAGCAGGCTGCATCTTACCGGTGCTGCAGCTCGTTGGGGAATCATCACTATCACTAATCCTTTCACAGGGGGCCTGTGGGGGTATAGGAGGGCCCAAAAACGCCGAAAACCAGGCTTCGATATTTGGCACGCTGACAGATTTAGTCCTTCTGAGTCGATTCTTACGTGAGAGGCGTGGTATAACGCCATACCGGCAACCGTATTGTATTCACACCCATAGTGCGTCCGAATAACATCTCGACCAGCCCAACATCACAACCACATCTTCACTCACCCTGCACGATCCGTATGAAGTCATCATCCGGCCTCGTCGTCGCCATCTGGTGCACGTCGTCGTCGACCTGACGAATGGATGAGATTAGAGTAACAATTATATCTTGGAATTCGAGAATGAGAACAATAATGGCATATTCAAGCTGTGAAGCAGATGGTGAACGTTTTTTTAGACAGCCGTTCGTAGAATTAATCAAACTCCTCACCAACAGCGAATCGAGTGCCACGTGCACCGCCACATCGCTCCACGCATCGAAGACGGACAGCTTCTTGAGTACCTGTGAAGAGATATTAGTGTTTACTCGATCAATAATCGCGTTTTGTGTTTCATCCCACTTACTTAAAGAGGACAATAACTGCTCGTCAATGAATTCCAACTTGTTTATACGGAAAATTTGAATAGATAATTGATTAAAATCCAACCTGCGCGGCGGTATTCGGCCCGATCCACTCCGCCAGCTGCTTCCCTTCGGACACGGACATCTGGGCTGCAAGGAATGAATTTGTTGCAATAATATCAGTCATAACACTAGTAGGTCGCTTCGAACAAAAATCCACGCTCCTCTACGAATCCAATCCGAGTACAATGTTCACACTGATTCAAGCACTCGGTGTACTTCGGACCACCGTATGGTGCGCGCGTCATTTCGAATAGAGGGAAGACCACTCGGTCGACTTGGTGGAGTCAAAAATGGCAGCGTATTAGACAAGGACCGATTCAGAGTGCATCTTGAGAAAGTGCTACAAGGGATCCCTGTGGGTGCTGATTACAGTACTCTAGTCGCAGCCATTCAAAAGGCATCCCGGTCCTCA
>LS499953.1:82890-95755 GCA_900490845.1 Pristionchus japonicus | reverse complement strand
AATTGGACCCCTCCCCGTAAGAGAAGACAAGGACGCCCAGCCAAGAGATGGAGAGATGATTTCGTCAAAGCAGCCGGTCCTCAATTCATGCAAATCGCAAGACACGATCGAGCGCAATGGAGAACTCTCATGGCAACCCAGCTTCGTAACACCCACTGAATGAGCTGATAAAGTTGATTAAATGTAAATGTAAATGTAAATGATTCAAGCAATACCCTGGCGTTACTATTGGCAACATCACTAGCAAAATATATATCATGCCTAACAAGATGATGGGAAACAAAGAATCAGCTCAAGATTCTCAACTCACCAATCTGGTGAATGGAGTAGAGTGCGTTCTTGTTGTCCTCGAACATCTTCAGGATGCGCAGGTAGTCGCCCGACGGCTTGTCGGACTGCAAAAAAAGAGATGTCAGCTCATTCACTGAACGACAGTCAGACTCTGTAGAATAATACTGATTGTGAGAATTTGAATTTCAGGAAAGACCTAGAAACAAATCATTATTGCTCACCTTGCCCTTCCACTCCCAATGAGGACCGAGGTTGCGGCGTAGTAGGACCTTCAATTTTTGATTGTTTGAAATGGATTGCCAGCAAACCTTGATTTAAAAAAAAAATTACTTCAACTCATTACATTACCCTGCAGCTTCTTCGGTTCTAAACTAAATAATACAAATTCATACAGAAATTAAGACAAACAGTATTATCTCTGTTTCCGAGTTAAGTAAAAAACAATAAAAATCAGATAATCTCTCCAGTATCGAACCTCTCCCATAAGCATCTGGGCGCACCGCATCATGCAGCCCCATCCCTGGTCGGAGGACGGACCCGTGCCGCCTTTAATTAGATTAATTAATCAATAAAATGGCAATTGAAAATCAAGACATAATCATCAGGTGTAACTACGCTTCGACCACCTAATATCAACCCCATGTGCATCGTTGTATGATTGAATCATGGCCAAGGCTATATCAACAAAACACAACATCAACAGCAAGTCCGTTCTCCGAAAGCACGGTACGATATCTTCTTCCGTCAAATAATAAGTCGTACTCACCAATGGGCGGGAAGTACCTCCGGTAGGTGAACCAGAGACGAGAGGTCACGTACTCCTTGATCTCTGCTGATTCTGGAATGGATTCATTCGTGATTTGTTCCGCTGCTATGTTTTCCAAAATATCACATGCTCATTGTCAGCCCATTTTTTAGGAACATCGATGTTCTCTTTTCAGATATTATCTAAATGTCGGAACCTCTCCTACTCGTGATCTCATGCATTTTTCCTCTATCGAATCTACCAAATATATTTGATACAATCAATAAAATAAGTTTTAGTTCACAGAGACTTTGGATAGCACTACTGAAACAAAGTCGGGAGCACAGTTCTGATTATTAACTAATATATTAAATACTCACTGTTCTCTGCTCCATCGCACTCGAATGCCTTGCCCAGCAGGGTGACCTGCAAGAACATCATACAACAATATTCGTCAATGAAACAGAAGCAAAGCTGTTAAAACTAAGCAACTGTGTTAAGAAGTATTATTCAAGGAACCAGGCTATTTCACGCTTGACTCAACAAACATAGTGCTCACCTGACTACCGACATCGGACAGGAACTGGTCCTTCAGTTCGTAGAAGGACGTCTCCAACGTCAGCATCTCGATCATGCTGAATATTAATTAATTATTTAAATTTAAAGAATTCTGAAGGTATAAAAGTCTCACGCTAAACTATAAAACTATTTAACGACCATCGCAAATTGCCCAGAAAAGGTGCTTACGGGCAGAGGGAAGACCCAATCATGATTACTTAAAGGGTATGAAAAAGAAAGTCGGGGCTACGCTTTTGGAATGGCAAAAACCTAGCAAACACCGTCCAATGCAATAGCAACAGGCAACGCCAGAGGGTAAATTTGTTCGAAGTTCAAGAAATCACAAACATATGAACCCTATTAGGTTTAACATTTGCTTATTTTCCTAGCGACAATTATGATTAGCTCACTGAGCAACACATACAAGCACCAAACACGCGCGTCACTCAAGCGATCTCGTGACTCACAACTCGCTTCTCTTTACTAGTAAACTACTCTTACCGCCTAATCTACGGAGCTCATAATTATCTGTGAGTCTTAGAGCCCTATTGCTTTGATTAATCCTTCTAAATTGATATTTGGAGAGGTGGAGGAGACAATGAAGGACAAACAATTAAATAATGGTCTTCCAACCTTATGGTTCGTCTTCGTTCGGGTCTTCTGTAGAGAACTAGTTGCTTGCACCGCCCGGCCACTCGCGATTTCCAACCCGGTCTTAGTCAGAATCGCATTCGACACGGATCCCTACCTGAATACGATTACAAGCTCACTTTGGTGAATGGCGTTAGTAATTGCTAGTATACGAATGAAATAGTAACAACATTTGTTCAAATGATGGAATACTGGATGCACCAATGAAAGTAGAATCGAACAAGAACCTAACTAGACCGGAGGAAAAACAATAACAAGACAAAACAGCGTCACGAATAGCCTGAGTCAGCAGATGACATCCATGAGGTGTACGGTAAGCGTCCAAGTAAGGGTAGATTGGAAACTGGTTTTATTCCCGACTATTTTGCTTAACTCACGGCATCCTCAAAACCGCAAAACCGCAGAGTCGGAGAAACGGTGGGAATAATTATGGATCTGAAGGGAAAGCGTTCCAGCAGCCTATAGCAGTCACTTTTTTTCAAAAATTTCGGACTAGCTGATACGGTAATCACCAACGGTGGCTATTCGAAATTGTTGTTTTTCGTCTCGAAATCAAATTTTATAACTTCTAATCAACATCTTGCCGGAAGTACACCACATGAGCTTAATTATCATGCAAAACGCTAATCATAAAACACAGCCGTTATCCGGCAACTTCGGCCTTTTCATACCGAACTTTATCGTCTGACACAACTCTACTTTATGAGTACTGTATTTTCGAATTATCCACTGTCGCGGCCTAAAATTTTTCCTTGTTCACAGGCTATTTACCCCCTCTACTCATCCTTCGACATCTAAATGGAACGGTACGACCCTTACAAGAAGCCGGTCGACAATTACCATGGCAGATACAAGGTTGGTTTTCGTTGTTCAATTTAATTATTTAAATAAAGCTATATCAGGACGAGAATCTCTCGCAGTCGCTCTCCGAGTTGAAAAGGAAGCTGCTGGCGCTCAGAGAAGTAGAGCCAGCGTTCTTCAGAACGCTTGTGCAAGAGACGGAGGTCGAGTGAGTTCATTTGGGTATTTACGACATCGTATTGACCTTCTTCTGATTGCAGGAAGATCCGTAGAGAGCATGCAGAGATGCTTGAGAAGCTGAAGAAGATCGAGGAGAACAAAGGAGAGGATAATGAGGAGATTGTAGCCAGGTTTGATTCTCTCTGAAACTCAACCGATTCTTGTCGATTGTAGACATGATGATTCAAAGGAGATTCTTGAAGGAAAAGTGAAGAAGATCCAGTCGTGGATCGATAGTAAATAAGGAAGGTGAGTGACGTTGCCCATTTTCCAGTCCGAAAAAACAAACAATTACAGGAATATCGACTGATTATCGATTGAGTATCGATTGATTATCGATCGATTATCGTCTTTCGATGGTTTGTCGACCACTCACAGTGAGTTACTCTTCCTACCATCACTTTCTAGATCATATGCATTCAATTCAGATATATTGTTCTTACCCCGTCACTCCGTTTTTCTTAACTTTATCGCCGGTAGTGAGAGTGAGTGATGTTTGACGTTTCCCAGTCAAAATACTAGCAATTACAGGATACCGATTGAGTATCGATTGATTGCCGCTTATCGATTGATTGTCGGTTATCGATCGATAGTTGCTGACTGTTATAATAATCCATCACGTGAGTTGCTCGTGCCTCTCCTTATTCTGATCTAAATATGCTTCAGATGTTATATCTCGTCGCTCGTCGAAAACGTGCATCCTCTGCTTGATTTGATGAAGTCAACTCTCAACGCTATCATTCCCATCGGTGGAATTAGGACCACTAAATATGTTTCGTTTCAATGTTTTAATATGTTCTTTAACGCAAAATAAATACATTCAATGCATCTGTACTGTGGTGAACATGTAACACAGCGAGATAAAAAGATGAAATCATTTATCGATTACGAGAGTCGACACCAGTGGATATCCACCAGACGCCTTGCCTCTCCTCTCCTCTCTAGACAGTAGTCGATAACCTTAACCTTACCTGCTTACCTGTTTCTTACCTGCAGATGGCGCAACCGCAGCTTGGAGACGACGACGACGGGACGAACCTAGAATTGCATAGTTCAGTCGTTCCCAGTAAAGAACTGAAAGATTTTTTGTCGAAGAATGGTTCATTGAGTGCGATAGTCAGGGGGGAGAGAGACAAGGCGAAAAGGGAGAAGACAGTTTCGACGGTGGAAGCAGGAAGAAGGTACCGTAGATTGGGCCGAGAGTACATTGCACATGCAAACACATGCGCACTCAAGATCATTTCCCTCGAGGAAATGAACAATACGTTGTGTTCGCAACTTGCCAGCTCAGTCGTGAGGTCTGAATCAGATGCAAAAGCACTGATTGACTTAAGAAACGAATTTGAGACTGTCAAGGGGCAGGCCCGTATTGCTTTGTCTAACCTCAAGCGGGCTAAGGAGGAGGCTGAGAAACTTAATTCCGACCTGGTCAACACGAAGCAGGAATGCGAGCGGCTTGCCCGCAAGAACGAGTCCCTCAGAGGAGACCTCCTTCTCGCACAGGCGGACCTCGAAGTGGAGATTGGAATCTGCAATGAAATGAAAGAGTCAGTGAAAGTCAGTGAGAGTATGTTGAGGGAGAGTGAGGAGAGTCGATTGGATGAAGTGAGAGGAGTGAATCTCAAAAATGCATTGACTGGAGCAAAGCTGCACAAGGTGGAGATAGAAAAGAGAAAGTTGGAGCGAAAGATCGATAGAATCACAACTCCTTCTCCATCTATTTTAGTGAGTTATACTCCAAAGAGAAGAATAGTAGGGTCAGCAGAGAGTGAAACTCCGAAAACTAAGAGAAGAAAACGCCCTGAAAGGGCGTTTGCTAACCTCATGTGCAGAGATCAGAAGAGAGTTCGTGCGGCCGACGCGATGACGGCACTCGAGAACATCGTGGCCTGTGAGCTCGATCCTGCAAGTGGGAGGAATTCAGATGGCAGTCTTGATCTACTCAATTTACACGATGGCCAGCGAAAGTTGCTCTCTGTTCATTTCCTACAGCTTTTGCATGTTATTGAGAGAAATTGGAAAGATCATCCATTTGTGGAGGCACTACAGAGATGGCAAGGAGGGAAGAAGAGGCAGATGACTCCATGGGAGACCATCGCAGTTACTGCTAACATTGATCTGAGCCAGAGTACGGTAAAGAAATTGAAGAAGGAGTTTCTGGCTCGAGGTGTAGTTGACCCGTTTGCATCGACAAGGGAGTGTGAATACCTCAGGGACATTATCGATATTGGAAGGCAGATGGTGGGAACACACATAGAGTGTAAGGGAAGAAGTGTACCTGTGATGGGAGTCGCTCCAGGGAAGATATGCAGCCTTCTGGAGGCCCTCTGCCGCGATCTGTTCCGGAACGGATCCCTGGAAGGAGATAAAGTTAGAATTCTGAACATCGGAGATGGTGGTGGAGGCGTATGTAAATTGGGATTCTCGTTTGCGGATGTTCAAAATCCCCTTAGCGAGCGAAACCTATTCGCATATTTGGTGTTTCAAGGGAGCGATGAATGGGAGGAGCTACGAACTATTGTGAAACGATGGGCGAAATCGATCAACCGAATCAAGACTCTGACTTTCGATGTGGATGGGAAGAGTCACACTGTGTCAGTGGAATGGTTTGGTGGTGGAGACTGCAAGTATTTGGCAGCCGTATACGGACTCAAGAATGCTAGTGCCAGAGAGCCCTGTCCTTTCTGCTACACAGATAAAGCAGGCAAGATGATTTCCAATAGATTTGTTGATGATCGAGCTCGATCGATAAGTGGTCTGAAGCTTGCTATTCCGAGAAAGTGCAGGCTCACAGTTGCTCCAGCACGCACTTTACGATCCTATCAGTACGATGGCAAGTATGGAATGAAGAGTGTGAAGGGGAAGCCCATCTTTCACATCAAGGTGCAAAACTGTGTACCTCCCGGATTGCATGCTATTCAAGGTGCATTCGATACGCTAATTGAGGGAGTGGCCAGAAGAATGATTATCAGTGAGTACCTGATGGAGAAGGGGATGAAACCCCTGACGAAATCCCTTCCGAAGACGTTGGCCGGGAAGGAGAAGGCGAAGGCGCAACGAGAGGCATCCTTGAATAAGTTAGAATTAGCACTGAAAGATATGACAGTATCTGTCAAGCTGCTAGAATGCAAGTTGAATGGTAGTCTAGCCCCTGATACCGTAACCAAGGTCAAGTTGAGATGCAGTGACCGGTGTCTCATAGCTAACAAGGACAATTTCAAGGACGTACACAAGGATAATCGGGCGAGGATCAAGTGTGGGCTATGTCAAAACATGATCCACTTCTTTTGTGATGATGTTATCTCCTTTTCCGATAGAGAGTTAGCGAAAGAGGAGTCGAGGGATGAGTACACATGCAAGGACTGTGACCAGAGAGGAATTGGTATCGAGGATAGACTGGTGAGAATGAAAGAAAGAGTTGCTGAGTCTAAGTTGGGAAAGGATCGCCTTCTAAGAAAGATCAAAAGATTGGCTGATCACCTTGCGATTCTGAAGGAGTTGAAGGAGGCCGATGGGGGAGAACCCGCTCGGAAGCTCGAATCTGCAGTGAAAGAGGCTGGTGCCGATAGACAAGCATGGTTCCAGAAATACACAGGTAATCAAGTGAGAAAGGTACTTCGTGCACCTCGAGATGGAGAGAAATCAGGTGCGGAAATTATATGCGACATTTTCGATAAAGATAAGTCTCCTCTTGCACCTGTTCTTCTCCAAGCTCTCACCTTGCTAGGACGAATGCAGGCAGCATCCGTCGCTCGTGACCTCACGTTGGCTGAAATTGAGGAGTTCAAGAGGGATAAGGATCTATTTTTCCGCTGTCTCGTTACTCTCGAGCCCAATTGTACCATGCGGCTGAAACTGCACATCCTCGATCGCCATGTGTACCCGTTCATGCTCAAGCATCGAACATGGGGGAGATTCCTCGAACAGGCGATCGAGAGCAAGCACGCCAATTGGAACAAGAAAGCACGAGTCTATTGTAGCTCCAAGAAACAGCTATTCGTTCATTGGAAGACAATCATGTCAGACATGTTTATCCAGTTGCTTTTCCATCTCAACCCAGTGCGTGATTTCACTCAACAGGTAGATGAGTACAAAAAGATCAGGAAAGCAAAAGGAAAATGGTCTGATCATCATGGAGATCGAGTGGTGAGAGCTGTGCGCTTACCTGATATGAGTGAAGATGAGTCCGACGTCGATTACGATGGGGAGACGCCCATCTACGACGAATTCGAAGCCGTTTTGCATCGACCTCGACAGGAAGATGAGGAAATGGAAATTGATCAAGAGTAGATCAACAGAATTTATAATTATCTCTTTTTTTAATTAAATAATTACATTAAAATAATCCTTTTGCCACTTTCGAAAGAACTTTTGGTAGTGTTTGTTTTTGTTAAATTTTGATGACAGATAAAGTGTTTTGGTTTTCGTAATCACTTGTTGTTAATGCATGAGTAACTCACAGAAAAGACGAAGAGATGAAGGCCAGTAACTTCCAGGAAGGACGAGCTCTGACGCTCGAGAATCCTGAAACGTTCTTCACAAGCTTTAAGCCGAACTTTAATTTTCAAACACTCTGTCGTCCCTTCTCCCCTGTCCCAGTCTCCCCCTGCTTTTCTTTAAACCCTACCCCAGTTTTCATCTTCCCCTTCCCCTATCTTTTCCAATATTCTCCTTGGTAACTCTAAACATCTTCCCCGCAAGTGTCCCTTATCATGGAATACATGGAACTCATCTGATAAAACTGATGTCGATGCCTTCTCCAGTTAATAGTGCGAGTAGTTACCTGAAATGAGTAAACTGACTCGAGAAGAACGATCGCCCATTAAGTAAACACCATGAAATAGGCAAGACAGACAATTGTGAACGTATAGGAAGGCCACGGGCCAGTTTGGCAATCAACAAATGTTATAATTAATCGATAATTTGGCAGAAAACACCCGTAGAGAACGACATAAATGGATTCGCAGAGGTAAATCATGTTGGAAACCTGGTCAAACGCACGCCGAATGAGACTAGAAGGTTGAATTTCGCAAATTTCAAGTCAATACAATGATAAGACAGGTCAATAATCGAATAAATCAAGCTTGGGGAAGAGTTAAGCGCAAAGTAGAGGAGAGAAGAAGAAACCCAAGCAAAGCAAAGATTAGCGAAGACGATTTGAATTCGCGCCGTTTTAACGCGTCGCGTAGGAACGCGTTGCACGCTGGCCGGGCTCGAAAGCCAGCCGCTGTAAATGCCGTGTAACTGTGGAAAATATAAATTCTCGAAATTATATATTCACAAATAACTGTTGAGGGTCTGTGAATGTGATAACCATCAAGTATTAGGTAAAAAACGGGTGCTTGTACAGTTCTCCGGAAGAGTGTGTAACCTCCATCCACCCCGACCGGTCGGGGTGGATGGAGGCCACCAACCCTGCGCGACCACCAACCCTGCGCGCTTGGAAGAATATTATTAGGAAATAGTGAAACTCAACAATTCTTCCGGAGAACTAGACAAGTGCCAAAAATCGAAATAGTCAGATAGTTGAACGAAATTTATCAACACTTCTGAACAAAAACCGATGCAACATTCTTCTGACTGTGACCGAGTAACAACAATGAGAACAAGAATACAAGGATACTCAACTAGCGAGGCTCATAATCTTCTGATAGAGCGCCTGATGAATCTCGTCCGTGAAATCTTTGTAGCTGTCTGATTTCTGGAAGGCTTCCAATCAATAATTATATTAAAAAAAAAATTATTGTACCTTCAGATTCGTCACTTCTTTGATCGACTTCAATTGATCGAGGCAGTGATCCTATAATTATTTTTTCACGATAATGCCGAACGTGATCCCGATAGCAGTTAAATAACTGCTATCGAGCTAATCACCTGCAGCTCAGTCAGTCGATAGCGGCCAGAGTAGGTGAGTTTTCGGCAACAGTGATTCTGTTGGAGGAAATGAGATACTTCTCGCATTCAGAGATAACCTCCTAAAGAGCACAGAGATTTAATAAAAAATGTTTTAACTGGTCAATGATAACACACATTTATCTCAAAGCGGTCAGCCAGCTTGAGAATATATTTGAAGGTATAATCTTAACAGTATAAGCTAATTAATCATTTGTAAACAACAAATTGTTCCTTATTAAAATATTACATGTGATATTCTTGCGTGGAGGATAGACCACATGCAGGAGTTCGACAAATTCCTGAAAAATAAACGGTCATCAAATGAATGAATCCAAGATACCCCGTATTCGATTTCTCCCAGCATGATTTCCTTCTTTTTCTTCTCCTCGAAATTACCGTAGAACAATGCTTTGAAGACCGAAGAGTGAATAGAGAGATACTGAGAAGAGACGTATACTCATTTTCGGCTAGTAAAAAAAAGTGACAAATTGCTGCACTTTCAACATGATGCAGAACAGGTTCAAAGTACTATATATTTTTGCAGTAATTCATACCTGCTTGCTGACAAACACCTTCTCTTCTTCAATAATCAGTGCGATATCGTGGTAAGCTTCATTCGGACTAGTGAAATCGATAAGATTCAACTTACTAAATAGTGATTAATGTTCACTCTCATACATATAGTACAATTTAAAAAAAAACCTGAATCCTCTCATATTCGAAAGTGATAGCTTAACTTGAAGCGTTAGTTTGTTATCCTTGATGAAACCCTAAAACCACGTGATCAGCATAAATTTTAGCAAAAAATATCATTAAACTAGGGACCGCAGCGACACGCCGTCCTAAAATTATAATTTCTAGCGAAACCTACCCAATCAAGTGCGCTGATTCTAGTAGAAAATGAAAATAAGCTTAAAAAGTAAAGATGAAATAATAACGCTCATTTTACTCAGTTGGGCTTTTCACAGTGAAACATGGGAGACAACCCCCCCCCCCTCCCCGATCCAGTAAGTATATTTCCAGAATGCGCTGGATAGTGAGAGGCATGTTTTAGAACAGATACGAGCCTTGTGCACGGACAGCGTACGTCATACCAAGGTAGCGTTTTTTTTGGAAAAGTTAGAAGGGGATTTCACGGCTGGTCTGTGAATAATACGGTCATTAAAAAAACTAAATTTGAAAACTAAAGTGAATGGTCGACCAATTGCCGTCAAAAGAAATATAAACTGCATTCAGAAAATGCATTAAAAATAGATTTAAAAATTAGTAAAAGCTCATAGTGTGTTAGTGCGACTTTTCTAAATGTCAGCCAAATTACGATAAGTCTGCCCGCACTCTAACGGGCCGCTCTAAATCATTAAACCAACTTCATCGTTATCTATCGCAGATTCCCACTTGTAGAATTCCTCATATGCCCAGTTCTGATCGTCCAGATTGTACTCATTAGAAACCTGACAAGATTGCGTTTTTACAGTGAGAAATATCAAAGAAGGAAAGATCAGAACGAAAAACAATATCATTTATATAATAATAGGTAATAGCAGTTTGTATGATGGATATATTGTTGGATACATATATGGTTGATTCAGCGACTGCTACACCAAACGTGAATTACCTTATCCTCGACAGTTTTCGAATCATTCTTATGGTTGATCATCTTGTAGGTATATTCGACATCCACACTAGTCAATTTGTAATCACCATCCTCCTGGTACAAATTCAAACCAAGATATTCACCATCAGCACTTCTGCATGCTCCAATTTTCCTGAGAAGATATATTATTCAGAATAAAATTTGAAGGAATAGATAAACAGGAAAATGACATGCTTATATTGAAACTTTCAAGCTTCAAATAATCCACAACATTTTGTTCAGGAAACCGAGAGTAATCAGGAGAAGTAGAAAAAAAGACACTTACCAAGGCATTCCTCCCACTTCCATCGAAGGCGAATATACGTCCACCTTCGTGATGGAATCCTTATCGACCTCCCATCGAATTTCACCAGATAGGCTATCTTCTTCTGCAACCAATGAAATGAATCGATGAGCGACATCTGCTTGCAAGCTCACCTCGTATAGTAGCAGCCCATTTACGTTTATTGTTGCCTGAGAATACGTAAATCAAGAAAATGAACAAGAAATTGAATAATCAGACAAACCGTTGGCACTCGGAGCAGAACAGGCCATGACGCCGCCGAATCTGAAGGAAAAACACGGATTGGAATGGAAATAAATGTTTATTAGGAAAACTTAATGAAACTTTTCGAAAGCTATTTATGCAAAATTTCGAGGGACCGCAAACGAGAGGAGATAATACGTTTCGCGTGGGATGGAAACCCAAACTTCTCATGAAACAAAGCCATTCGCACGGAATTCATCAACACAAATGGTGTAACAACAAAAAAGACAAAAACAACTGAGAAGGGCTTCAAAAGAAGGAAAGTTGGATAAATTATAACTAAGAAGCGAAGCTCATGATCTTGTGGAAAAGGGCGAGATAAACTTCGTCCGTGAAATCCTTGTAACTGGCTGATTTCTAAAATATTCGATAATATATTATTGTAATATCTGTTGTACCTTCAGATTCGTCACTTCTTTGATCGACTTCAATTGATCGAGGCAGCGATCCTATAAAAGATCTCCAATTGATTAATACGCTTCCTACTTGTTCCATTTCTTTCTGATATTTGGTATGAATCTTATTGTTAGGGAAAATTCCAACTGAGAACGTTTTCATGGGGATGAGGGAGAGATATAATAGAAATGCTCAAAAATGGTTGCATAAGAGGTTGCATAAGAGCATAAAAAGATAATAGGTAAAATAAATGAACTACCTGAAGCTGAGTCAGACGAAATCGACCAGCATATACTAGTTTATCGGCCAAAGTGAATCTCCCAGGAGACATTACATACTGCTCGCACTGGTTTGTGACAACCTCAAAAAAAAAGAATAAAATCAAGAGGTGGATCAAATACAATTACTCGTCGCATTCATTATAAATAGTTCATTAATGACAACTTACATCGATCCCGAAACGATCGCTCAGCTTAAGAAGATGTTCAAAGTTATCATCTAAAAAAATGTAAATTGAAATAAAACAAAAAAATTACCCGTAATCTTCATGTATGGTGGATAGATCGAATGTAAAAGATCGATGAATTCCTATAAAAACAAAATCCTCTTATCCATTCTAGTGCACACAGTGATAAATATCACCTTGGAATCGATATCTTCCAGCTTTATCTCCTTCTCATCCTTCTCAACGAATTCGCCATTGCACATTGCGTGGAAAACGGGAGAATGGATGCAGAGATACTGAAACGAAAAACGGGATAATTTCCTTCAGATATATGTGCCACTTCACACAAAATGGTACCTGCTTGTTGACATACACCTTCTCCTCTCCGATAATCAATGCAATATCGTGACGAGGGTCGTTCGGATCAGTGAAATCAATTCGATGCGGCTTGCTTAAAACACGATCTCTGTAAGAACGTACGAGGGGTGGCACAGTAGCTCAAAATGGTCCCCGGTGGTGCATACTTGCTGGTTAGAGTCCCTAGGGGTGGGATACACTTCAGCCGGGAAATTGGACCCAAAAGTTGATCTTTGATCTTTGAACTCGAAAATTGTCATCTCGATTTTACCCCCACATGTGATACGCCATTCGATAGAGCATCAAAAGTTATGTATTCTGGCAAAT
>LS499953.1:19059-29426 GCA_900490845.1 Pristionchus japonicus | reverse complement strand
CACTCCCTCCTCCGCCGCTCCCCGCACTGCATTCTCGTCGGAGAGAATCTGCAATTCGTTCTTATCGACCTTTTTCGAAAATATTCGAGGTAGATTCGTGCTTCGCCGATCTTATGAAACAGGTGGCAGCGCAGCAGCATTGATTTTTGTCAATTCCCCTCCATAATGATAACAAATAAAGCAACTAGCGATTTCGTTCAGCCAGGTACCAGCTGCATGGTTGTTTGTTGCAGCAATGCTTTGAAAGAAGAAGAGGCACTGCCTCAAAGATTGAAGTCTATCTGACTGTGCAATAACAAACCGAACAACTCGACGACCATCTTCATGATAATAATATTCTAGAGATCAAAGACCAACCTCGATGATGTCACCCTTCAATCCATTCAATCCGTATAGATCAGTGATCACTTGCGAGAGAGACGCGTCGCCTCCAGGAGTCGAGAGGGCGTGATAGCGTCTCCTGAAGGGGAGAGATTAGTGATACGGTAGGGGAAGAGCCATCGATTGTTCCAACTAGACTCAAAGACACAGATTATTGTGATCTAGTTATCTGCTGTTTCACGAACTATTCAAGTGTCAGTTCTGATTCTTTTTTTTGATATCACGATCGCCGGGTTTAGAAAATCAATTTTCGGCAATTCATTAGGAGTTTCAAAAACGTTTCAAAATGCTAGGCTGCTACATTTTCCAATACGAGGCGGAGATTTACTTTAACAACAACACAATTTTCGTGAATAGCAAATTCTCACACATTATCTGAATCGGCGAAGTCATTTAGGTCAATGAGTGATAATAATAAGAACAATATATAAAACAGATTTCCTGTAAGAGTGTAGGAAAATGAGCTCGTTTGTCGACTAGGAAAAAGTTTGCGCCTCCGATTTCGATGTAAGTTGGTTTGTGGGTACCCTTGGGGGTCTGAAGAAGACTCATCCAGTTCATTTGGTTAAATTTGCATATTATCGATTTTTTTTATCTACAACTTCAAACTGTCATAAGTCGCTTCATTTTTGTCGTACAGCGATCTACCGGCTACCGTTGGATAGGTATTCAAACGCTCTCCAAAAAGTCTCGAAAGGTACATATGCTAAAAGTTGATCTTTGATCTCAAAATTTGAAAAAATCGATTTTAGGGTCATAAGTATCGATTTTTCTCGAAATTTTTCCGAAAAGGCAAAAGATATTATTGCTTCAATCGATTCTCCAGACCCGATTTAGGGTGCCTACGCGAGCAGTTTTTCGTAATTCTGTCCTTTCAATCATGGTCCGATTACTCCCTCAAAAATGACATATGCAACCCACATTTTGAACTTTTTTTGAAAAAGGAACCCACAAAAGGACAAATTTTTGGACAGCGACCTGCAAAAAATATAAAAGGAACCCACATTTTGCAAAATTTTTGGGAAATTTTCCAATTTTTTTTAAAGCAACCCACTTTTTAAACATTTTCATGACCTAAGTAATCGAACTCTGCTTTCAATACCGCATTACTAGAGGGATTCCCGGACATAGTCGTTTTTTCGTGAAAATAGTTTTTTCATCATAAATCCCTTCAAAGTGGTCCAATCAAGCTCATCAAAAAACCAAAATGTAGCTACGCACAAGGCGAATAAAAAAGTCTATGAGGGAAAAGCGCGTAGGAGTGCTCGTTGTTGAGCTATTTTGGAAAAACTAATTTTTATATCGAATTTTCAGGGTTTTAAAGGATGAAAGACCCTTTTCGCGGTTTCCTCGCGTTAAATAGAGTTCAAATTGAATTGAATTTTTTTATTGAATTGAATTATCTTGGTTTTAATGATTTCGAACATAATTTGAACTGTGTCCCTTCCCCACAATCCCTTCTTCACTTCCGCTCTGAGGTTGCGCGGTTCAGAGGGGAGAAGAAAATCGAGAAAGGATTGGGGGAGTGGGGAACCAACTTCAAATTTTGTTGAAAAACTATAAAAACAATATTGATAATCAACCGATTCGTAAAAACGCGGGGAAACCGCGAAAAGGGTCTTTCATCCTTTAAAACCCTGAAAATTCGATATAAAAATTAGTTTTTCCAAAATAGCTCAACAACGAGCACTCCTACGCGCTTTTCGCTCATAGACTTTTTTATTCTTCTTGTGCGTAGCTACATTTTGGTTTTTTGATGAGCTTGATTGGACCACTTTGAAGGGATTTATGATGAAAAAACTATTTTCACGAAAAAACGACTATGTCCGGGAATCCCTCTAGTAATGCGGTATTGAAAGGACAGAATTACGAAAAACTGCTCGCGTAGGCACCCTAAATCGGGTCTGGAGAATCGATTGAAGCAATAATATTTTTTGCCTTTTCGGAAAAATTTCGAGAAAAATCGATACTTATGACCCTAAAATCGATTTTTTCAAATTTTGAGATCAAAGATCAACTTTTAGCATATGTACCTTTCGAGACTTTTTGTAGAGCTTTCCAATACTTATCCAACGGTAGCCGGTAGATCGCTGTACGACAAAAATGAAGCGACTTATGACAGTTTGAAGTTGTAGATCAAAAAAATCGATAATATGCAAATTTGACCAAATGAACTGGATGAGTCTTCTACAGACCCCCAAGGGTACCCACAAACCAACTTTCATCGAAATCGGAGGCGCAAACTTTTTCCTAGTCGACAGCACTCCTACACTCTTACAGGAAACCTGTTATAAACAATATAATTAGCATAAATAAACTGAATTCCTACCCATTGGCCGAATCGGCGAAGACGTTGAAGCGGATCGACGGCGTCGCGAGAGCGAATTCCTGCGAGAATTTACTAGTATTGTGCTGTTTTCATTCTTGGTGATGCATGGTTTCAGGGACTATTCGTAAATCCCTGAGTAGCAACAACAACAGTATTGCGAAGAAAGAGCGCGGAACAAAAACAGCTGTCCTATTCCGATCGTCTTGGAGAAATTCACACGCATGGAGACTATTTCTAGGTTTCACAAACCGTTCGTAACACCGCGGTTCTCAGTGCAATCGATTTCACTCTTTTCTGTCCGAGAACAACAGCACCTGCACAACACCGACCATCTTTGCCTACTTTACTTTTTTAAAATTGAGAAAGATAGTTCTCTTGTCAAGACTCGATTTCAGAAGTTATTGGTAACACCGGACTCGAGTTCTTATTAATAATGCCGCTACTTCCTCTAGGTGATAACAATAATCCCACACACCTGCACAACTCCGACCATCCTGGGAAAGTCTCGCTTCGCCGTTCGCTCGAATTCCTTCCTTCTCACTGGCAGAGTCGTGAACAGCGACCGGACCTCCACTGTTGTACCCACCTGTGAGGAGGAGAGTACTGTAGGTTATTGAACGATACCATAAACAATTCCCCAGTTTCATACCCCTGTTTACAGAGTCAGGTAAATTCTGAGTTGACAATGAACAATACAGTAACCTGTCTAGAGATACCGAAGCAAAAGCCCTAGTCCAATCTCTTCATGTGAGCCAGAAAAAAATCAATAATCAATGCACTACAGTACCTCCCTCGGTACAGTCTCCCTCTTCTCGATGACTCCCGCATGGTCGAAGTGCAGTCTAGTAGCGACGTCCTGATCGGCCGTGCGAGTTGTGATGGTTACCAATCTGTCAAATAGGGGCTATCATGTATGCC
This sequence comes from Pristionchus japonicus, assembly GCA_900490845.1. Lineage (NCBI taxonomy): Eukaryota > Metazoa > Nematoda > Chromadorea > Rhabditida > Neodiplogasteridae > Pristionchus > Pristionchus japonicus. Next base: position 25,798 of record LS499953.1, on the reverse strand, counting down.
ACTACAATCAGCGATAAACAAGATCAGAAATATTGCTGAACAGAATAACAGTAGGACCACGACACGGCGGTAATGCGTTTCACCGTTACTTCAAGAGCTAGCGTTATGGCTTTCATATAATGATTCCGAAGGGCTTCGGCTAATTACTAAAACATAAATCGAAAGCGCAGAACACTACAGGCCAGTAATGCGTTTGGGACAAACTTCAAGTGCTCGAGATATTTCTAACATCCAATGATTTCATGGAGAATTCGTCAATAAATCCCATACCCGAGTGCACACAGCGCATTGAGCGCCTCTCCTCTGAATCCGAGCGTCGACAGCGCGAGAAGATCATTGTACTCGGTGATCTTCGAGGTGGCGTGTCGTTTGCCTGATTATTGATTACTCTGAGTTGATTCCGTAACATTATTATCAGGCAAACTATCGCTGGTACAACAGATCACATTCTTGATATGCCGTTGTGCAAGAGTAGTCTTACGTTTCAACCTCGCTTCAAAGCAAGCATCCAGCACCCATTTCAAAATCTCTTGGATCCACGTTGTTTCAAATAAATAAATACCTTGATCTCAACTCACATAGCGATTCGAAGTTCGTCTCCTCAATGCCCGTTCCGTCATCAGACACTCGAATGGAGTCGGCACCGAAGTTGAGAGTGGTCACTTCTGCGATATAGCTATTGAATAGATCAGTTTACCGTAAGAACTCCTTGTGGACGTCAATACAACAGTGATCTACCGTCGAATTCATCAAGTAACTCACCGATATTCTTCGCATTCGCGTCCATCGCATTGTCTAGCAGCTGTCGAACGGCGCCCGCCGCTGAGATAATCACCTTAATTAGCTAATTAATACTAATGAACATCGAAACACAGGTAGATCAAGCAAGCTAGGTCAAACAAGCCTATTGCTCATATTTTGCATGCTTTTTCGATTATCGTGGATTTAACGTGGTTTAATGACGCCGATTCTTACTTGGGAGGTGCATATCTGAGTGGCGACACTCCGGGGAAGCATCTTGACCGTGGTGGTCGGCGGAACGAACGAGTTTTCATCCTGGACTGCTAATTCGTCGTCCATTCTGAAGTGAGAAAGCTGTTAACGATGAACTACTGGATTGAAAACCATTCCGTAGTTTACTGAGCATCGATTCAAGTTAATTTGGATCGAGAATGGGCTCGAAAACATGGCGAAACAAGTGAAACTTGAAAGCAGCGAGTTAGCGCCGAACGAGGAAAATGCTTACAGTATGCCAATTGTTGATCTATCAAATAGTGCTTTATTTTTAAAATATTTTTAAAGATAATTTTTTCATTGTGTATTATGCATATTGTAAATGAATCTCTGTTTGTTGATATGTATTGATGCAGTGACATGTTAAATCAGGTGATAAATTACACGGTTTGCCAATCGGATTATGCAAATCAGGGGTGAATTTTTCTACGTTGTGAAATCACATCAGATCATTCTGTGTTCATCACCGATCGTGGCATTTCAATCTGGGCTTGAATTCATCACTTTCATCGTCGAATCGTTGCACAGCGCATAGCTCTGGAAGAAGATACTGTAGTCGAGGAGCACTGATGCAGGAATAGGTCCTGCTAGCGATGCCAGCAAGAAATCACTACTCAAACTCTATTCTGCCCTCATTGACCTTTTCAATCTTCAATCTCCATGCCCTATCCTCTCTCTCCCTCCCTCGATCCCGATATACCGGTTTCGATTCCGCGCATGCCGACTCTTTTTTGTCTACCTTCCCTCTTTCCTTTCCCTCTCGGAGGGTTTGCCCCTTTCAAGCAGCGCTTGCAATCACTCACTTGTGAAGTTCGATTTTTGGGTAGATTCTCTTCGTTTTGCATACTCTCTCTATCTATGACCGATGAGAGAGTGTGCGAAATGGAGAGAGTCAGTGCAATCACTCAGTTCTCATAGAGCATTCTTCTCTCCCGTCGGCATTCTCGCTAATTTGATTATGAGTGTAACTTCCGGTGCTGTTTTGAAGCAGAGTGCATCTTGTTGGAAGAAAATACTTTGTGAAAGAAAAAAAAGATTCGCATGTCTGAACTGTTTCTTTCTGCTAGTTTGCGCATGTGTACCATTCGATATTCGGATGAACGCACCTACATTGAGGAATGTTCTTCTATGCGAAGCTTCGTTCATATTTGAACTGTTCTGTTCTCTTTTGATGCACAGAAAAGCTTTTCCGTCTCTCAGTTCCGTCTTGACATATGGAACTTCGAGTTCATAGTTCACACCATCTAATCCACCAGTGGAACTGTCCAGTTTGCAATGCCTCGCCCAGATACAATATTTGCCAATTCGCGCCGCGGTTTCCTCATGATCGCAAGTGGGAAAGTCAATCAAAGAGACGCGAGGAGAGATCGAGGAGGGGTTTCCCAGACATATTTTCTCTCGCTCGGTCTAACTGGCCTACGAAACTGTACGCTTCCTGCATCGTTCACCTTGTCGATATTGTATCGTACCCACGATTGACCGTCCCGAGGCTAACTGGCAACCGAACGTCGCTCATCGTTTTATCGATCTTCTCGATTATCTCCGCAATTGCCACTTTCCGCTCCGTTGCTTCCAAAGTGCACAGTAAAACGAGGCGTTAGCGTTTTTCACTTCTGTTCCGTTACCAGTTAGACAGAGCAAGAGAGTGTGTGATCCGAAGAGAAATCCATCGATAATCGCTTGCAATGCTCAGTACCGGTCACCATTCTGTGCGAGAGATATCCATGTTATGATCGGATCACATACAAATCCATCGCCCATTCTCTCACTTGATCTATTATCGCTGTTTCCCTTCCACAACGTTGCTCGAATGGTCATGCATCCATTTCTCGTTGCAACTGTAAATTTCCACAACGCATCATAAAATATCCCAACATCTCTATTCGACTTTGCTTAGAAAAAGCTCTGTGACCATAAACCAACCGTTCGTTCGCAAATCTTGATCTGAAGAAGGGGTCTCGAACCGCAAAAGACCGTTTGGTATGTAGAGACCTCTCAAACTTCCCGTTCACAAACCCCCATTCCTCCTTTCCCTCTCTATCGATACTCTCCACTCAATCACTCCCTTCGGGACACTTCTCTCTCTATCGAGAAAATTAGGGCAACTTGTCCTCTCCTCTATAGGGAATGGCGACAAAAAGAGCGTGCTCTCCTCATTTTGCGTGCTCTCTCGCTTCTCTGATCTTCCAGAGACCTTTTGATGTGAGAGACTGTACCCTGTCCGCTCCTCCTACGGTCGAAAAAGCAAGTACTCCTCACTTTACCTGCTATCTCACAACTCTGATAGTCGACAGACCAAAGGGATCGGAGAGTCGTCCTTTCCTTCCCTCCACTCCGCCCTTTTTTGTTATCACTGTTTCCCAATTGTGCGCGCTATTGATAGAAGCGAATCGTTCTATCGAGTTGTTCTCACTTCTTCGCACCCTTTCCTATTCCGAGTGGCCTCACTATCTCCAATATGCATGCTCACTTGTTTGCCTGACAAGGGGAGAGAGATCGTTCGGATAGGAAAGTGATAGTCCGAGTTCTTTACACACTTTCCTTTCCGAATACTTGCTTGTTGGTCAGAGAAGGCGAGAGAGCATACTGATTGGAGACAGACCGAGTTTCGTCCTTTCTGAGCTCTGACTCTCTTCGATCTGCACGCTTTTTTGTCAGTCTAAGCAGGCGGATGAGAGAGAGAGTGCTTCCTTTTCCACCTCGAACGCCTCTCCACCGGTTAGACGGAACATTGATCACTGCTGCGCCTTTCAATGGGTGTTAATCTAGAAATGGAAGTGCAAATTTCTAACTTGGCCTTCAGTGAAATTTCAATGTCGGAAATGGTGACACCCCAATCAAATCCGTATAGCTCGTATCTGGATGGGCTTGCAGCCTCTTCTAATCCTTCTCTGATAGTACGAAAGCATCGCCCGAGGCGCTAGCAAAAAAGGCTCAGATAACAGCTGGGAAGATTCTCTCGCAATCATCGAAAACGAGAGAATTTAGCTGAATGGAGATAGATTGTTGTTATTCTACAATGAAAAGCGTAAATGAAACTGCACTTGGCGATCAAACACACCTAAACGTTGCTCCTGAAACACAACTAGTTTCAATCTGGTTTATTTCAAGATGCCTACGCTTCATATTCACCATTCCGTATAGCTTGTAGGCTCGGATACTACGAAAACAGTCGGCCGAGGCGCCCGCGAAACGGGCTGATAACAGCTGGGAAGATTCTCTCTCTCAATGCTTGAAAGTATGCAAAATGTTAGAGAAATGATTTTTTTATTAGTTTCCGATCGGGGGTGGAGAAGAATTATTACCTGCTGATCAATCGCACCTAAAGTTTAAGGTTGAAACTTACCAAGATTTGATAGCACCTTCCAAGATTATGCCCTAACGAATCGTACGGTATAGCTTGTAGGCTCCGATAGTACGAAAACAGTCGCCCGAGGCGCCAGCGAAACGGGCTGATAACAACTGGGAATGTGTCAACGATCAGACTCTCTCCATTCTACACACTCTCTCGCCTGTTAGACAGCATAATCAGCCCATGCATTGACAGCTTTACGGTTTCTTTTGCACAATCGAGCGGGAAAAGGCTTTTCGTACTTCTCCGTACCTCTCATCATCAATTTGCATCAGAGTGAAGTGACCGCTTGATTCAACCACTCCTGATACTTTTGCGCCTCTCAAGGAACATTGTGGTTTTTAATCCTCATACAAGAGCCCAATATTGATCGAGATGCTTTGTACTCTTCACATTGTAAGTCTGAAACGTATCGTCCAAATCTCTTTGCCCGGAACTTTATCTTCGCAACGCCGCAGTTGTTTCTCTTTCTCTCTCTGTGCGTCAGCACCCGATTATGCTGATTTCATTCCGAATAAGCCAATCCGCCCCTGCCCTTGTGATCGGGATTTCTCTTCGTTCCTCATGTTCTGGTCAGAGACAGTCAGAGTCACAATGGAATGAAGATCTCTGCCATGATCATCGAAATCTCTTCATTTCTCACACGTTCTGTCCAGGGTGAGAGAAAATGTGACATGAAGAGCATTCTTGTCGTTGAGAGTCTCGTCGTTCTGCATGCTCAGTCAAATGGATTGTTCATGGGAAAGGAAGAGTAGTACAGATGAGCATACCCATTCACCCTCGTGTCTCCTTGCATCACATGGCAACTCTCCCCTCTCCACTCCCGCCTCCACTTCCCCATTAGGTTTGTTATCACTCGATCACTCTCGTTCAGCAGTGCATGTTGCTTATTGTTTCTCACCTGATTACGTTCAGGTATTTGGTTGTTTGATTCGCTCTCGCACTCTCCTCATCAGTGTACAAAAGCCGAATGATATCTTGTGTTGATTTCCTGAAACCCGTTAGATATTATCTCGATGATGTTTCGCACAACGTGAAACATACCTTTGATCTGATTGACATCTGTTTTGCCCCATTCGGAATCGCTTTGCATCAAAGGTCCCATCCATTTTATGATTCTTGACAACTCTTCATTTTCTCTTGATGATCTGCAACAAGATCTGATTCTGATTAGTTTGCTAACAAAATTCGAAATAATTTGTTTTCTAGTTTTCGATCCGAGATTATCTCACTCCTGAAATATAATAGAATCTCGCATTCGGGTCCGCTACCTTTCCATTGTCAAACCTTGTTATCGCCAGGACACATCTCCGACTCTCCCAGAATTGTTCCTTCTCCTCCTCAATCACTTTCACCGCATCCTCCCAACCAACACACTCGCACGTTCCATCCTCCTTCTCTTCTGATCTCCGCTCTCCCCGATCTTGCCAGATATTTTCTCTGTTGGCACTGCTCTTTTCCACATTTCTCGGATCTTTGTTCTTGCCGAACATCTGTAAATGGGAAATCACCTTGTTGTTTTCCTTGCAAGTAACCTCTAGCACGAGGTCTCTTGATCTCTATCGTTGTAGAGTAGGACAAACTTCGAGGGTTTGCCATACACGACATCCCTATCTGAATCTAAATTCTCACCGGAACTCCTCAGTGCGCTCATCGCTGATTTCATTGTTTTCCTTGTTCCCACTTTCCACTGACCGCCACACGTGGTGCTGTTTTGACCTCTCCTCCTCTTCCCCTTTCCGTTGATTTCCCTCCTTGATCCAGACAGTTGACACACTTCACGGCGCCTTTTCACTCTGTATTTGTCCAGTGATTGCTGTGATCGTCTTTGTTTCCGCCGTTCACATCATCGCCTGACTTAATTTCCCGTCGTGATGAGTTTCACGCAGGGTATGAGTGCTGCTGTGGAACTAGGAATCTGATATGCCGTAGTTATCGATTTCAACGATTAAAAATGTATTATGGATCCTTGCAAGTTATCTAGCTTCAATCGTTGTAGGGTCAGAGGTGGGCGATTGCGAAAACATAAAATCCTCAGACAAATGACACTCATCATCTTCCCTGACCAGCAGTCATCCCAGCCGAAAGGTCGCCAGTCCTTGGCTATCGATTGTCTCACTCTGACTCGTCTCATTACTCTGAATCTCTCGCTCAGAGTGAGATAAGAGAGCAGAGCTTTCCAATGTTCTCTCGATTCCTCAATGCATGTGTTCCTTGGAAACCTTTTTTTTGAGTTGCCAGGTTGACGACTCTTTTTACAATTGTGTTTTCCACCGCTGAAATTCACCCTCGGAGGCCATCAAAACGGCACGCGCGCCGAATGGCAGAAGATCCACTCGCGATAAGACTTTCGAATTTGGCGTTTACTCTCTC
>LS499953.1:0-11270 GCA_900490845.1 Pristionchus japonicus | reverse complement strand
GTCACTGATCATTTCCATCTAAGCCCCGCCCACTCAACCTCTACACGCACGCGTCGCGCACACGCGACGCATACAAAATATCAACTTTTCGCGATCGTTGGGCTCACGAGGCACACGACACAAGTATTCTGTGAAAATTGCAGCACAATCCATCCAGTCTCCGCGTTGCAATCAATGTTTTATGAAGACTTGGGACAACATGTCCCAAGTTGTCCCAAACGGTTCACATTTTGTCATTTTGACTGTAATGCGTCTACTTTCATTTTGTCTTCTCGCCTTGCAAAGGCTATCCGCTCATTACATTCGTTCTGGGCGTAGCGTGCAAGAATCCGCGAAAACAGTTCTCGGAACAAAGATGAGTCTTCCATACGCTACTTAAAACTTTCCACTTAGGCTCTGGGTAATCTGTCGAAACCGCTTTTGATTTTCTGCTGCAGAGAACGTCTCTTTTCTCTCCCTTCGAGCTGTCATGAATATGAGAGTTCCCAATGCACGAACGCCCATTTCCCCTCACTTTTCTCTCCGCCACAAAACTTATTACTGCTTTTTCTCTCTTCTCATTCGAGATTTCCTCAAAATTTTGCTGGGATTTTACGCTAGTTTAGCAGAATTCATCCGGGCACAAACCTAGAAGGCTCCTTTCCTAGACCCTGATCACTTGAACTCGGAACCCCTCCCTTCTTCCTTCTTTTCAGCAGCGATGTTCAATTTCTCTCGAGTCTGCCTTATCTCTTACCAGGAGAATAAGCGAGAGAGTGTGTGAAATGCGGAGAGTCAGGCAGTTCCTCCTTCACTGTTCCCTAAAGTGCTCCTCTATCCGATGAGACTAACGAGATTCCATTGCGAAAAGAAAATGGACATCGTCTGACCGTCTGACACTCTCTCAGTTCCTCCCGCTCTCTCGCTCCTTCATCCAACTTCGTTCTACAGCCTCCAATAGCCTCCTTCTTCTCATTACATTCCTTCCCAATTCGCGTTCCCTCAAAGTTGGCTGGTCTGGAGATGCAGATCGAGAAGGTCAGATGAGCGTGAGAGCACGCGGAATAGAGAGAGAGTGTTCGGTAGTCGAAAGTAGCTGGGCACTTAGCTCCAAGAGCACAATGAGAATGTTGCGAAGGCCGAGTTTTAACGTTGACTCGAGCTCCCCGTTGAGGCCATTATTTCAGCCCAAGCCTGGAATTGAGGTATTTTTGGTGCTCATCTTCAGCAACTCTTCGGCATCGTTAAACTCTCAGCTTCTAAATCAGTTCAAGTGCTTGCGAAACTCTACCGATCCCGGTGAACTCTAAATATCCAAAGCCTTCTGCGCCATTTCGTAGTTGCCCCAACTGAAACCCCGCACTTCTCCCTTTCTCTCTCCTCTCTTCCTCTCTCGCAGGTGTTAGTTTGACGTAGTCTCTGTGTAGGTAGAGAGTTCCCTATAGTCGGATATGGGGAAGGAGAAGAAGGAGAGAAGAAGAGATTCAAACACGCAAAAGTTCGGCCCCGTTCGATAGTTTCCCCGGCAACCGAAGCCCTTTGGCTGCCCCAATCTCATTGAATTCCCAGTCGTTTTCTCACACTCGGAAGTACTTCTCGCACCGTTGAGCTAAGTATCATTGTACTGAATGCCATAGTGATGCGTTCATGGTTTTCTACCTTCACACTATCGTTCCGTGTAACCCCTCCTGAAACTTGAACGAATAGTCCCCCTCTTCCTCTTCTGAGTGCTCTCGTTTGTTTGCTTGAACCACTCCCAGGTTCCGACTTGACACTTCGTCTCTCTCTCTGAGTATTGTTTTCATCCGCGCCCACTGAGTGAAAGGAGCAAGAAAAACTCATGCGAGAAGCAAACTTCAGCTTGCACTGCGAGCTTTGTTTCTTTTCAAACGGGCAAGCCTGCGACACCATCTCACTACACGAAACATAACTTTTAGGTGCGTGTGTGAAGCGCATCGAAAAATTCGAAAGCCTCTATCAGTTATAGTAAAGAATGGAGTTTTGTTGTCATACAACTCTATTCAGTCTCATTATTTTCTACAAAAGCAGGCAGATAGTTATCGGAACCAAATAATACAACTGGTCTCGTAGGATCACTGAAATTTCCTTGTTGTGAATTCTACTTAGCGAAGCGTGAAACTTAACATATTCCAACTTCTTGAAAAGCTGTTTAAAAAAACTAATGGCACACGCTTGTCTCTTGTATCTGCCAGTCCCACTTATCTCTGGCTGACATGCAAGAGAGCATGGCAAATGAAGAGAGTCCGACCATTTCTTGTCTCGCAGCGTCAAGAAAAGTAGCCTCCGGAAGCCCCTTCCTCCATTCCTTTCTCGTCTCGCCACTCTCTCTCTCTCTTTCGCACGCTCTCTCGCCCATTCGAAATTTCTTCCTTCAATTCCACTATCACTGATAGACCAATTCTCGACTCTCCTCAATTCACATGCTCTCTCGTCTTGTCTATCAGACGAGAGAATGTGACAGATGAAGAGAGTCCTTCGACTGCCCTATCATTGATAAGGTATCCGGTTGGAAGGAGCGCCCCTGTCTCATTATCACCGCGCGCTGTTTTCCTCCAAAAGTTTGACAGGAACTAGCCTAATTTGGAGTGATTTTCGTCTAACTCTCTCCATTTCGCGTGTTCTCTCACACCTTCTAGCCAGCTAGACGACATGCTTTGAAGCTTGGCTCTGATAGAAATGATCCTACTCTCGTTATTTCACGCTCTGTGCAACTCTGTCCGACCGGCAACATCGACAAAGCATGCTTTGCTCGTCATTCAGAATCGTTTCACATGTCTCTTTATTGCACATGTTCTCTCGATCTGCCTGACCAGCATTATAGCATGAAAATATTTGTTCCTCACTCTGCATGGTCAGACAGATCACCACCTTCTAAGACCACTGTCCAACCTTTGTTGCTTTTCAGGATTAGAAAAGGGCGCCGCCGCGCGTTTTTCTGTTGTTTGTTAGCTCTGAATTGACTCTCTTATCTCTCTTCGAGCATGATCTCTCCCATCCTTATGCTGTCTCTTCGGTTAGACAGGGCGAGAGAGCGTGTGAATTTGAGAGAGTCGGCGCTTCGTTTGAGAGTAGTAAACAGAAACATCCGTGAGATCTCGACGCGGTTTCCCCCTTTACTTCCAGGTTCTTAGCGATTCGCGCTCTTGCATTCATCCTTTTCTCATTTTTAATGCGTGCATCATGCGATTTATCTCTTTTCGTAGTCGTTCCGAGTCATTTTTGATCGTTTCCTCATCAAGTCTAAACTTCGTACTTCTATGGTTGTTTGTTCCCTTCTTCTTCCCCTGCAAAGAAGCCCTTTTTTCGACCGTAAAGTACCTCGTTTGGCCCTCTCATCCCCGCGTTCTCAACCCCTTCAAGCGTAGTAAAGTCGAAAGGTTTCGAGCTATCGCATGCCTCTCGACTTTACGTTCCAGCTATGTCGTAGGCAGATTTTGTAGTAGATTGACGCAAAGCTTCTTGCTGAGTCGGTTTCTGATATTTTCGCGTATCCCACACGTTTTCTCAGCGAACTCATGAGGGAATAGGGTGGGAATCGTCTAGAGCGTGGAATGAAATAATATCGAACCAGCCAGGTAACTTCGCACGCTCTGTAATAACCTCTAAGCAATCAGTTCCTTTTTCTTGCTCAGATCGTGCTGAAATTTAGCTCTGCTAAGGTTCAGAATTCATGATCATAGGAGTGAATCAGTATTGATATTCTTGTCTCATTAATATCGGGATGATGTCGATACATTGCCTACTCTTCCTGGTTGCCTAAAGTACACGGTAGTATGTAGCGGGCGCGAAGTTATTTGCTCAGCTTTTTAGTCCTCCCGTCTCCTTTCATCCCCTCGTACTCCTCTTCCCTTTCCACCCCCAAAAACGTTTGTGGTCACTTACTACATCACTGTCTGATTCTCTCGCTTTTCCAGTCTCTCTAGCGCCGTCTGACCTTCATTTTTCCAACTCGTCCCTTCATTATCCCACTCATTTTTCTGCCCATCATCCATTGATTAAAACTCGTCGACCACTTTCTCACCTCTACCTAATTGCTGCATTGAAAGTTTCACGCCCAGACATTTATCCTCTGATTCGATGATTTCCATGTCGCGTCTATACGGCATTTCCGCGAATTTGCTTGATTTTTTAGACCTTATATGCTAATTAGTAACTAATTAATTGCAGGCCGTATGGCCGATCACCCCGAAAGACCATCGAGAAGCACGATACGGAGTGGGGGTGAGCACATATTATTATTATTATAGTTTTTTAATCTCTCAAGTCACAAATTCATTGTTTCCGCGCTTCCTTCATTGAATCATTTTCCTTTCGTCATTTTCTACCTTATACTCTCTAGAGTCATGGCCTAAAACTGCAATGTTGCATTTCGCAGCATCTATCAATATCGTTCCACCCTTCTCTTCGAGAGATTAGATGGGATAGAGTAAGTAGTCATAGGGTGTTCACTCTAATCACTACCCTATCCCCCTTCGACCTTGTCTTCTTTGAGTCATGGCCAAAGTTCAAAATATTCCTATTCCCATTTCATTTTTTCTGCACCGAAGCTATCAATATCGTTCCACCTTCCTTTCCAATATCCAATTGAGTAAGATAGGGTGTTCACTCTAATCACTGTCCATTCCCATTTCGACCTTGGAAGTGTCGCCCTAAATCACGCGCGACATATTTCGAATGCTTGCGACGGGAATAGAACTCTCTCCCATCTCCATGATCTCTCACCTGTCAGTCAAGTTATCACTCCGCAGAGTGTAATGGTCAATCAGAAAAATAGGATCATCTCATGCAATGAAGGGTACGGAAATTACTGCAAGTTTGTTAGGGCGCGAAGCGAAGGTTTCGTGAATGCGCAAACATTGTCGGAAAAAAGGAAAGCACTTCTTCATACTACAACTTTGAACTGTCCGATCCTTCAAACTCAAAGTTGTGATTCAATACTTTCGGAACAATTCGATCCCTCGAATCGCCCTGTCTCCCCTTTCTGAATCAATCGACCTGGTGTAATCACTCTCTTAATCTCCCATGCAAAGAATCCCTCGATTCGCTCATCAATCAAAAAGCGGCAGTGCAATGGCATAGGTTATCACTGTTTCTCCTCCCTCTGCAAACAGAATGCGAACTCTCCCTTCTCCTCGCTCTCTTGCCGGTCAGACGCATCTAGAGAGAACGAACGCATCGCTTCTGTAAGGCAGAAAGAGTGATAGAGAGGGCGCAATGAAGAGAACAGTGCTTCAGAGTAGGTAACGTGATAGATACTCTTCCTCCTGAGTTGAGGGAGGGGAAAGCAGTAGATGCTCATAGTCCACAGATGCTCGCACAGCGAAGACAGATACGCGTCAAAAGGGCGCACAAATGTAAGGTTTCATACCATAGTGCTATCATTTTTTTTCAGAATCCATGCCTGCATAGACATTTTGTGTTGGAGCTTTCTCTGATAGGGATACTGGTTTTAGTTGTTTACTAATAAAGCTGCTTACATTGCCTTCCATGATTATTTGATCTATCATTGCAACTGAGAAACTCAACTGAAGCGGGATGAGAATGAACGGCTCTTTTTGAAACTCAATGATAGGCGTAAGGATGATATTTTCACAGGGCACAAAGAGATTTTGATCAATTGATTCTTTCTATCAATTAAACTCTCCTAGTTGCAGGCCACGGACCAAGTCCATCAGCATCAAATGCAGCAGTCGGCCCCCTCTCGCCCACCCACGGAGGAGGAGAGAGGAGTGTGCAGGGACCGGTGAGACGATTGAACTGATTCGCAGGGCTTGAGTAATCTAAATTACCATCCGAAAATAGGGCTGCTTCTTTTACCAAGCGGAAACTGCATCATAATACTTAGTATCGGAACGTCGATCTTTTCTCGCATCTCTGAAACTTAATCAATCGCTGGCGGTAAACGAAAAAGAACTCATTCAAGATGGCCGAAGATGTTAGAGCAAGAATTAATTTACAATTTCATCCATTCCAGATCTGGACGGTGACGCGACGCGAGCGCACCGAACTATCGCCCGTGTCGGCGGAGATGAGGGAGAGGCTGGGATCGGGTCAGTCATATATTTTAATCAATTATTTTAGGTATTGTGTTTATTTGCTTCAGAGCATCTTAGTCACTATTGTAGCAATATGTGAAAGTCGGTTATCCGAACCATGAAACTCATCTAAAGTTGGCTTCGAATATAATATCTACTACTCTATTTTTGACTCATTGAGCAAGACTTCCATGATGACGCAAATAATACTAACGCACCAGACAAATATGGCGAAACATAGTGGATCAAACGATGAGTCAGAGATCCATAGTTGTCATCATTGCTTATGTGCGTGAAGTAGGGCTTCAACATTCTGGCTTATCAATTCATTTTTCGTATTTGTAAAGGGAACCACAACATAATTGGTATTGAAACGTCGCAAAAGCTGATATCTGAACTATGAAACTAAATATTTGTTTTCTGGAGACCGATTTTTTTATGTTTGAATGCAAAGCTTGTCTAGAACAAGGGCAATGCCGTGTTCCTTGTGTGCTATTTTCGTTAGTGTGATCTCGTTTGCTAATTATGATAACTTCAGGCGGCGATCCCTCCTCTCCCACCTTCTCCTCCTCCTCTACTCCCTACCACCAGAGGACCGTTACGACGACGGAAAGGTGATGATTAGTTGAATTATTTTGAGAGCAACATCCCCAATAGCTAGCATTCTCTTGTATTTTCCATTCGTTCCATACAATGTTTGAAACTCAACTCAATAACCTTAGAATGTTTCCAATCAAATGAGGATCAGCCAGGCTATGGTAAACTTAGTCAAGAAACAACTCTACTGCTCTTTCTACAGAGGAGATTAAAGATTAAATGTGCTGCATCTTCTTTTGCTGGTCAGAGATGCGAAAGTATGTGAAATGAAGAGACAGGGGTTACTTATTCGAAATGGTTCACTAATTTTTCAATTGCAGGGTGCACATCGTGCAGATGCCCGTGCCAGTGAGCAGTCTCGCTAGAAGCGGTGAGTTCCTTTGATCTTGTTGATCTTTGATCTTTTATATCGATTGTTGCGCAATCGTTTTTTTCGCATTCGCCTCAGCGTGCGATTTTCACTTTATATGGACAAATAATTGACTAGAGCACGCTAGAAGCGGTCAGTCGAATTCATCTTATTAATAACTCATTTGCAACTACTCTGCTCATAGCGCAAACTTTCTTCGTCTCTTCATCTATCTTTCCACCACTCTTTTTCTCAATCTCAGATTTTTGTTCAACCACTAGCGTCTTCGCTTCATTACCCAAAAAGTTCCAAGTTCGGTTTGTTCACCGTTTGAAGCACATCTACTTTGTTCTTGAAAATGTACTCCTTTGATGAAACTGTAATTCATTCCTGTCATTCCTTCGTTTTTTCTTATGCTCAAACAAATTTCATAATTTCAAGAAACTAGCTGTGATCTGCTGCAATCTGCTCCATTCCGTTTTGATTGGGTGCTAAAAGCGTCGAAATACCCTCGCTTGCATATGCCCTTACTTCCAGTCTTATCCGGTCTTGATATCTCTCCGCGATAATGTTCCATGCACATTTGTGATATCTTTCCCATTCGTTCTTGATAGGGTGCTAAAACAGTAAGATGTTCTTCTCGCTGATCGCTGACTCTTTGAAATCTCTTTTCTCATCTGAACCATGTATATTTCCCCTGGAGAAGCTGCATTTCTTCTCTCTACTGGTAAGAACTGTGACTCATTTGTTTCCGTATTTTCATGTTATATTTTCCGTCTCCATTCATGAGCAGATCCGACAATTATTATCAGTTGGCTCAATCTTCTTTTCATTGTAGCATTATCGCTGCATTATCTATCTTTGAAAGTCGTTTACTTGGTATTCTAGTGAAACTCATCCAATTGAGCAACAAACTTCTCATAGATTTCACATAACGTCGTGTCTAAATAGTCGGTGATCAAAACTTCCCACGGCGATTATCATCGATCTTATTCTAAGAAAACAACTTTTTTTACTTGCGCCTTGGTCCCCGGAATGTCCTTTGAATAGTCAAAATCGTTTAAGAAAGACTTGGAATAACACAACAAAAGCGGAGAAACTGATTCAGTATCACGGTTGCTTCTTTATTTCACAATACCTTTATTTCAGGAGAAGAGGCGGCACTTCTTCTCTCAACTCTGGCAGCGGGTTCTTCCACGACGAACGCGGCCCAATCCGTCTCGTCCACCACGACAACCTTCACTGCCGAACCCATGCCCGTGATTGGCGGCGTCACGGCTGATGGTAAGTATTGTGATCGTGACTACAGATATATTGAAAACGCCAGATTCCCATAAATGAAAACATCTGTAGTCAATGTCTGTAGTCAATGATAGCTGAAACTAATGAAACCATTCCCGTAATTAGTGGCGTAAGCTGATAGTTCGTTTTTGTTTCTTTCTTTTCCAGGAGAGGACGAAATCTGATTGAACTTTTCCAAGAAGTTCTCAGTTATTTGTAAATACTGTGAAACTTACACACAAATAGAAACAAAAGCTTGTCAACCATGAATCGGTGAATTTTGGAAAAAAATGAAGAAAATTGCAGGAGTTCCGCTCTTCAACGGCATCTTCGTCTCTCCCGACTCACGGAAGACGTCGACGATCATCACGACGACCACGACGACGTACCATGTGGTGGAGGTGAGCGCATTCCATTTTCTATTCTGCTGCCTACTGAGAACTCTCAGTGAGAAATGAATTGTTTTGATGAAACTGCCTCATTTAGAAAGGACAAAATAAAAAAAACAGAAATTCGGTAAAATTTTCGAAGGTTTGGTCAGAATTTCTAGTCGTACTAAGATGAAATTATGCAGTAAACGGTCTCATAGAATAAAAATTCCTATTCCAGGTCACCGACTCCTCGTCCTGCTCGTCAGGAGACGAGTTTGAGGTTTGTCCAATTTCTATTATTTAAATTATTTAAATTATTAACTTTTTAAAGAGAAAACCCAGGACTCAGTACCAGTAACTGTTTTTTAAACTCTTTCTCTGAGTGATGAAACTGATTCCAATCATCATCACAATTCCTGCTAAATTGCAATGTACCTAAAAAAAGAAATTGAATAAATTCTAGATGGTCGACCGTCCCCTATCCCACTCCCCCTCTCCCGACGAGGAGCACACCCTCACAGTGGATATTCCCCTCCTTCGACCCCCATCCAGGGGAGACGCGATATCGCCCGCGCCCTCGTCACCGCTCTATGTGGTGAGTGGAAGCAGTAGAAACAGTTATAGGGGTAGTAGCGAGTAGTAGTAGTCGATCTAGGATCTATGTGGTCAGTAGGATAGTTTATGAACGCTGATACTGTGAATTGACTAGACGAAGAATTGAAGTGATTTTGAAGTTATCGTGAAACATAACAATATTGAGTCATCTATTGAAACAAACGAAGAAAAATACAACTTTGCATCCTGTTTGACCTGCAACTGGGAGTCTCATCAACCATGTTTCGACAGTCAATGAAAATCAACGTAACATTCTGACCAACTTCTTTCAGGTGACAGGCCGTCGCGACACCTCCCCCACCCTCTCCCATCCCATCCATGCCTCACTCAATATCGATCTGGAGATCCTCCCCATGACCACGTCTATGGAGCAGGAGCAGGAGGTTTGTGAATAGTTTAACAGTGCGTTCGCGTAAGATCCGCCACCACTCCGTACAGCAAAATGAAACACTCCGATTTTTCGACAGATTATTGTAGGTATGGACCCCCTACATGTATTAACGTGAAAATTTGGGTCATGCGATCTTAATTTGCATAGGAAATGAGGTACAAAGTTATGCATTCTAACCAGTTTTTCAACTGTAAAAGACACAAAAGTTAACCAAATCTCCTGAAAATAGAAACTAAAGGTCACTTTCATGCGCTGAACACGTCGGTGATCATCAATTTTTGAATTATCGAAATTTGCATATTCATGAAAACTTCAACCTCAATTTTCTCGAGAACGGAGAAATACGTGTCTCCAATTTTTTGATATGTTGTAGCCCTTGATCAGAGCTTCAAGTGTTGCCCGGGCATGACCCAAGTTTTGTGTGTCTTCGACCTTAAATCCTTGAAGAACTGAGGCTTTCTCACGAAAATAACACCTCATTCCCTCTTATTTCTCTCTCATTCCACCCCATTCGCCGCGCCCGTGCGGTGTTGGAGTCGAGAGGAATAATTCTAGACCGGCGCGGCGAATAAGAGTGGAATGAGAGAGAAATAAGGGGGAATGAAGTGTTATTTTCGTGAGAAAGCCTCAGTTCTTCAAGGATTTAATGTCGAAGACACACAAAACTTGGGTCATGCCCGGGCAACACTTGAAGCTCTGATCAAGGGCTACAACATATCAAAAAATTGGAGACACGTCTTTCTCCGTTCTCGAGAAAATTAAGGTTGAAGTTTTCATGAATATGCAAATTTCGATGATTCGAAAATTGATGATCACCGGCGTGTTCAGCGCATGAAAGTGACCTTTAGTTTCTATTTTCAGGCGATTTGGTTAACTTTCGTGTCTTTTACAGTTAAAAAACTGGAAAGAATGCATAACTTTGAGCCTCATTATCTACGCAAATTAAGATCGCATGACCCAAATTTTCACGGTACTCCATGTAGGGGGTCCATGCCTACAATAATCTGTCGAAAAATCGGAGTGTTTCATTTTGCTGTACGGATTTTCTCTGAAAGTGGCGATTCTTACGCGAACACACTGTTAACTAAACTCAATCCAATGAATCTGAATAGAAACATTTGCAATTCCTTGCAAGAAAAAAACATACTTTACAACAATATTTGCAGGTTTCCTCCTCGCCGGAACTCCTTGACTACCCGAAGGAGACGGATCTCTCGACGATGATCGCCTCAACGTCGACGACGCCTCCCGAGCATCGATCCCTCTACGCCGACGACTTCGATCAGACGCCGTCAACGATGATGAAGAGCGTCTCCGACCTCGACTCCGCCCCCCTCGCCGACTACGTCAACGTCTACCATGCAGGGACGAGCTACGATGACAGACTGACTGACGTCATGACGGCCCCGAGCAAGGACTACCCCGTCTCCAGTCCCTTCGAAGGCGAGCTCGAGAGCACCCAGAGAACCTCCGATCTGCCCGACGAACCCCTCACCACGCACGTTTCCGTCTACCATCCAGGACGCAGCGATGAGGAGCCGATTGCGTCGGTTTCTGATGCAGCTCACGCTGATGAACCCGAGAAATCTGGAAAGAAGCAGTTCGATATCGGCGAGAAGGCCAAGGAGATT
>LS499941.1:756832-776613 GCA_900490845.1 Pristionchus japonicus | reverse complement strand
TCATGATCAATCAATATCGGCTGGCGAATACCGTAATGAAAATTTCGCCTGGGCTTCATTGAAAACTTTGAAAAATCGTAGCTGGCTTTAGAGGCGTTTGTGTAACTTCGCATAAACTGATTTCTGATCGGGTAAGCATTCTCTATCAACGTACGTTGACAGTTTATGTTGCCCAAAACTCGTGACACTCCTTCTTTAAACCACATTTTATCCTTATTCTAAATTCAATACATTCCTCTCAAAATAGCCCCTCGTCGACTGCAGATTGCTGGATGGACCGTGCAGAAGGGGGAGCAGATGGACTGCCTCTACGCGAAGTCATTCTGGCCTAGAGAGAATGCGCGATAAAGAGAGATGACCAAGATGCAAATGGCATTCAAACTCCTCGCGCGAAATATATTCTTTTTGAATCACCTGCTCCATGACGGCGCACGGGCGCATACGGAGACACGTATTCCCTCATTATCTTGTTTATTTTTTAAAAACTTGTTTCCAAAATTTCTACATTGTTTGCTTAAAAGCCGTTCTCTTGCAAGTACATACGTATTTGTCTGTGTTTTCACACACTCCATTTTTCAGGTTTGAATTTCTGATGCCGAACGAATCCTCTCGGGATGAAACTACGGGTAATTCGATCTTCATTTTGCATACTCTCGCCTTTCTGACCGGCGATATAGCGCGTAAAATGGAGATCCCGTATCTCACACTATAGACAATAAATTTTTCCTCACACTTCAGTTGAATTGGAACCGTGGTGGTGGCATTGTTATTCCGCCCCTCGATTCGGGTTCTGCCTTGTCCAAAAGCAGCTACCCATGGCATTTGCTGTGATTCGATACACAGTGACGGTCGGTTTCTTGGTTCACTATACTATCTCATCAGAGCAACATTCCCACCATCACATATCAAAATATCTCAGTGCGTCTCCATTGTTTTCACTGTGCTGAGTGTATATATCCTGTTGACGTCGAAATCAGTTACTCGGGCCTACTGTACTATGCTTCTGCTCTCACTGGTGCGGTGATGTGTTTCAGCCCAAATCTGTTCATTGATCTTGTGAATACTTCGAAATATCAATGCCATGTCAAATTCTGTTAAGACCGTCTGGATGACAGTGGACGTTATCGTCCAATGGCTGGGCGATCCTTCCTTTCTCTTCTCTATGATGTGCGTTTATCGAGTAGAATCGCCCATCAGCGTTTATGCACTTTTTGTTCACTTGCGATTGGAATACGCCCAAACATATAGTATATATAGGCAATTGTGCAGTCGCTCGTAATGCTCGGTGTTGTCATTTACTTTGCACTGTTCACCTACAGGCATCAGGCACGATTTCATTTGCTTTTTTGTTGTTGTAAAGGTTCCATCTCGTTCGCATTTAAAAAAGCACAGAAAAATATCTACAATGATTATGACTTGTTCTAATAGTTCAACTTGAAGATAATTACACCATTTGGATCTCGTTTGAAATTCACGCCGCTCATGCGAATCGTATTATTATTTTTGCTGTTGATTCCGTATTTGGGAATTGGTCCTTTGTTTTATGTGGGTGTTTTTTTGACTTACGAAGATTAGAAAACAAACAGATTTTCCCGTGTTCGAGAGCAAAAATTAATTGCAAATTTCAGAAGGAGTGCTCATCCATCGAGGTGTCCAACGGATAAGTAAAGCCGGTCCCTTGGCTTACTCTGTCCACTGGATTACCAGTACCCGTGTACCCTTGCCATGCCCGATACACCCGGTGATGGAATATGGAAAGGCCCTTTATCGACAGGAGAGAGAGACTATTCGGAGGGGACTACTAGAAGCGAGAGCGAGGAAGACAGAAGGAGTGAAACTTGGCTGGTGCGACTCCTCCCGCAAGGGGCGGAGCCTAGAGTACAGAGGGACTCGGATGGTGAGAGATGGGGGAAATGGGGAGAAGGGAGAGAAGTGATGGGGAACGAGGGAGAAGTGTAGATGGGGAGGTTGTAGGGTATGTGAGGATGGGCGAGAGAGTATGGGGGAATTGGATGGAGTACACAGAGGAGTTGGTCGTTCTCTATGTGTATGTGTGGGGGAAAGAAGTGGGTATGACAGAGGACAAAAGTTACCGTTATTACGTAAATTGTTCCATACTTTCAATTTCTCAAATCTTTATTATTTCAGTTTCTATTAAAGAATTGGGAAGGCGCTGACCGTACTCGAATTGATTTTTTTCCCGTCGATGTTACGTACTACTCATTGCTCATTTTCGATTGTCTTTTTGCTTTTCTTCTGATATTCATGGTGAGTGTTCAAAAATTTATCAATCAGTTATTGCAACGAGCATTATTAGCTCGAAATGAGCAAAGATGTGCGCCCAGTCACATGTTTTTGTGCCTTTTTGTCAATTTCTTTCCATCGAACTCGTTTAGAACGACAAAAACGACCAAGCATAAAGAAATTCGACTTATTTTCAGATCGCTCAACATACTTTTGCTCAAATAAGAGAATCCAGTTCTATCAGTCCTACCGCCCGACTAATGCATCGTATTCTCACCCGTTCGCTCATTTTTCAAGTGATTTTTTGCATGGTTAACCGAGCAACGTTTTCAACAAATACCTTAGGCATTGACTCCCTTCTGTTTCATAATTCTTCCGGTCAGCCTAACTTCGATTGCACAATACATTTTCACTCGTCCGCAAACATCGATCAAGCACCTAGAAGTTAAATGGCGTGAGAAGTTTTTATGATGAAAACGTTTGGTTAATATTTTCCATCAAGCGGTGCTTCCTTTCTACGTCGCCCTTGTCATGTTCGCATTTCATGCGATGGTTCACTCTCTTGTTCTTATCATAACAACGCCCGCTTTTCGAGCAATGCTCATCCAGGCACGCAAAAAGTTCATCCGTTTTGGTCATCACTATTAAGATATCTGCTCGAGAAAGCTCGAGTTGTCGATTTCAAATAGAATATAAATGAAAAAATTGATGCGCCTCACCCGAACATCGCATAACCAATCCACCACTGCAGATCCTCTCGTGTCGACGTATGCAGATAAGCCCAATAACACACCCACAGGAGGCTTACGTCTCATTCACCGGAGAAACACCTACCGTTGCTCCTTAGTAGAGTCCCAAATGAGGACCTCTATCTCTCTCTTCACCTTCAAAGAGTGTGTAAAATGAATAAACGACGAGCTTTAATTCAAATCCTACTGCACAGGGATAATAAATAGGAAGCGTCATGCCTAGAAATGCAATACAATGCTGAAAGTGCTGCTATGCATCAATTGGAAAAAGCGAAACTGGTTGAATGCGTTACTGCGAAACCGGTTGAATGCGTTACTCCAATTAGGAAAATTTTTAAAAACATACTTGACAAACAAAAACTTCTTCAAATCTGTTTTCCGAGAACCTAAATTAGTAGGCAAGTTTCCGGCTATGTAGAACTTGGGGATACTTAAATTGTCGTTTCACAAATTATTTAGAGTGCATTCAGCAAACCTCGCATTCATCCCTGCGTAAGATTGATGACATTACAGGGTATTGTACATTTTAATTGAGAAGGTTGTGATTACGACTAGAAAAATTATATTTACGAAGAGCAGGTGCAATCCACAGATCGGCCTACGTACGCTTAGTACCTCTCTTGTCAGCGATGAACATTGCTCTTTCTCTAGTAGTGATATCCATCAACTTCATTCCACTTATCAACTCCCTTCAATGTCATCAATCGTATGCAGGCTTGAATGCGAGGTTCGTCCAATCTTTATGCCATTTTTTTGAAAATCGACATACCAGTACTCCCTCCTTTTGCACGTTCAGTTCGCGTATGATAGTGTGCGGAATAACGTACATTTCCGGAAAACTTTACGCACAGGTTTGGGTCAATGTTTCTTTGCTTATGACGATTTTAAAAGCCGATCGTTAGCCGGTTAAGATCTTGTGCTGTTGATGTTGTCAGTGAAAACAGACAATAATAACAACAACAATAACAACAACAACAATATCCTTAGAGCTGCATCGTCAATGTGGAGCTCTCTGTTGGCTGCTTTGGAAACGCAACGGGAAGAACTTTGTGCGCTTGCAAGTGAGCGTTTACTCTGTTTTCCCTTCATTTTCCGGTAGATATTCATGGAATTTGAGCTTTTCTTTGTTTAAGCCAGTCGTGGGCTGACTCCCAACTAGTGGTTGAGCTACTGGAGAACGAATGGTAGGGAGAAGCCTGTAAATACTTTCCAGGATAAAAGAGTGTTCTCCTTAGGGTGAGGAAAGGTCCATTTGCAGCACAGATTTCTGCAACTCGGATACGTTTAACGACATTAAGCAGCCTGACGCACTCGAAAGTTTGTTCGTGCAAGAGTTGAACAGCTGTGGCGACAAGGTGAGATTTCAAACAACCTTGAAACTTATGAATATGCAGATAGAAAGACGTTGGTGCAACTTATGCATACGCATGCAAGCTGTATACACACCGATTCCGAATCATTGGTTTAATCGATGACGGTGATGGAGACTAGCCAATCCTACTAAGCGACGGTTCCCCTTATAGGAATACAACTGATTAAAAGAACCGATCACGGTTCTAAACAGCGCCCATACGCTCATATGACAATTGCATAGGTCACTCAATGACAGATAGTGAGATCGAATACACCTATGATTGATTGATTGATTGATTGTTTTGAACAAATTTACCAAGAGGTCAGGGGATGAGAGCTCTGATGTGCATGGCCTTCCATTTGGGGCTTCTCGCTTCACTGAGAAAATTCGGGCCGATTGTCTTGCGGAAAATATCGGACCATCTTGTCATTGGGTGTCCTCTCCTTCTTTTCCTTCGTGGATATCATTCGACACAGATCGGATCCACTTCCAGCTATCCTCATTCAGATCTTATGCACCCAGAACCATTTCCTTTTCTGAGCAGTGCGAACAAAATCCTGAACTTTGGTGGAATCGCGAAACCGCTCATTAGAGACATGATCGAGCACCGTACAACCAACCATCCATCGCTCCATTCGGCGCTGAGCCACCGATAATTGATTCATTTGTGCTTTCGTCTCACAACACCTCTATCACAAGAAAAAAAAGAAAAGAACACTTGCAGAACACTTGCGACAGCCCAACATGCATGTATACCAATGACACGTCAAGGTGATTTTTCAATTAAAACTTTTTTCTAAGTAATTATTTACAGAGACACGTGTCGTTATTTCGATGAACCACAAAGCTTCTATAAGTTGAGCTATTTCTATTTCTATGAAACTAACGCTTCAAATCGTTCAGCCTTTACCCCAATGCAGTGTTTATTGACAAAAGCGCGAATACTGAATTAGACAAGATGAACAATTTTATCGTTGTTCCAACTTATTCTACTTTGGCGCTATGTACTCAACGGGTTTGTATCGTTATTATAATAATATTTTAAAAAAACATAACGTTCAGGATTGTGAGGAAAATTATATCATGAAGAATATTTCGAAATATTCTGTTAAATTTATTACTTGCCATACCTACTCAGATGAGGTGAGCGATTGTCCCACTTCTCATTCGATATCTTCAGGGTTTATTCATCGCAGAATTTCTATGGAAAACACTTTTGCTACGGGCAGCTGTGCTACGTGAACAATTTCAACGGATCTATCACTAGGGGATGTTTTGATCATATCTATGACTCTCGCTGGCCATTTGGCCTCCCACAAGAATTTGAATATTTAATTCATGACCGCAGAAGTCAGGTGAAGGAGATTAAATTCTGGGTTTTAAATAACAGTGATACAGCATCCTATTATTTAGACGGGTGAATTCTATCAATTCTTCCTTCTCGAGTACTACTTCTGTAATTATGATCACTGCAACCGCTTCAGCACCAGTGAATTCAAAGTAGTGAACTTTGTTTTTTTTTCGTTCTTACATTAGAATATCGTACACAGTGCGAAGAGTGTGCATTCACAGAAGCAAACATTAATGTTTATACTCAGGAGCAGAATTCGAATAATCAAATCTCATTCATCAATGTTGTTACCATCATGATTTTAATGAACGTGTACTGATGGATAAGACGTAGTTTACAATCAATTTTATTTTCGAACGTTCAGAGTATAGAATAGTAAGATTGAAAACAGATTCATGAACGTTGGTCATGCTTCTAGGGCACGTTCTCCAGAGCAAACAGACCACGAGGTCTGGTGAAGACGCTGTTCTCTGCTATATTTTCAGCATAATTGGGATGTGAATCAAAGCCCGCAAACAGTGATAATTGGAAGCGATTGTACAATTAAAAATTTATAAGCAATTTCAGCTTGAATCACAACAGATGAAAAAGCTTCAATCCCCTCTGTGTAATTTTTGGTCTCGAAATTCCGGTTTGTATAGAGACAATTTTTATGCAAACGGACAGTAACATTATTGGGTCGGTTCAAGTCGATTGAGTACAATACTCCCAGGACTAGTTCACGCTCCTGTAAAAGTGCACATTCACTTCAAACATCTGTGCTCCGCTAATGCCGGAGCGCTCCACTTTCAACAGTGTAGTGTTCTTCCTGTCCGATATACTACGAATGCAAGTGACCGTCCTATGCGGAAAACTCTCATTGTGATCAATCTGGAATGTTAAAATTTGAATTTTGCTAATTGATTCATTGATTCATTCATTGGTTCATTGATTTATTGATTGGTGGGATTCAATTCAAGCAACAAAAAATTACTTCATAATCCGCAGCTCGGAGGTCGCGACGAAGTATCTGTGCAGTGATGGGCCCGTTGGTTGTAAACTGCCATGTTCCCTGTTGCGACCCTTCTCTTTCCATGTGCTCCTTAGATGGACAGATTATGAACAATCACGATCAAATTACGCCATAGACGAGTATCAAACCGCTGTGATAACACCAGCACATACCACAATGAAGGGAGCGATCCAGTCTGCATCAATAACCATGTTTAGGGCACGAAATTCGTTGATATTTTGAATCCGAGATAGCGTGGACTGGGTTGGGTAGAAACAATGATCCTTAAAGGAGGGCTAATAGCAAATATTAGATGACTAATCTGCCAACGCAGAACTGTAGCTATCATGAACCATATCAGAAATCCGAAACCCGCATGGTTGTATCTTTTGCCTGAACGATTTTATAGCGAG
The DNA here is from genome assembly GCA_900490845.1 of Pristionchus japonicus. Lineage (NCBI taxonomy): Eukaryota > Metazoa > Nematoda > Chromadorea > Rhabditida > Neodiplogasteridae > Pristionchus > Pristionchus japonicus. The sequence goes on along the minus strand of LS499941.1, from coordinate 769,511 downwards.
TTGGCAATGTGCCATGGACGCTTGAAAGGACAGGGAGTTGGCGGGAATTTGAATGTGAAAGCATCTCGATCATAATGTGAAATGAGAGGAGCAGCTTCAACACCCCAGTGTAGCGCAGTGGTTAGAGCTCCGGTCAACCTCTCTGAAGGCCGATGGTTCGATGCCTCCTTCGACCCAGGTTTTTTGCAGCCAAAAAATGCATGTTTTCGCCCATTTCTTTGCTAATAGCCCTCCTTTAAAAAAGTCGGAAATGCATCAGATTTTTAAAACATTCAAATATTCTTACATAGGCAGAAAATCGGCGACAGTAGCTTTTGAAAGTTTTGATCTCTGAACTTCCGATTTCGCAAAGGAAGCTTTCATTTACCAGAGTATCAAGCTGAGTCGATTTTTCAAGATTTACTATTTGCACGCGCGCTTTAACCCACAACTGAGCGAAGCTGCAACTGATCAAGGCTCTCTGGGTGTGTCGCTATGATAAAACTAACTAGGGATTTCCACCCAATACCAATACCCAATTAATTGGGTCTCTTTTCCCCTCAACCCAATTAATTGGGTCGATTTGCATCACCGATCTCCTCCCTCGCTCGGTATTGGGATAAGAGGGAGAGGAGAGGGGGGAGAGAGACAAATAATTGGGTATTGGTTTGACATCCCTAAAACTAACCTCTTTCGTGTTTCGTCCGTTATTCCCTCACTGTGCATATCCACGCATTCGATCATTCTCACACGCTGATGGCGTAGTTCCGGTGCTAGTTTTGACAAGAATAAATTATCGAAATTGAGCTGAAAAATCATAACTGCGATATCGAATATTATTTCCAAAGCCTTTGGGAATTTTTCAGACCTGTAGAATCTGAATCGAGTAAGCAGCATGGTGGCGCAATTATTCTGCAAGCGCGATGAAAAGTTCGTCTGGCACTGGCCATTGAGGCAGCTCAGATTGACCCTGAATGAAACTTTGTAGAGTTTGTGAACAATTTCGTAATAAATCAGAAGGCATTCTCTCTCTCACCTTGAAATTCCCGTCAGTTGTCCACTCTTCGGATAAGCCTCCATCACCTTTTTTGAAAATTTCGTATCGGTAATTGACGCTCCGCGCAGTTTCTTCAATTTCAGAGACGCAGAGCTCGAATCCGTAGCCTCGGAAAGTCTGCATGCATGATTTATATTTGAAAAAAAAAGATTTCAGGTGAAACTTGTTGAGAACAAGTGCCAAAATCAGTACATGTTCTCACAGTTTCTAATCATTGTAATGTTTTCAGATTGTTGGTCCTATCGAGTGGCACACAGACAAATCTTGTAAACTTGTAAACGTTATCATCTCTCCCAGTGCCCACAATCCTCACCGGCGCGATTTGTAGACACCCTTCCTCCCATTTGATCGAGTCGAGTGATCGATCATCAACTATCGAGAGCATCCTCTTGTTTGTTCCTCCCAGTTGGCATAGATCTTTCCTGAACATTTTTCATCATATTACACAAGTATGGATCAATAACGTTTAGTCTAGTACGACAACTGTCTTTGCTTAATCCAGGAAAAAGTCACGGATGAATTCCAAACCAGTTACTCACCTCTTCAAAAGCTTGCAAATCAGGAACAGGCACAGATCGGGAAGATAAGAGATGTAATCCTGAACGATTCTTTCGTAAAGTGGCGTTTAGTGAGGAAAACCATCCGTTATCATACAATCTTAGCCCGGAACACAAAATTTATGAAGACAAAAAGTACTGACCAAGCCGCCAATTGCTCCTTCGACATCGTTTGAATGCTGTTGAATATGTGCTGGCATCTGGCGACGAGAAGTGCAATTAAACCGTGAAACCAGGGGAGAGAAGGGGCCGAAATAATTGAATTGCAATGGAAACGAAGCACACGAAGGAGCTAAGTTGCAAGCGGTTGGCAACAGTGAAACAAGACGTGGATAGTGGAAAATCGAGGCATCCGCGGAACAATTTAATGAGTACCATTTCGTTGGACTATTCAAATATATTTTCTGAGAGGCGTGACTGCTCTACTTCTCTACTTCTTTTAGGCATTGGCACCATTTTTATAACGCAAAAAAGCGCATGAAACAGCTATTTTGGTTGCTGTTCGAGTGCAATCTTCCATTTCTCACTCTTTCATGGAATAATTTGTGAATCAACAGAAAAATAAGAAGATGTATGCAATTCATATATTCGTGAAGCGTTCTTAATCAGTCAGATCATATTCTCCAGTTGCGTTCAGCTCTTCCGAATCAACAAATTCTTCATTCCACCACTTGTGAGCGCTCTTGATCGAATCCAAAATGTGACCAGCACGCAGGAAATGCAGGTTCTGAAAAAGTAATTTCTTTTGAATTTTATTAACAATTGTTTTGAGTGATATTCGGGGCCTTGAAAGTTGAAGAGACACTCAACGTGAATTAGGGAATCAAACAAAACCAAAATTAGTTTTTCGCACTTACCTGTACGAAATTGTCACCACTTCTTGCGCGATTGAACTGCAAACGTTATTTTTTATTGGATTTCACAATATTCTTACCATTTCATAAAAATCCGGGTCAATTTTGCCGGATAGTCTCTGCCGCAAGATGGCTTCCCAGTGAAGCAAACGCAGGAGAAACGGATTCTGAAAAGTACGTCTTCATTCTCTGTCAATTAGTCTAAATACCATTGCAGTGTTGTCATCAAGAAGATCGAGAAAGATCGGAAGTAACTCGGTCCGAAAGAGCACCATTCCAGACAAAATGCTCCTGGGAATAACATATTATAACATATCATATTATTTTTGAAAGTAGTTTACCTCTCAGCATGAACCCAACGGAATTCTTGAATCGTAATGAATCGATTAGCAAAGATGGGTAGAGAACGTCGGACTTTCTGATTATATATTTTTTTTTCATTTTAAAATTCTCATCTTAACACCTCTTTCTCTTGATCTGTCATGTTTTCAGCTGTAATCCAAATTTCAGAACAGGTCACATTGCATTTCGAATTTTTTTGGAAGAAAATATAGGCAAAGAACATGGGTAACTGGAAAACACATTTTTGGACTTTTAGAAACGAAAATAGCTTACGTAACTTCCTTCCTGGCCAGCAGGCACTTGTGCAAAAATGTTGTGCATTAGGTTGAATATCGCTTCTCTCCTTCCTGGATTACGACCTTGAGCTGCCTGGCAATCGCAAACTGAATCTTCGCAATAACCACAGCACGAAAATGCCGGTCGCGGAGGTGCTCGTTTCTTGCTGATGCAACAGCCCATCTGAATGTGAGACCCTAAAAATGGAAGCAACGATATGGAAACTTCACGGAACATATAAAATCGAATCCTTTCGCTTATTCGATGACTTTTGAAACAAATAGAAAGTCGCGTCCGTTTTTTGTCAACGCCTCAAAATGCAGAGGAGTCGAGTTGTATCAACGCCCAAAACCAACGCGATCAATACTGCACGAATGCTTTGCTGATTTCAATTCACTTTCAAAACGCATTCAGCAGTGACCAAAATTTGAATAATTACTCTTATTTTTCAGTTGTCCGTTAAATAGTTTTTCTCAAAATTTATTTATAAGTAAAAACATTGCGACAAAGTAGAAACAAAGGGCGATGATTAAAATTTTCAGTGGATAATATCCATTCAGTCTGTCAGATCGTATTCCCCAGTAGACTTTGAAAGATAAAGAACTAGTTCCTTTATTCCTCATTTTGGCAAGTTGCATAGCGGTGAAGGAACTAGTTCTTTACGGCGAACTAGTTCTTTATTGGCACTGAAAGGAACTAGTTCCTCTCATTAACACTCCTCTCCAATAGGCTTTGAAAAACGGAGCAATCGAATGCTCATTCCGCACTCTCGCACTTTCATGAAGCGGTCTCGCAAACGATTGCGAAAGTTGTTTTAAAACAAGTTTAGTTTTTCGGCCATAACTTTCTTTGTTTTTGGATTTGGGCGAACTGCCGGTTTGAGTAGGTCAGTATGGAAGACGTGCATGTTCCTTCGAAATATGAAGGCGTGAAGTCAACGTACAAGGGAAATACGTTTTCATTTTTTGCTGTTTTTCAAAATATCAAAATTTCCATAGTGTAGGTAGCTTAGTCATGGAAAATTAACCTTAGTCTCTGTTGAAAGTTTTCTCATAGCACGATGTTCAAGCGATCTAGGTCAGCTCGTAGATTCCACTTCGCTTTGCAATCGATTGCGAAGTAAATAAAGAATCGATTGCGAGACCGCTTTAGGAAAGAGGAGAGTGAGAAATGATTGATTGCATAAACTGTTAAGCATCTTGTGTTTTTCAAACTCTACTCTCCAACCGCTCGCGCGGTCAGGGGCAACGATAATGGAGCGCGGAACTAGTTCCTTTGCAGGGAACTAGTTCCCTTGGAATTGGAGGGAACTAGTTCCTAGTTCCATAACTCATTGACTTTCAAAGTCTATTCCCCAGATGCGTCCAGATCTTCAGAATCAATAAATTCTTCGTTCCACCATTTGTGTTCAGTCTTGACTGTCTCAGAGAAATGGCGAGCTTCCAATAAATGAAGATTCTGAATTGTTAAATTTCAAGCTTAAAAAGCTGTTTTCGTACCTGTACAAAATTGTCGCCACTTCTCGAGTGATCGAACTGAAATGATTTTTAACTTTTGTATTTACTTTTTCTTACCGTATCATAATAAAATTCAGCCTCCGTTTTCCCTGACAATCTTTGTCTGATGATGCCTTCCCAGTGAAGCAAGCGCAAGACAAATGGGTTCTAAAACATTTTTGTATGATTTCATTTCGGAAATCTTATCAGTGTTCTCAACAAACTCGAGAAACAAAGGAAGCAACTCGGTTCGGAAAAGCGTCAATCCAGACAGAACGGTCCTGTTATTCAAAAATAAGTTTTTAAAAACAATATTTATTGAAATACCGTTCACATTTAATGTATCGCAAGTCATCAATTGCAGTGAAGCGTTCGACAAAGGTATGAAATGAGCGACGGATTCGCTGTGAAAATACTCGCTCAGGTTAAACTCATGAAGTTATTCAAACCTCTTTTTCTTCCTCTGTTATGTTTTCTGGCCAAATCCAGTTATCAGCACATGTCACGTTACAAATTGAGTATTTTACGAAGCTGATTTGGCTGAACATCATGGAAAGCTGGAAGGGAGGTCTAATTTCCGCATCAGAAGCAACAAAAACTCACAAAACATCCTTCTAATCCGACATTTTCCTTCTAATCCGACATTAAAAGAGTTATGCATTAGGTTGAACACTATCTGTCTTCTTCCTGGTGGTATTCGGTCACTTTGGCAATCACAAACTGTCTGTCGGCAGAGAAAACACCAGACGAAGTTTTTCATCCATCGGTTTTTCTTCTTGGCGGCTCGTTTCTTGCTGCTGATGCAACCACCCATCTGAAATTGTAGCACAAATTTAAAAGAAAAAATATTCGATCAAGAACTGGACGCTTGGCCCAGTTGCGTGCTTTTAAAGACCTCCAGCTCAACATAAACATAATAGAACAACGCGTCTGCCTCGAAGAAATCACTCTTCTGCACACGCTCTTTTAATTACTCCGTTTTCTGACCGAACAGTTTTCGACCGATCCACGGGCGCTCTTTTGTGAATGCTTTGAACGATTAGAAAAGATTGAGAAGATTGAAGTTCGTAAACACGTTTGGAATGATACTGTCACAAAATGCAAAAACTTTCGCACACTGCCATTGGCTATAACGGAGCAATGAGGAACCATCGAGTTCAATATCCTTCGGATGATTGCAAACAATGGCGTATTTCTCAACGATAAGCGACTATTCTGGTACGCTCGCACCTCGAATGGCCGCCTAACAAACTTACACGCCTTGTGCCTGTGTTGTGCTCGCTTCTCGTCTCTTCTCCTCCTTATCGGTTATAAACCTCGCGAGGATTGCACACTGTCTAAATCATCATCTTTTCATTAACGTTGCATCGCAAGCTTGGTCCACCCACCAGCCGTTTCCGTGACTGTAAAATTGCCTTGGTTGTGGCCTGTACCTTTTGCTCTGCTCTCATCCGATGCAGTTGGTGTTTGTTCGTCGCTCGCCTTCCTGTTTATCAATCACATTTTAAGCATGGGCATCTTCACCGCAGGCCAGTTCACAGAGGACGTGTCTGCTGTGGGAAAGGTGAGGGCTAGACTTTCAAAAGGAACTAGGAAACTAGTTCCATAATAGTCATATGAACCGCTGATCTCACTAGAGAATGCGCAAAATGAAGAGAGTGAGAGCTGATTTGACTATTGAGGAACTGGTTCCCTAGATCCTTTTGAAAGTCTAGTGAAGGCTCCTCCAAAGAAACAGCGTCTAGATGCTCATTGAATCATCAATTGAAACTTTCACCAATGTGGCCATCGTGATTAGAGGGGAATTCGAATTCGCCATAATTGAGAACTTCTATTGAAGGTCATCGCCGTGACCGGCTGCAACACAGGAATAGGGCTGGAGACGGCGAAGGAGTTGAATCTGAGAGGAGCGAAGGTACATTTTCCTTTTTCCATTCTAGACTCAGTCGAAAAGCAAAAATAGATCAGATAAAAATATTCTTTCGGAAGAGTTATTTCAAGTGCGGATGAAAAGGGCGACGTATGAGGTCTGAAATTCCACTTTCAGGTCTACATGCTGTGCCGCACGGAGGAGCGCGCGGAGGCTGCGAAGCGGGAGATGGTCGAGGTGAGTACCAGGGGTGTGAAAAAAAAGTTTCACGGACTCCTCTTTTCACACGCTCTCTCGTCTGTCTGACCGGAGAGAGAGCATTGCGAAATGAGAGTGCTTGAAATTTTTTGCACACCCCTGGTGAGTACTTCCGTGATCAGATCTTCCCTCTCTCCTACCTTGCATCCATCCTAGATGACAGTTGAGGATTTTCTGAAACGCTTATCAGTGTTGAAATATTTGAGTTATGACCATTGGAATCTAATCTTTAGGCCGGCTGCGACCCCACTCGCTTCATATTCCTCCGCCTCGACCTGACCAGTTTCACGAGCGTGAGAGAGTGCGCCCGGCGACTGGGCGAATGTCAGTAATTTGCCCAATTCTCTATATTGGGGTTCCAGGATTACATCTTATCGTTTGATTCGCGTTGTGGGAATGATGCATAAAATGAGGTAAAAAGGCCTTTTCCAGTGGAAGCTCGTCTCGACGTGATCGTGAACAATGCGGGCATGGTGTTGAACGAGTTCACGAAAACGGAAGACGGTTATGAATCGACGTTTCAAGCTAACCATCTGGGTTCGCACTAAATTATCGCTCTCAAGTTCCTTCTTTCGTATCAAAATTTGCAGGGAAAACGTAGGGACTTATGAAATGAGAATTGGGATATGTTCAGGACCAATGCTGCTCACGGAACTCCTGCATCCACTAATCGACAACTCAGATGATGGCAGGGTGGTCATGGTGTCGAGTAACCTTCACGCACAAGTGAGCAACCTCTGAATCAACTCATATTGAATACTCTTTTAAATGTTCTGATTGATTTACTCTAGTCATAGCCGAGTAGGCCCAAGTTGCATGACCCGGTAAGCGGAAGATTCCCGGTAAGCGGACGAATTCGATTCCCGGTCCGTGACACAACATTTGCTGTCTTGCAATTATCATTGAATACTCTTCATTCAGAGCCCGAAGCTGAATATCGATAAAATCGCCACAAAAGAAGGCTACAACGGATCCCTGGAGGCCTACAATAAGTCCAAGTTGGCTAACGTGAGTTTATGGCTCAAGACGTCATGCTAATTGAACAATCTTAGGTTATGTACGCACGAGAGCTTGCACGACGACTGAAGGAAAGAGGAAGCACAGTGACAGCTAACTCGCTACACCCAGGTTAGCTTTCGAAAATCACTCTTTCTATTAACATTGTGCCTTCTTTCTCGTCTCTGTCACCGGTGAAAGTGTTTGTGGAATAAAGGCTCTGATTTTTTGCTTTGAACTTTAAGATGGAATAATTTTCAGGAGTCATCAAAACCGAGCTCGGGCGCCATTTCGGCATCGCAATGAAGATCTTCCACACTGTTGGGTGCGTTACTAATTGTGAAACCGCATTTCCTAACAATTCAGTTAGAACTCACGATCCGAAAATTGCAGCGCAATGTTCCTGAAAACGAGGAAGGAGGGCGCTCAAACTTCGCTGTACCTCGCCCTCTCCACTGAAGTCAAGGGAGTGTCCGGCGGTTACTTTGTGGTGAGTCGGCTGTTTCAGTCATTGCACTACCGCCAATCGACTCACTAGTAGACTGAAAGTCAACGAAGTGACCAGTCACATCGCATGAAAATTTGCCTCTTTTAGCACGAAAGAGTACTCGCAATGAGAGTTGAAGGGAATAGCCACTTAGTTATCTTTCCAAGTCTACTCACTAGCTGCTCATCCAGTATTCTCCAATTTTTTTCTGATTCGATGGGTAGTTAACCATTCAGTTGAAAAAAACTCACATTTCAGGATTGCGCACGAGCTACCGAGAGCGCTAAAGCCAAGGACGACTCAGCGTGCAGAGAACTGTATGATTACAGTCTGAAGCTGATCGGATTAGCTTGAACCAAGTGCAACTGGCACAAATAAAATCGCCCTTTCACTATCGTCCTACAATCACGATGAAATCTACACATCCATTCTGATAAATTCGATCCGATGCATTTACTCATTGATTCATACACTACATCATTTCCTACTATCGATTGTGCGATTCTGAAACGCGGCTGACACGACTTTTATGAATTATGAATGTACACTTCAAATTATATTTGAACGCAGAACGATTGCTTCATTTTCAGCTTTGTTGAGGTTCCTACTTTCGATCAAATATTCAAATAGAATTTTTTTTCACTTTGCCGCAGTCATCATTCAATGCTCGGCATTGATGACCCTGTTCCTGCAAAACGGTCGAAACTGACCGGGCCAGACGATACCCTCGAAAGTCTATGCAGCATTGAAAGGTTACCACTCGAACTCGTGTATAAAGGTAAAGGTATCCCCGTACTCAAGGCACTTGCGTCCTGCGGGAGCCCACTGCTAGTCACTCGTGTATGAGATACTCAAATGTTCAACAGATGAGACCATCGTCAAAATCAGATTGGTTAGTTACCTGAGAAAAATTGCAACAAAAAGTGAATTTCTTAGGCATCACGTCAAATGAAGTTATTCGTTGACGGATATTCCATGCTCACTGATAATATCTCAATAGTTGAACAGCTCACAATATTTGGCCCATTGAGAAATTCAAGAGAGGTGGACCTCAAAATTCAAAATCAATAAAAACAGATCGATTTCAGAAATACCCATCGGATATAATCGGTATAGGAATTCGCGTTCCCTATTACAAACGGAAACTGTTTGAACTGCGATTGGTTAGAAATCCTCCATCGGGTCTATTCAATGCGCCTACACAAGGAATCAGAAAAGTTACTAACACTGTGCGCACGGCAAGTTAAAGCGAATCTAAAACGACCGCACGCGTGAACGCTGAAACGCGACGCTCGAGCCTTGACTCCGCCCACTTTCACTTTCGCGAACTTCATTCCCTATTGTAACCGGGGCGTTCGATGAATACTCGATCAAGTTTACATTCCAAATCATTTTCCGTTAACTGATCATATAAGTTATAAATATCTGAATAATGACGCCATGGCAGACATACCAAAGTAGGTCAAAATTGAGTGAAACGAGTAACAATGGTTATGTTCGTGTTATACTTGGTTTGTTAGGTACCGTTGCTAGTCAAATGTTGTTCATCACTTCAATTGAGCTATTTCAAATTGAATTGACCTTAAATACAACGATACAAAACAAATATATGAAAATTACAGCTCATCGCTCAAAGTGACTCAAAATGCTGATTACGGTAGCCAAACTGTATCGTTCCTAAAACTAGTTTTTAGGATTCAAATAGAGTTTATTAAAATATAAACCAATGCTACTGATGTGAAAGAACAAAATGGAGTGAAATTACAAGTTAATTAAACAAGAAAACAATAGAAATTGCGAAAATATCAATAGTGATGCAGAATTTTCGATCAATTTAGCCTTCAATTACATTAGTCCGTGTCCTTATGCTTGTTGCGGGCGTAGTCTAAGTGTCCTCTTCGTCAGGAACTGAAAATAAAGGAAGAAAGAACAAAAGTTAAGCGGAAAAGTGGAAAATAGGGCGATTCGATTCAAGCAGGGAAGAGGTGTGGGTGCAAAAAAACAACGACCGGCGAATTACAATGAAAGGGGATGCTACCGCGCACGATTCGACCAGAATGTGGTTAATTAATTGTTATTAATTACACAGAAAGTATGAACTTGATTATTCCACATAAAATAAGTTTTTTTGCGAAATAATATTAGCAATGCCATGGAAACGGGCAAAACAGTAGAGCTGCTTATTAGTTTTGGTACGGAAGCATTAGTAAAGCCGTCGAAAGAATATAACTATCAAAAATATTAGTGAAATTAGATAGTCAGCCGTAAACAAGCTCGGAAAGTGAAGTATGCATGGTGGTAGAAAGCGAAACTGACACTAGAACTTGTAAAAGTTATCGAAAGCGTTATCAATTTTGGTTCGGAAGCAGTTAATAAGAAGCGCCATCGAGAGGGCTGCAACCCCTAACATACGGGGAACATGAAAGATCAAGCACAAATGCAAAAATGAAGCTAAAAGTCATGGTAGCTGACGGGTCAAAAATGGAAACACCTGTAAATCGCGAAAAATCGTGATCAAGCCACCTGAAGCTGCCCACAACTATATTCGTCGACGTGAAATGCACAACATACGATACAAATGACGTGGGTAAAAGCAAAAACAATCATAGAAAACGGGAAAACATCAATTTTAGTTAAGGAACCTTATCATTGATTTGAACGGTCAAAAGGGCGGGAAGGCCTCACGCAACGCGGTCGTTTTAGGTTCAGTGATACACTATCGTAACGTGCCGTGTGCGCCATGCTTTTCTTCTAATTATTGCAATTCTTCTAGGAATACTACATGTCATTTGGTGTTGAAACGGAAAACATCAATGTGCTAGAATACATTGGTCAGTGTTTGGGCAAACGAATCGACTCGTTTGAGCTGAAGCTCTGCAAAGACGAAAGTACACTTCGAGCAATCTCAGCACTTATTCATAGAATGCAAATTGATGCCATTCGAGTGGACGGAAAGAGCCTTTCTCGGGAAGCTCTGTGGGTTTTTTTTCAAATTCAAACCAAAAGTTTTTAAAAATTGCAGTGATCACCTTCTGACTACGACAAGTTAATGAGCGCCTGATGACGAAATTTTAAATAGATGATAATCTTTTTTTTCGAAACAGCGTATTCTTGCAAGTTCGTTGATTTGTGAGAAATGAACCTCGTTGTTGTTGGCACCAATAATACGAAACGTATTTCAAGTGTATTTATTGCGCATTAACTGAAACTAATTTTGTTATTTTGAACCCATTGAAATGCGGCTGTCATAAAACAATTTTTTACCGTTTGAATCGATAAATGAACGCGGAGTGGATGCGTCTATTGTGATCAGCTGCGATCACCTTCTTTCTCCCCGAATCTTTGCAAAGATCTCTCGTTCCTCCGAATATCTCTCGTTCCTTTTATTATCGGTAACTATTTTAGGCTGGTCATGGAAGTGCTGCCACCAGCGAAGCGAGGAAGAATGTCCTCCCTTGAATGTTTGCCGTGCGACCTTGTGTATGCGATACTCAAACGCTCTTCTGCCAAGTTAATACTCGAAATAAGATCGGTTAGTTTAGATCGGTAGGCTAAACTTAAGTACGCCGGACCAGCCTCCCTCTCATTCCCATCGTTCACCGGTGCAGGGTGTGAGGAGGAAGTTCCGGTGCATTTTGTGTAGAAAATATTTTTCTTATGATGTAAAATATCATAACTCTCACTAGACATCGCGGCAAATGAAATCATTCGTGAACGAATATTCAATGTTGACTGGCAATATCGCAATTATAAGTCATCTCATATTCAGCAAAAAGGTGAATTGATATCTCCACTAAATAATTAAATCAGAAATAGAAAATTAATAAAATCAGGAATATGTACTCCATATTGGAATTTACCTTCCTCTATACAACACAAGCCTTTTTAAACTGCGATTTATTCGAAATCCTCCATTGGGAATTTTTGATCCACCGCCTAGGCACATCCAAAAATTTGGCAAATCTGTGAGTTTTGAAACACAATTGACAATCAATAAAATGAATACCTCTTCAGGAATATCACATATTGTATCATGTTGAAGGTAGAGATACCAGTGCGTTAGTGTACCTCGGAGAATGCTTGGGTAAACGAATTGACATGATCGAGTTAAATAGATGCAATGACGGAGATACACTCCGTGCAGTCGTAAAAGTTATTCGAGGAATGCAAATCGATTGGATTAAAGTTAATGGAGATTTCTTTCGTTCTTTCGACAAGCTCTGTGAGAATGTTTTTGCAAACATATTTAAGAGACCGGCTCGGTAAGAATCGAAGATTTTCACCTACTCCCCGGACACGCTCCTACCAATTTGAGATCCGCCAGCCCATACTCTTGTGTTAGGAAGGCCTTAGCCCTACAATACCCACAGCGCCCCTTATTCGGGCTTTTCTCCGTTACGGAAGGAGAAAAGTGAAAATATGAGTGAAATAGTTGAAAAATCATAAAAAGTAAAAGTGGAGAGATAGACTCAGTTATTCTTCGGCATCACGTTAGAGGTGCCCAGAG
>LS499941.1:721172-732571 GCA_900490845.1 Pristionchus japonicus | reverse complement strand
ACTTTTTTCGATGCCATTGTGTTCCAATTTACAAAATAGTCCTACATTTCAAATTTCAAGTCAATCGGACCACTGGCTGAAAAGTTATGCGCAAAATGTGTTGCTGCATGACTGCAGCATGACTCAACCGGTCATGTTGGTTCGAAATGAAGTTGAATCCCGTGATAAGCACCTTCGAGAGGCCGTTTTCCCAACTTTTCGTATTTTCGCTGTTCCAGACCTTGTTTGGTTATTAGGCAACCAGCGTCATCTGTCAAATAAAAAACAACGAACTTTCATTGCCGACAAATGAGAGTGATCGTCTTTGAACATTTCCCTGACTCCCTGGAATGGATTTTCTTATCAATTATCGTCTCCGATGCTAAAGTGGTGCTAAAGTGATAAAAGGCACTTCTGATTCACTTTTCCGAAAACTATTCCAAAACTTAAAAGAGAGGAGAGGAGAAGCCTTACCTCCGTCACCGTAACGTCTATTTCTGTGCGGTGTTTAGAGGTCAAGTCGAGCCAATGCATGCTTAGAACGTTGTCAAAATACATAGAGACGTAGCAGAAATAAGAAGTCGTGGCTAAAATTCATTAATGAAAGATTCGTTTGTGCTCATTTTCTTTCATGGTCCTATGAGAAGCTTCTATCGACGCCAGTGGTGTCATTCATTCTTACTTCTATTGACCCTGATTCTCGAAAACAATTGCGTAGGGTTCACTTTTTTGGAAGGAGAATATTTCGAGCGAGTCTTTTACCTGATCAGGTCGAATGACCTGAAAAAGTCAACCCTATAATTGAGCTCTCGGCAATTAGATGGAGCCACTCCGTACCGTATTGTCATTTCACTAGTGCCGTTATTTCGAGCGTTCGGATTCTACAAAAACGCTCGAGAGCGCGCGGCGTTCGTGAGCCGAATAACGCTACATTTTACCTATCCACGATAAACAATTGATTGATTGACTGACCGTCTTGATATTGGAATGGTACGCCGGTATTCGCTCCGTGCTCTCCAGTTACTGGCACATTTCTCCACAGAAAGCAGCCATCAGCTTCTGGAACACAGCATATCAAGCAGGACAGATAGGTTCAGTAGGTCAACCAAATCACATTCTGGCACTCCTGCACTTTCCCGGACAACTCCAAAAATCCCCATAAACTCCTCCATCCCCGATCACAAACTCTACTACGGGAAACCACTTTTATTTAGGGAATCCCTGAAACACATTGTATGTTCACCCTATGGTCCGGGAACGTGCAGGCGCGCCCACATTCTCAATGCAGCCGTGTCTATCTTGAGACCTTTTTTGGTTGGGACTAGATTTTCAAGATGATTTTTTGGCACTTTTTTGGCACTTGTGGAGTTCCCCGGAAAAATGGATGTGTTTCACTCATTCTATATTTTGTATTACCCTACGCAGGGTTGATGGTCGGGGTGGGTAGACACTCTTCCGGTGAACTCCACAAGTACCAAACTTCTCACCCATCGAGCACTCGTACAGACGATGATGCATGAAGTTCCAGATGTAAACTTTGCCATCGTGGGCAAATGCTTCATTGATGAACAAGAAATCGCAGAAATGGAATGCTTCACCCTAAAAATAGAGATGAAGGACTTTGCAAAGAAAGTGTAAGCTAGAGCCTGTGTGTTTCCGCTGTCTCGATTAGGAAAGGTGTCTTAATTGTTAAAAAAGTCAGTCCGTTGAGGATAGATAAATAAAAGATAGAAGGAAAGATACGAAAACGTAACAAACCTCGACACGCATGCTTATACTGGAACACTTGAGAGTTCCTGATGATATTTTGCATTAGAAAAGTATCAACATCTATGAAAAAGAAATGAAAGAGGCAATAAACTATGGTGTGGCTAATGAAAGTACTGAACAAGAAATTGATTGAAATATGACCAACTTGAATCCATGGCACGCATCAACACCTGCGTACCAGAGCTTACGTTGAGGAAATAGATAACGTGCCCGATTGCGAACTGAAAATGGCAGTGGCAAATGAAGTAAAGATCAAATATTCAACAGCAAACAGCCTCATTTCGGTGGACTTATCTCGAATGCGCTGGGTATTTTACTTGATCGCAACTTAGAGAGGAGGTACGAGATTTCCACGAACAACCCTACGCGCACCTCTCCAAAAAGGCTTTCAGGATCCGGTTTATATCCTTCCTCCGCAACGAAGGGGTTCCTAAGCACGAGTTTCGAAACGTCCCATGTTCCTCCAATAGTCATGCAACTCACCTTAACTAGCTTGGTACGATTAGGAATGAATCGTGCCCACGGCTCGTCTGTGCACTCGAGAGGAGGGAGGAACAACATTATGCCATGCTGAAAAAGGCACAATGTGATGATACTGAAAGTCATTGCACCTCTGACCACAAGATACACCGCAGATGCGCCCCATGCTTATAGTAGACTCAGACATCTCATGAAAGCAATGGGAACAACATTATTGCACGCTGAAAAGGGCACAGCTTGTGATGATATTGGGAAACTTTACCCTTCTGACAGTTGTGGAGTTCGCCGGAAGAACAAATGTGTTTCACCAATATTAGAATTGTGATTGCCTAACGCAGGATTGGTGGTGGATGGAGGATACTCTTACGGTGAGCACCACAAGTACTACCCTTTTTACCAGAAATACGACAAATACATGCTTGCAGTTGGGTGAAAACATTGTTCTGGGAAGTGCGATAGAGCGCGAAACAAGCAGATGTTTAGTTCGACTGCGTCAATGCGCATGTGATGCAAGGAGTCGGAACTTCTCTGTTTTTTGGCCCGGGCTGCGACCGCTCTGAGCGCGCGCAAGGCGGATAATGAGAATGATAGGGATAGAGTACTCTGCGAGAATAGCCTGGGCCAGAAAACGGAGAAGTGCCCAGAAGTCAGCACTATTCTCGTTCTGTTGCGAGTGCTCATGGTTAAGCACGGCCTATTTATGTGTCAGAACGCAAATTGCGTGATTTACAGACCAAGAAAAAAGAGTTATTCATTGAATGTCGATTGAAAAGCAACAACGCCCAATAAATAACGGTTTTTATCGTTGAATTCGACCAGGTTTTGTTGATTTGTCGAGTTAGTTAGCTAGCATTGCGTAAAGACTACAGCTACAACTGACAAATATGCAATTTTAGCAACTAAAACAAACTTAAATACAAAACAAGGAACGAAAATTGGCTACTTGCCAAGATTCCAGGGAAGAGAACACTTTGCGGAGCGGTTGCGAAACGCGAACTGATTTTTTTTGCAGAGGGCATTTTACTTCAAACATATTTTTAAGTTTAGAGGTTTTTTTCACCTTTTTAACTTGTTTTTTTTATCATTCTATCGCTTTCCAACCCGAGGCAATCGACATGTCTTTCCTCATGAACTCTCATTGTGACGGTCTGCATTCTTTATCGCTCGGAATATATGCAGAAAACAATCGGCGTTCATTCAGTCGCATTCCTTGCTCTCTTCGCTACTGGCTCGCCATCTTTATCAACTTCTGTTATTTCATCATCATCTTCTTCCTTCTCCTCAGTCAGTCTGAGCTCGGCGCTGCAAGAAACGATTGGAGAAGCTGATACAACACCAGTCTCTGATTACCTCTAAACAAAAATCAAGGAACGCCAAGTGATTGACCTGAATTCTGCCCCCTTTGTCATCACGCGATGATGAAAACTTTACAAGGACAAATAATGCCCTATATCCTTACATGACTGCTTTCGACAGTGTTTCGCGAGCGAGTTTCAGACATCTCGGATCCCTCCAAACAGCAACTAATGCATGATCGGCAAGTGTAGGGTCTGAAAAGAAGTTAATTTTTTGTGAGTCTCTTTTCCTTCGCTAGGAATTCGTTGGGGTAAGGCCTGCGTGGCTAATTAATGTTGGAAAAGATGTTTGAGAGGAAGCACGCACTCAATTCCAATGGCATCGCAATGATTCGCTTCGATAGATCCCTGAAAAATGCGATACAAATTATGGGTACTAGGTCGGATGAGCACGTTCGGACGATAACCTACTGGATGAGAACCATTTGCATATTCCGTCTATTACATAACAGTTGTTCTCTCGCTCTCATAAGGTGCTCATCCAGTAGGTTATCATCCGAATGTTCTCATCCGACATAGTGCCAAATGATGACATTGAGAACTACTCACGACGGGCCCTTTTTCCTGAAGAAAATGACTCGTGTTCCGGTAGTAATGGCATGGTACGGCAACTCGAACGAACTGGTATCAGTAATAGTGGTTATCTGAGGAAAATAGAGTTTTTGAGATGGGAAAATAATGAAGACTGGTCAATAATTTGTGCCTTCAATCAGAGAGAAAACACAGAAAATGAATATGAGGCCGTTTGCGAGAGAGTCGAGCAGAACAGATGGGGTCTGGCACAGCTCAAAAAGATCGGTTTTCCAAAACCGTGTGATTTGAGGTTCTCTAGGGTGCTGAAGACGGTGGACACTTTCATTTTTCATGTTGGGCCTTTTCCGGCTCCAGATGACGTCGTGTCGAAAACGGATTTGGTGGCCTTGCTCGTCACTCGAGGTCGCTAAAATTAAGCCAGTGTGTCTCCCTAGCTAGAATTTGATGCTGAACACGCCTGTCAACTTCATTTCTCATGAATATTTTTTGTAAATTTTAAAAATGGAAGTTTTGATAGCGGCGTGTGCGCGGGTTGCCACACACACAGATCGATCGGGCGTGGCGAGAGGATTTCAAATCTGTTCGAAGGGGAGAGATAGTCCTCCAGAGATTCGAGATAGGAGTAAGATAGTGAGCTGAGATAGCGGGCGAAATCGCACGTTGTCCCCTTGTTTACTCTCTGACTCCTTCCGATCTCTGATGCAAATCGCCCTTCCCTTCCCTCGCCTCCCTCTCACCGACGAGAGAGTGTGGGAATGTAAGAGAGCGCAGAGAGGCGAGAGGGGAGGGAGGGCGATTTGCATGAGAAAGGAAGGGCCTAGAGAGTAAACAAGGAGAGGACGTGCGATTTCGCCCGCTATCTCAGCTCACTATCTTACTCCTATCTCGAATCTCTGGAGGACTATCTCTCCCCTTCGAACAGATTTGAAATCCTCTCGCCACGCCCGATCGATCTGTGTATGTGGCAACCCGCGCACACGCCGCTATCAAAACTTCCATTTTTCAAATTTACAAAAAATATTCATGAGAAATGAAGTTGACAGGCGTGTTCAGCATCAAATTCTAGCTAGGGAGACACACTGGCTTAATTTTAGCGACCTCGAGTGACGAGCAAGGCCACAAAACCCGTTTTCGACGAAACGTCATCTGGAGCCGGATAAGGCCCAAAATGAAAAATGAAAGTGTCCACCGTCTTCAGCACTCTAGTGAACCTCAAATCAAACGGTTTTGGAAAACTGAACTTTTTGAGTTGTGCCAGCCTATGCTCGACTCTCTCGCGAACGGCCTCATATTTCTGTAAAGGCCATTGGCAAAGGTTGACATTGAACCATTACTAAACACGTTTGGTAATTCTGGAGAGTTTCGCTTTTTCAAATAGAGTATTTAAACGGAAAAAAAGCTTTGAACCAACCTTTTTCCATATCAAGTCGTTAGGATCAAAACGACAAAAGAGCGACGTATTCATATTTACGCTGTTTCCAAGCATCAGAACTTGTCTGTTGTCGGTGACTTGAAAGGATATCCGTAAATCCATTGCAATTTATTATTAGTTTTCTACCAGTTCAGACCAATCTAAAATCATATTTGGGAACTACTCACATAGAACTCTAGGCTTCCATATCGATTTGCCTGACAAGGCATATATCGCCCTCAAATTATATACCGTCTTGAATGTATCAAATTGGAGCGTATTTATGTCGAGAATCTGGGAAGTAATGAGGTTTTGCAATAACCCCTTGAGCGTTCACCAAATTCCAGCATTTTTCCGTGAAGAAGTAGACTGTTTCGCCAAATCGGAAAGCCTACAATGAGTAGTATTATTTTCCGAATTTGGCTATGCTTGGATGTCACTCAGACCTAATAGTTATCTATGGTGATTTGTCAATTGAATTGCCTCACCCTCTCTCCCCAAACAGAGAGCGAGCGAGCGCCATGGTACGTTTTGAGTCGGTCCATTACGCATGAAGTCCGACAATTGGGTAACCGTCTTTCATTTCTCACACTCGCTCGCCTCTCTTGCCGCTTAGAGAGTATGTGAAATGAAGAGATGAATACCCATATCTCCGATCAGTTAGACCGGGCGAAAGAACAAAAAGTGCATAGCTTCAGTGTACCTTCATCTTCGGCAAATGGGAGTGGTCATCCTTGAACATTTCTTTGGCCGACTGGAAAGGAGATTAGCGCGTTTCCAATAAAGTTGACTTACCTCAGTCACCGTAATGTTCATTTCCGCCCACTGCTTGGTGCTCAAATCAAGCCAATGCATCCTTAGAGTGGTGTCCCAATCGAAGGTAACAAAGCAGAAATAGGAAGTGTTGGCTGAAATTCATCTTTTTTTCATTCATTGACTTGAAAGTGAGTTCGAAGTTTCGGCACTTATGGAGTTCCCTGGGAGATGGTGGGAAGACTCTTCCTGAGAACTCCACACGGGCTGAAGTTTCGCAGATTTCTTTCTCAACGTACCGTCTCGATACTCGAATGGCGCACCGAGTTTAGCCATCGTTCTTAGCGACCCAGTCGTTGGCACTTTTCTCCAAAGAAATCCTCCATCCGCCTCTGGAATACAAGTACGTGGGGTGACTACGTCTACTTTAAGAACAATATTGCATACTCTTTTGCGAACAGAATGGTACTTGGCTTTCTGAGACGGTTGCTCTGGACACCCCGAGTTTGTTGGACAATACGTGGCGAGAATGTTCAATCTACCCAGTGATTAAAAAAATACTAAGCCCTTATTGTCAAGCGGATTGCTCAAACCGAGATTGCTGGAAGGAGAAATCTGGACTAATCTGAACTAATTTGCATAAAACTTGGCACTTCTGTACTCGTTTGCCCAACCCTTCTCAATACACTATTAAATCCTAACCATACTCATTCCCCGTCTTACTCTTTACTCAGAGCGGTCCATTGGGAGGCTTACCAATCGTGCCCTCGTAGAGATATTCATTCATGTAGTGCCAGATGAACACTTTGCCATCGTGGAAAAATGCTCTATTAATGAAATGGAATTGATCGAATGTTAACATCTCTCCACCCTGCAAAGAAATATGATGGATTCAACAAGAGGTGTAAACGTCAGACCATTAGGTATGATGAAAACGGCACTAGGTCGGATGAGAACATTCGGATGATAACCTACTTGAATCATCCGAATCATCGGAATCATCGGAATCATCCGAATGTTTTCATCCGACCTAGTACCAATAACAACACACCTCTACGCGCACGTTTATACTTGAGATCTTGAGCGTTCCTGATAACATTTTGCATTAGCAATGAGGTTTCCGTACGATTTCATTAGTCATTTCGTTGTGACCATCAATGTTTTCCATGTTGCTCGTGAAAGTGTATCAAAAATTGGGCCGAAGAACCAACTTGTATCCATTGCCCGCATCAACCAAACTTTTTGCAATGGAGAAAAATAGTTTGCGTTAAGAAAATAGATTACGTGGCCGATTTCGAACTGAAAATATGCAATGGATACACATTTTTCAATTAAAGATAGCTAAGAGCCATTCATTCATCTCTCAAACGTTCAATGAGCTCACTTTCACTAGCTTGGCGCGCATTTTATAGACATGGCCTTGCACCCACGGCTCGTCTGAGCAGTCGAGAGGAGGGAGAAACTGCATTAGTTCATGCTGAAATGGGCATATTATGTGAAAATGATGACAATTTTTACCTTTTTTTACAGCAAGAAGGCTCTTTGCAGTTGTAGCTCTCGCAGTGGCTCTTACGAATCAATCAAATGCTCAGCTCAACAACGCTCTGAATGCGCTTGTGATCCTGCCGATTACTAGCCACAGGGTTCTGTCCCGACAGGGAAGGGTTAGCGATTTGAATGAATCGAACTGCAAAGACGAGAGAGAGGAGGGACCGCTCTCCCCGCTCATTTTGAATAATTTGCATGGCGGGAAACTGATTCCTTTGTTCAACCCTTCTCTGGAGAGAACAATGGGGGGTCAGAACGCTGTGTAGCTCTAAGCTCGCTCTATTGCGAGTGCTCATAGTTATTTGTACGACAGAATGCATAATAGGAGACATATTCATCAATAAGTGGAGTAATTCATAAAAATTTTATTGAAAAGCAACAACTTCTAAGTAATAACGGTTTTCATCGTTGAAAATTATCGGGTTTTGTGGATTAGTCGAGTAAGTTAGCTAGCAATGTGCAACGACAACAGCTACACCTGACAAAAATGTAATTCTGGCAGTAAAACCAACTTAAAAACGTAAAAACCAAAAAGGGACGAAAATTGGCTATTTGCCAACATTTCAGGAAGGAAGATAATTTGCGGAGCGGTTGCGAAGCGTGAACTGACTTTTTAGCAAGGGCTCTATTTTCCTTAGAAAAAAGGGGTTGGGGATCCAAATTGTTGCATAAATAAAGCAATTCGAAAAACACTGAGTCAGACAGGGTAAGAAATCACTTGAATATGAAAGATTCAATCCGTGAGCTCGTATTCGCCCGTAGCATCCAGTTTATCACTATCAACAAAGTCTTCGTTCCACCATTTGTGCGCATTCTTAATATGCTCTAGAAGATTTCCTGCACGCATAAAGGACAGAGTCTGAACCATACAAAATAAATGCGTCAACAACTATCAGCAAACCTGAACATATTTCATTGGAGGATCACACACAAGCATTTTTCGAATAACGTTTTCAAAATGGAGCATGCGGAAAACAAAAGGATTCTGAAATTAGGGAGCATTCTAAGATTTTTACTGAGCGTGACTCACAATTATGGCTTCATTATCAACTACTTCAAGAAATATAGGAAGAATTTCAATTCTAAACAGTACCATTCCAGACACAACGAACCTAAAATGCTCGGCTATAATATTATTTTTTAATCTCTATAGAAGAAAGTGAAAAGCTCACCTAGCATAAAATTCGAAATTGAATTCAGGAAAAGCAGTAAAGGTTTCAGCAAAATCGAGAAAGTATATTTCAATTATCTGAATTCGGATTTTTGTGAATTTATTCTTTTATTTCGAACCTGTTTTTCTGCTTCCGTAAGAGTTCCTGGTCTAATCCACATATCTGAACAAGTAACATTGCATTTATAGTTGTTCAGCTCGAAAACTTGAAGAAAGAAAGAAAATATCTGTAAAGTTAAGCAATTAATCGCACGTTTAGCTTATCTTTGCCGTTTTGTTCTGTTTGTTACCTAAAGGATATGGATACTCACCACCACTAAATTAGATGAGTGCATTCCGTTGCTAAATGGATGAGACCCTTTCAAAAATTCGTCTATTACACAACAGTGGTCATCCGCCCTCACTAGGTGTTCATTCAGTAGGTTATTTTCCGAATGTCCGAAAATCTCAATGCCATACTCACCAAATCCTGTCTGATTTGTCTTGAAGCAGGAGGTCCGTTGAAATACATTTCCATGTGTCTAAACACCATCCATCTCTTCTCAAACGAATTCTCGTCTCTCCGGCGTTTGCATTCGCATCGATTATCGGGCGCGGTAGAAGCGAGCTTTTTGCTAGTGCAGCAACCCATCTATAAAGCGCTCAAAAATGCGAATTATTTTGTAAAACAAAAATGTACTTCGAAAATTCGAAAAGATGAAGAAATGCAAACTGGATTCAACATTTAGTATTCGCGTCTAATTTCTCCTTTAAAGTGATTCGAACTACTACGCAACTCGCCCGCTGCCTATCGCAGATCGATTGCGTCTCTTTACGCGTCTTTTTTCACCTATCTTCCGTGTAGTTTCAAATTCTGTTCTGTGATTTGGCGAGGCTTGTTAAACCCTGGGATCTATTCTGTTTTCATACGCTCTTCCATTTCAGTGAAGTGTGTACAAATGGAAACTGGAACTGGGCGGTCGCGTTTTTACTGCGATCTATGCTTTGACCCTCGTTGCGAATGTGAAACAAATACTAGACGTCCTGATATGCGAGCGAATTTGTTCAGCGAAATGCAATACATTGTCGAGGGATACGATTCAATAAGAGCATCTTCAGTGAGTTAAATTTTTTACCGTAGCATTCAAGCATTCTAAAATTCTTTTGAAATGATTTTAATTAAGATGTTTATTATTTTTCTTAGAATTTTCAAGTTTCGAAACACTGAGTGCAAAACTTGCATTGAGAAGTGGAATACGATGGATAGCCCAACTGAGCAGGAGAAAATGGTTCAGTTTTTCTCGTTCTTGCTCTAAACGAATGTTGTTTTAGATAGTTCGGCAGTATTTTCCTCATTTTTCTGAAATATTCATTTCCATGACCAATTTCCCAATCACGTTCTGTAAAAGGTGCGATTTTCTTTGAGTAAAAAACCTTTAAAAGGATTCACAAATATTTTTGAGGGAAATGTTGTCTGGATTAGTACTCTTTCGCACAGAAATACTTCCTACATTTCGCGAGTCATTGCACGATGCAGCTAGTTTGGTGAGGAATTAAATCATGTTTAGCAAGAGTAGAATGAATTGATCTCT
This sequence comes from Pristionchus japonicus, assembly GCA_900490845.1. Lineage (NCBI taxonomy): Eukaryota > Metazoa > Nematoda > Chromadorea > Rhabditida > Neodiplogasteridae > Pristionchus > Pristionchus japonicus. The sequence goes on along the minus strand of LS499941.1, from coordinate 721,999 downwards.
TCATTCAGATGCCTTTTATTCAACGTTCGCTTTATTTGGAGCACATTCTCAAAACCGATTTATCGGGAGGAGCACATACCTTGGTATTGTTCTGTATTTAATGAATTTTCAGATCTTCCCTATTCAGAACATGCACTTTGTAAGCCATATGAGGCTGTTTTAGTAAGGTTCAACAAGCGTCAGGAACAGGCACAAAACCTGAAATGTCCCAAAACTTGGCCCCAGGGGTCATTTTTGACCCTCTACGCGAAAAACCACATCATTTTGTCATAAGTCGTTTTTCGGCTCCGAGGGGTCCCCCGCCTTCGGTTGACCTTAATTTTGTTTTTTGGAGTTTTTTCGCCGGTAAGTGGTCAAAATGGCTCGAAATTCGTCATCTCCGACCAGAATTCCGAGCTCTATCGAATGAAACAAAAATTTTATTTTTTGAAAAATTTCATATGCACAGAAATTAAGATTTTTGACAGAATGCTCATGCCAGGCTAAATTTTTCTAGGATGAAGGAACATGTTCCCCTGATCATTTTGAGCTATTAAACATGGATTTTGAACTTGCAGGGACTTCGCTACATCGATTTTAGTGAAAAACGGAAAAATGAAAGTGCATGTATACCCCCGTTATGGTGCTCATTTTGTAGAGTATATTCAGGCGGTCAACTTTTGTTCACATGTTTGGTCCAAAAAACCTCTCCCCGCAAAGTTACAGTCGGTCAAAATCACCATTTCCTAGGCATTCATTTTTTGTCTTTTTCAGGTGTCGTTTCAGCACCTGTAACTTTGCGGGGAGAGGTTTTTTGGACCAAACATGTGAACAAAAGTTGACCGCCT
>LS499941.1:699493-718759 GCA_900490845.1 Pristionchus japonicus | reverse complement strand
AATAAACTATGCGGATGAATACGCTCTTACGGACTGAATCCGTTTCAACACTTGTGAACACTTCGTACTTGTGTGATGTTTCGATGTTGATTGTATGAAGAGAAAACAATATTCAACTGCCCTGAAAATCTTGTGGAAGAATGCAGAAACAAAACTTAAAGTTGAAGGTGGAACGCTTTCCATTCTATCTAATTTACAATCCAAATAGCGTTTGCAGAAGTTTTGCACTGAATCATAGGAAATGCTCGTTTGTAGAAACAATCTTCTGCATGCCCTTTTGTTTCCAACAATTGCATGGGTGTCAATTCCATCCAGCCGCATCAGTAAAACATCAGCATTTCGTTGGCGTCCCTTTGCCACAGCGTTCTATCCCGACAAACATGGGTCAGGGTTGACATTACGGAACTGCAAACTCAGGATTCTAAAGGAGTTTTGAAACGCATCTCGATTCTCATTTTGTAACAAAAGCGATCAGGAGAACTGCGTTACGTTTCACAAATTTCTTAAATTCCGAGATAAATTTGCAGTTCGATTACGGTTTTGCAGGAAAATTCAAAAAATAATCCCATTGTTCACCCTTGTCTGGAGAAAACAATGGGGGTCAGAATGCAGTGTTTGTCTGTTATTTGCTTGCGTTCATTGTTTGAGAGCTTGTCGAATATTTTCCTATGTTTCACGTTTTTTGTCTTATCATGGATCAAATTCAAGATGGAAGCCGCCGTGCAACCCCCGAATCGAGTCGTATCCTGTCGTTTCTGTGATGATTCTCGATGCGAGTGCGAGAAGGTTGCATCTCGTTCTAATCTAAGAACGGCCATGTACATCGATATTCAGTGCGCTGTGGACAGACACGATTTATTCAGAGATACCGCTGTCAGTTTATAGTTTTAATGGATTCTGCCGTTTCATCTATTTAGTTGAGAACCTCATTCATTGCCTAGAGGGTTTTGTAATGTTATGCAATGCTAGCAATTCACCCTTTCCGATTCAGCTGTTCTTCCTCTTCAACAGCATTTTCGAATGGAGAAACACCAAGTGCAAAAAGTGCTCTGATCACTGGCTCACGGTAGATAATGTGACGGATGAGGAAATTGAAGTACGTCAGGCTAAGATCGATCAAATGAACGGCTAAATTTCAGTTTATGCGGTATTATCTGCCTCGTTTCGCTGAGATTTTCATACCAATGCTCCACTTGGATTTCGAGCACTGCCAACGGTGAGCATTCTGTTGATTTTTTAACGAAAATTTTATCTTGAAATCGAATACCTCTTTTGTACACCAAACATGTAATACACCATTTTTATGTGTGCTAACGATGCTTTGACTGTTCAGGAAGATGCTTTCTGGTTTGGTTTTATTTCGGGTCTAGTTTCTTCCGATTTTTCGAGAAACAGTAGACGATGAAACTGTTTTGGTGAGATCACATTTTCTAAAATTATTAGATCGTTCACCCTTTCTCAGATGAACCTCATTCTCCGTTTGATTTATTGGGAAGGTGTGATCATAAGCGGGCTGTCTAGTGATCATGATAACGGCTACGTAAGGTTCCACTAGAATCATTTGATGCATTTCCAATTTATAGGACATACACTTGGTTGATGCCGGGCATATCTCGGATTATTTCATGAGAAATCACAAATGGTGGAATCATAACTATGTTAGCAATGATGAAGTGAATCTCGCGGAAGAATACTCCATTACTGATTGAAATCGATTCGAATTTTGAAAAAAAAATGTTTATTGTCATCGTCTCGAAAATATCTTCATCATTACAATCGTTGTCTGCTTTCACGTGCAGACATAACATTTCATGATAGTCACCGCATAATCAACTTTCACACAGTCCATGCTTAATAAAAATTACGTCTGATCCCTTAACATTACAATGTTCCCACTTCCGATTTAGCGACCGTCTAGGAAAAACTCATATGGAGCATTCTTTCAGCAGGCCGTGACGTTTTACTGAAACGATGTCAGCGAAGAAAAGCAAAGAAAAGGAATGGAGCAACTAGGCAATCACTGGATGTGAGCAAGCACAAACACTGGACAAGCGATGTAAAAGAAGTGATTTATGGAGACTTGTTCTCGAAAAAAATCGTATTCTTTTTTATGAAACGATCTCACCAAAAGAAACTTAGAACACCGCGATTCCATTAAGCTTCCTTCCCTTAATCTCAATTGGAATTGCGTTCGTTTGTTCTCTGCAAAAAATCAAGCTTTCAAGAACACGATGAAACTGGAAAGGACAATGATTATCCTATCTATCTGATCTATCACATACAAGAACCATCGAAGCACTCCAGCGAACGATTATTTGCGTGGCCAATCAATTCTCGACTTCGGACTTCAAAGACAACGATGTGACTAGTCACTTCAACGTATCGCTCTCCTCATTAAGCTTACTCTCTTCCGCAAAAAAGAGGTCGATTTACATAGTAAGTGACTAGACACATCGTTATATTTCAAAGTCTACTTTGGACCGCCCTCCCACTCTGTCGTCTCCTGCGTGTCTGTGCCGGTCGCATCTCTCTTCTCTCATCTCTCACTCCGATTTCACGGAATGGAACAGGATTGCAACAGTCGCTCGAGTCCAATGAAGTCAGTTGCTAGGCAGAAAGAGTCTTCTTGTCGAGAATTTATGAAAAAAAACACGTCTGCAAACACGATCAAGTAGAAAAAGATCGAACGACTGCACGAATAAACAAAGAGCAACAAAATACAACGCAGGCTGCTCCCATATCCCAATCCGCATCATAATTTCGATAGCATGTTCAAAACAACAAGGCAATCAATACACGAAGTACAATTTATCGACCAAGGGACGGATACTTACAGCGAAAAGGAAAGAGATCAGCGATCAAACATCAAAGACCGGCCTCAATCCGTCAACGTGTATTCGTCCGTAGCGTCCAATTCCTTGGAGTTCTGAAATCCATCATTCCACCATTTGTGAGCCTTCTTGAGATCATCCGAAAGGTGCCCAGCGTGCATGAAATACAGTCCCTGCAAAGATAAAACAAGTGCAAGATCAAAATTTACGATAACATAACTATTCTTCTCAAACAAACCTGTACGTTCTGCATGACATTAAATTCGCATAGCCTAGCTCTAAGTTTGCCTTCCCAGTGAATCAAATACAAGAGAAATGGAATCTGCAAGCTCAATAGTGATATTTAAGCATGTATATAGCACAGTACCATTACGGAATAATCGTCAATTGCTTCACGGAATATCGGTAGTATTTTCGTGCGAAACAGTACCATTCCAGAAAGAACATTCCTGCAAACGTGACTGTCAAAACTTTTGCACGACCTCATAGCATGCCGGAGAGATGTTTCAGAGTTTAAATTTCAATAATTTCATCGTAACTGCAAATTTTTTTGTTCACATTTTCATTTCTATGTGTTTACAAAACGAGAGGAACTATCTTTCTCAACAAGTATGACAAGTTAGAGTTTTTAATTGAAAATATGTATTTCACCGTTCGCATGCCTTCACAGTCAAATTCGGATTGTTAATGAAGACGCCAGCAAATGCATGCAGATACACCCGAATTACCTGTGATAATTATGGAAGCTTTTTAAGCTCATAAGTGGGCAAGAAAAACAGGAACGGATAATCAAGCTAGACCTACGCGCTCGCAAAGTGCTTTTAAGCATGCTAGGAAAAAATCATTTGTATTGTACTCTTCAATTATTCAAATTTTACGTAAAAATGGATATTACCTGCTTTTCTTCTTCAGTGATGTTCTCACGCCTAATCCTTGCGTCTGTACACGTGATATTGCATTTAGAGTTTTCCAAAACGAAGATAGTAGAAAAGAAAATCGCAATCTGAGTATGGTTAATTAAATGAATAGAAGATAAACGGCATTACAATGTCAGGTCTAAGTTGTGGTCGAGTCGTCGTGGAGTCCTCCAGTAGATGAAATATTATTGTTCGCATATCAGTAAATTGCGAGCGCCGCTGACAGTCACATGGAAAATGATTCTTTCGAAGCATCGAATTGACGAAATCACGAAGTCTCGAAATACAGCACCCCATCTTAAATGAGCATGCTCGAATAATTGACTGCCATTCAAACAAGAAGAAGGAGAACGGTTCGATATGATTAATTATTCAATGATTAATAATTTGAGCGATATCTAAGAAAATAAGAGCTGAATACCAATACTTTGAAAAGAGACTCCATCTATTCCAGTCAAAAAGCAGGACAACGTTGCGGCTGTCACCTTTTTTGACTACTACTTTTTTCCTCACATTTTCTCAAACTTACATGATTAAAAATGGATTACGGTGGGCTGATCTTGAGGTTTGAGTAGACAGTGCTACGACTGTTCTAAAACATTTATGCAATCTCAAAATAGGCACTGCCAGAACAGACTTGATACTGAACAGAATGCTAAGAGAGAGTCGTATTTCAGCCGACGGCTCAAACAAAAATGACCATTTTCCTACTCGCCGGCTCACAACCAAGCGTTCTTAACTTCAAAATCTGAGTAAATCGTATTCGAAGTCATCGAATAACTCAGTCACAGTTATGCCATTGAGCTTCATTCACATTTCGCTGATTCAATGACTTCGTTGGAATCTATGAAACAAAGCAAACACAAACGCAAACAACGCAATGTATTCGAAATATATTATCACATTGTTATTCCCCGCCCATTAATAATCAGTTTGCTATCCGTGTATGAATTCGTTTTGTGCGTTTGAATTAGGCAAGAAAAGTAACTTTTCTGAATACACAATGAATCGGCACTTCTTTACCTTACCGACCGTGAGACCAAGCACGCGGAGTGCGAATGAGATTAGGTCAGTATATTCTCCCCTACTCCCATTCTCATTCCACCTCATACGAAGTCCGCGAGTTCTGTATCAGGGCAGGTAAAGTAAATAAGTGCCAATGAATCGGACACGGCAAAACGGAAAGGATCGAACAACGGTCTTCATTTCTGCCATCACAGACAACAATCGTCAAATCAGAGCAAAGACATTTGCTTTATTATCCTTCAATGATCAACTCCATTCTAGAGTTCGGAATACGAGCAATCGTCTCTTCATTGTGAGCAACAGTTATGCGTCGCCGTCTCTTCTTTTCACACACAACTCTCACCGGTCAGAGAGGCGAGAGAGTGTGTGAAATGAAGAGACGTTTCCCTCCTTCCACTCTGACCACTCCCGCGTCACCAGGGCGGTTGGCGGACAATGGCTAGATCATCTTTGCAGTTGTTTCTCTATCTATCCGAGGCTGCAGTATTCCTTCTGGTTCGATTCAAGTGATTGAGACGACTGGTTCTCGTTGGGATTCGTAGCAAGAGCTATCAAGCAGGCTCGATCATGTGGACAAGAGACAAACGGTCACGAGAAAAGACGAGTCAATCTCTTCGTCCCTTCCCCTTTTCGGCTCTACTAAGAATTCACAAGAGACAAACGGTAACTTCTGGGGGATAGACTAATCCAAGGAAATAGATTAGTCTACCTTCCTCTGCCCTAATCTCCTCATTCTATTCGCAACGCACGAGTGCGGTCAGCTGGCGCCTAAAGGAAAGAACAAACGACTGATCGAATGAGAAGACGAGTTGAGAGCAACAATTGAGCAGCAAGCAAGACTCCGGAGACTCTGACAGATCCCAAGGATCAATGTTCCTTCAATGGCTGTGTAATCCCGATAATATGCGCAAGACAACACACAAGGCAATCAATGCACGAAACACATTTTATCAAACGAGGTGAAACTAAGTGAAACAAAGGATTGACCTGAGATCAAAGATCAAAGATCAAAGGTCGGCCGTAGAGGGCGACCGTCTCCTCCGGCCTGTGCTCCTCGACCTGTAATGACGGTGGTTGACCCCCAGTGAAGCACCCACTCTCCTACTAGTACCTTTCAAACGTATCTACGACCGGATCGGATGCGTGCGGGATCGACCGAGTCTGCGCTGCCTTGCTAACTGAAATGAAATCATGAAGGGGGCGGGGCATAATAGGGTGGAGCTCCGCATCGCCGTTGTCGCTAGGGCAGCACGCTCTTCACCTGAAGAGATTCTGTATTTATATGAAATTTGGGATACTGTAGTCTACAGTGGCCTGGGGTACGGTAGGCTACAGTATCAAGGCACGGCACCTCACTGCCATGGGCCACAACTGTCCCACTCACACAATCGTCCTGAGAGACCGCTTGCCCCTACCGTACTTCAGTACTGTACCCCACTACCGTCCGTACCCTCGCTACAGTATCCCACTACCGTATCCCATCGGGTAGACCTCCCGATTATCGAGGGATACGGTGCAGAGGTACTATACCTATGTAGCGAGGACTACTGTAGGGTACCTCGTAGCCAGAGATACTGTACAGAGGTACAGTACACCAGAATACCGTACCATGCATCGGGGAGACCTCCCGAGACCTACTGCACGGTACAGTACTGGGGGTACGGTACTCCAGGGATGGGAGGGGTACGGTATACCTTCCGCGCGTTCCTTCGAACTCCGGGTGAAATCCATCCCGATCGTCGCGTTCCCCTTGCCTCGCTGCAGCCTCACGCACCGAAGGGAACACGGCCGGCGAGGACGGACTGTAATACGGTAGGGTTACTGTAGGTAAAGGAAGATACTGTAGCCGATACGGTAGGTTAGGGAAGGCAATGGTGCGATAGGGCCCAGGTAGAACAGGGGTTGCGGCAGACCGGGGGAAGGAAAGGTCAGGGATACGGTAGATAAGGGAACCGATGGTGCAGGGGTACGGTAGGCCCCGGCCAAGAAGAGGTACGGTAGATCAGGGATACGGTTGGGTCAGGGGTACGGAAGGTCAGGGAACCGGGAGGCTTATCGAAGGGCACGGACAAGGTACGGTAGGATCCGAGCCAGGGAGGAATACAGTAGACCAGGGTGGGGTACGGTAGGTCAGGGGTTCGGAGGGTCTGGGAACCGATGGGACGGGGGTGCGATAGGTCCCGGGAGGACAGGTACGGTAGGTCGGAGGAGCACGGTATACCTTGGATCGACGCAGTCTGGCTTCTCGGGGCATAGTCCGGTCGAGTTGCGGGCTCTCGTCGTTGGTGCTGGAATACGGTAGGTTAGTCGAGGATCCAAGGGAGGGAGCCATGATCCTGGATACCCTCGGGATCCTCAAGCTCGGAAAAGGGGTCCTGGGGTCCTCACCTTCGCGTAGTGCAGACGAGGAGAAGAGAGGGAGGGTGGCGAACCACTCGCGACGAGAAGAGGAAGGCGAATGGAGAAGGAGAAGATCGAGCGAGGGGAGGGGAGAGGAGGAGAGAAAACCAATTATGTAAAGAGTGAGAGTGTAGGATGAGGATGGAAATGAGGGGATTTGAAGTTCAATCAATATCTCGTTGTGAAAGTCACGTATGTTGCTCGTGGAAATAAACGGCTAATGTGTGTGTGTCCCTGTTGTCCTAATCTGCAGATTGCTGATTAGTGTGTGGGGTTCTGTTTCAATGGAACAGTAAGAAATTATGGATGTTACTGGTTGGCGCAGTGTAACGTTGAACATTGGAGCACAAGATTTCATCTGAACAAACAATAAGGAAACGCATGGCATTGGTAACGTGCTAGAGGAGTTGAGGAAAACAATGTGAGGTGAAACATTCAGCATGAGTGACAGTAGGATTATTGATCGATTCACTGAAAATTCTTTTTATAAAATAGCATGCTTGATCCGAATCGTTTCAGTGATGATTTCATTGAGCACAAGTTCGCGTGTAAGCAGTTTGTTCTAATGTATTGTCATCTGCGAAGATAAACTAAAATTTCGAAAACGTGATGGTTTAAGTGAACGAAGCTTCGTACTGAGCTGTCAAATCTCCCTTTTTTCTCTTCTTCCAAGTTCTTCCCTATGTTCTACATGATAAACTCACAGTAACTGAAGAATGTCTTACAAAAGACTCGCGTCTAATTTCTTCTTGAGAGTTATGATATTTGAAAAACTACGCAACTCAGTTGATGCATTTCTCATATCGATTGCGTCTCTTTTCGCTTCTATTTTCCATCTATCGTCCGTGTAGTTTTAAATAATGTTCTGTCATTTGGCCAGGCTTGTTAAACCCTGGGATCTATTCTGTTTTCATACGCTCTTTCATTTCACTGAATTTTTCAGAGATGGGCACTGGATCCGGGAAGATGCGTTTTTGCTGCGAACTCTGCTCTGATCCTCGCTGTGAGTGTGAAACGAATATCAGACGTCCTGATATGCGAGCGAATTTGTTCAGCGAAATGAAATACATTGTCGAAGGATACGAGTCAATCAGGGAATCATCGGTGAACTTGATTTATTTTACTATAGCCTATACTTGGGTTGCCGGAACGAATTCGAATTCGAAGACTTCGAACACTTTGCATACGCGCCTCTCTCCCGTTCGAAGTTTCGAAAAAGAGAGAGGGAGGGAAGAAGCGGGTTCGAAGTCTTCGAATTCGAACTTGCAACCCTTGCCCAAACGCATTTTTATTTGCTCTACTACTCTAATCATTTGATCACAATTTAGATGTACAATATTTTCATTGGAATTTTCAAGTTTCGAAACACTACGTGCGAAAGTTGCACTGTGAAGTGGAATACGATGGCTAGCACAACTGATCAGGAGATAACGGTTCGCTTCATGTCGACCTTGTTCGAAATGTATTCTCTTCCAGATAATTCGGCAGTATTTTCCTCATTTTGCTGAAATATTTATCTCCATGCACAATTTCCCAACCATGTTCAGTAAAAGGTGAGTTTTCCTCAGGTGATTTCTTCAATCTTGAATTAATATCGTTAAGAGAAATGTTGTCTGGATTAGTACTCTTTCGCACAGAGATACTTCCTGTGTTTCGCGAGGTACTGGTCGATACCGATCTTTTGGTAAGAAATTTCAATTCTCAAATGCTCTGTTTAAGAATAATAATTAGCTGTGACTATTTTTTCAGATGCCTTTCATTCAGCGTTCACTCTATTGGGAGCGCGTTCTCAAAACTGATTTATCAGGAGGAGCGGATCACTACTTGGTATTGTTTTGTTTGTATAAAAATTTGAAATTTGTATTTTCATTTTCGTACTACAGGAGATGCATTTTGTGCGCGCTGGACATATCTCGGAAGAACTCAAGAAAGCGCACAAATGGTGGGATTACGATTTTGTTGATCGCGGAGAAATAAATGCTACGGAAGAATACGCTCTTACGGACTGACTTCGTTCCAACTATCACATCAAAAAGAAATTGTTCTGTATTTCTTGTGTTGTTGCATGTTCGATATTGTTTTGATCATGGTTCAATGAAAAGGAAACGAAATTGACCAGGCGCGCAGGATTATAAAGAATACAAATAATTGTCCACAAATCTAGCATAGTGGAACTAGGGACCACCATCTCTCCCCACCACGTATGGGCGCGCGCGTTGTCAAATAGCTCAAAACGAGTTGATAGTCCGCTGGTTCTGTTTTCACAGATGTTTAGGACACTATGTGACTTTACTGAGAAAATCAGACAAATTCATAATCGCCCAATACCTTTTTAGTGCCAATAAGCTTGATAAAACCGTTATTCTAGCCGGATATCAGTGAATACAGTGTTATATCTTCCGATTAAAACGAGGGCCGCGACTTTTGAAGGTTTCTATTGTTAGACTAGGGTATTGTGCATAGCATATCCGAAAAACAGCCAATTTCATAATCGCCCCCGGTTTTTATGACAAGTCAAAATATTAGGTCGAAAATGATCTTTGATCTCCTATAAAAGCCGAGGGCGACTATGAAATTGGCTGATTTTCGGATATAGTATGCGCATTACCCTAGTCTATCACTGGAAACTTTCAAAAGTCGCGGGCCTCTTCTAGAACAGATTTTCTAGCGCTTTTGTAGTTTGAAGTCTCTCGTTATCGACAACTGATTTTTTAGTAAAATGCACATATCTTGAAAACCATCAGGTTTCGGTTGGTCTTCCGCGAACAGAAAATCATTCTATAGACCAGATGAACAAACTGAAATAGTTCCTGAGCCATGACTCGTACATTTGCATATCACGTGGGGGTCCTTACAGTGGAACAGGACCTATTCCAGAGGGTTTTCATTCTCAGAATTGTGTATGATGGTGCCTTAAGCGACTGATAAGTAACAGGAAGAATGGTCTCTGATAATGGTGAACAACATGTGACACTGATTATTCAGACAGAGTATTGTGCAAACGTGTAGATTGTTCAGATCAGTATCAAAAACATCAAAAACACGTATCAAAAGCACAGTTGTTAGCAGTACATGAATCTTTATTTATAAAAGAAAGCTGGTGAAAGGACTCCCTGAAACCATTCACCGAGCCTGATTGGCAACACCAGAGGAAATGTGGTTCCCTAGGCGTTGCCGATGCCTGTAATGAACAACTTGATTGAGGCTCAAAAGGTATACCTAGATCGGCGCTTTCCTTGGGTCGAGCAGTCCGGCTGAGAGGTCAACTATGACAAGCCTCTTCGTCTGACTGGAATGTAGACTTTGTCAAATGGAATTGAGATGCTGTTGCAGGATGGATCTCAGAAAACGATCACGTGACATAATGCAGAAGTTGACGGCTTGCATGTTAGCAATGGGCAAATTAAGAGATACGGAATCAAGTATGGAGAGTACGGTAGGTCTAAAATAAGCAGGATATACGGTATGTGTGGTCTATTGTATACATCATAACTTTCTGAGCTAGCTGCATCATTGAACGGCTCATTGAACAGAAAGAAAACGAGGGATGTTAGCAGCTACAGTAATCCAGTGTCAGGCTTACCGTACCTTGTAGATTGTCGTCGTAGGAGGCGTTGGCGGTGAGGGTATTTCCCTAGAATCGACTCCGAGTCTCTTCATGATGGTGGTGCGCTGGCGTCTTGAACGCCCATCCTTTACGGCGGGTACCTGATGTCTGAGGGAATACTATAGGTGCGGACGATCTGGGTTACGGTAGAGTGGAAGATCTCCAAGAAATAATTAGGATCGATCAGACCTTGAAGGGGATCAATGGGTTTGTTGTCGTATAGGGCGCTCGAACAGAAAGTGTAAAGAGACCGCCACGATTGGCGCTGACAGGGGAGAATGAGGGCGATCCTGGGTGATGGACGAGAGGGAAATGAGGGGATTTCTAATCCCACTCCTCTCCAACTCAATTAATTTCCTAATCTGTGTCTCGAATAGTCAGTCGAACTCATTACGACGAGTATAAAAGTGGTTCGAAAAGCCGTCTCGTCAGTTCAAGTGCTCGGTCACCACTCTCTTCGTCTGAAGATGGTTGTTTCTGCGGAAAAGGTATACTGTGGATCTGAAGTACTGTTGGGGGTGGGGTATTGATTGGGGTACGAGATACCGTACTCCGATTTACTGTATGTGCTGACTAATCGTGACCGATTTCAGAAAGCCGCCTATGAATCGATCGCCGAGGGAATCAGCAACAAAGAGTTCGGCCTCTACAGCGCTGGTGACGGGCTTGGGAAGCACGTAAGGTGAGTTTGATAGGAGATTGAGGGAAGTGTCCAAATTGACCGTTACCATTTCAGGGGCCTCATGGCGCTCCGGCGATACGTCCTTTCGCCCGAGGCTGCGGAGGAATACATCCGCGAGTTCAAGAGCGACTGTCTCCCGCCTCCGGGCACTCTGGCCCTTCCTTCCTCGGGAGATGCTTCTGGTCAAGATTATGTTAAGGTATACTGTAGGCCTGAAGTACTGTAGGAGGAATCATTGATTATTCAAGAACTGTCGAGATACTGTAGCCCGACGCGGGTGCTCTCTGACCTGGCTAATCGTAATCGATTTCAGGCCCAGGTGTACGTTTCCTTCGCTCAGGCGATAACTGAAGGAGTCGAGCTCTACTCCAAGCACGCGTTCATCGGATACGCTAAGTACGTTGGAAGGGAGATTGGTCCAGAACAACACCCCACTTTTCAGATCCTTGCTGCATCTCCAGATGTCGCAGGAGACGATCTACACCTACTACGCACAGTTTCTCTCCGACACCTGTCCCATTCCTGGCCGCCCGTCGAACCTGCCCCGTCCTCCCAATGATGTCGACTCCATGCACTGATCTGTGATATAAAAAGAATATCAGAAGAAATGAATCTGTGTTGTTGTTCTCAACAAGGGAGACATGTGAATGGGAATTGGGATGGGAATAATGGGAGTCTTCGCTGTCGTATTCTTTGTTGTGGCTCTCTCGATTCTCGACTTTCACGATCCAGTTCTGTGTTCGACTCAGTCTCGCCTCCTTCTGTGCGCCTCAGCTCTTGCTGGTACGGTACCTCAAGGAAGGCTCGAGCTTACAGTACCACTTAAGCCGGGAGTGGGGAAATCGATAATACTGTGTCTACAATTGTGATTACTGTAATGCATAAGGACGATCGATCTAGGTATACTGTAAGAGAGCAGTACAAAACCTTTGCTGATTTACTAACTGTATTGAATCAAAAACTTGGTAACAAATAGAAGCATCGTAGAGAAACTGCATGGTACTTTACGGAGAACTTTTCTACTACTCATTATTCAAGCAGATCCTGCATAAACGAAGAGTAATCGATGATGGTCTACGGTAGGTACGGCCTACAGTATCTTCGATGAACTACCGTAGTTGTGACCACTACAGTATTCCATTGACACAAAGTGTTCTTCAGAGCTGCCGAAATGTACGACTCATGTACTGTAATATCCGATAAGCTACAGCTTGCTTCGCTGAACTACCGTATTCAATGACAACCTACCGTAACCCATTTTCAAGATACAGTACTCTGAGAATAACTACGGTAATTTCAAGATCCACAGCAACCACGCCGAAGGTCTACTGAATTTCGATATTTTCAAGAACATTCCAACATCAAAACGAAGAGTTTGACTCGTTTGCGTGTCAGTGTGAAGTACCCATAATTCTGCAGGTACAGTATCATCAATACGCATGTCATAAAACAACGGTTTGAGATACATTACTCATTTTTTTATAAAAAATGAGGGGAGGTTCTTTCTGCGGACCATGCCGTCTCCCTGGAACCACTCGCGGCGGAACTGCTTGGCGGCTCCGTCGGGGGTGTTGGTCCAATCGATCGTCACACGGTCGTTGTTGGTGTCCTGAGAAACGATGATTAGATGGATGAAGAATGCGGTGATTACGGGTTACGGCAGGTTTTAGCATCGAAAATCGATAGGTGCCGTACAATAGTTAGCGATTTTTTTCAAGAAAGATACTGGTTTGACCGAACGTAAACGAACGTAACAAGCACTCGTTTAGAGCACTCGAACGAGTGCTGTTTTCGTACTCATTTTGGCGATCGTTTTATGAGCTACACAAGCGAAATCGACTCTTCTAGTGCTCGTTCACGCGCCATTTTGCTCACTTCATTTCACTCCATGGCACAAAATGAGGTAAGCGTGCGTGAACACTCGTTTACTGATCGAAAATGACGCCAAAACGGAATTCAGGCTCGGACGTTTCGGTATCGGTAGTTTCGGTATCAAGCCAGGGCCAAACCGTACCTCCTGTCCGTAGGCGAACGCGTCGCAGGAGACAGCGATGAGGGTATTCTCCTTGGGGTCCAGGACTCCAGCGGCGGGATCGACTCCCAGCCACCTCATGTTGGTGGTCTTGAAGGCCCATCCGATACGGCGGGCAGACGAGTTGGTCACCTGACACGGGAATGGTTACTGTATGTAAACGTTCGAGGTAGTACGGTAGCTCATGGTCGCGATACTGTACCTTGATGTGGTAGGTGTGCTTGTCATCGTAGGGGGCGTTGAAGACGATCTTGGTGCCGGGCTGGGTGGCCTGAAATACGTTTGTTCAGAATAGTACTGGCGGAATGGTGAGGACAGCTACGGTAAGGCTGAGGATACCGTACCCGTACGGCGATGAGGGCGTTCTCCTTGGGGTCGAGCACTCCAGCGGCGGGGTCGACTCTGAGTCTCTTCACGTTGGTGGTCTTGAAGGCCCATCCGATACGGCGAGCGGAGGTGTTGGTTGCCTGAGATGGGATGGGTTACTGTATGCAAGGAGGATCCGGGGTACGATATGAGGTATCCCTAGGAGGGATCCCCAGGAGGGAGGCTAGGGGTATCCAACGTACCTTGAGGGCCGAGGCCACTCGGGACGACCGAGTGAGGGGCGAGTGAGGGGAGGTGACCGTTCGGAGCGAAATCGGCGCGACGGAATAGAGCGACAGGCTATGGAAATTGGAGCGAGAGAAGAGGATTAGTCTCGATATTGGTTTTCTCGAAATCGAAAACAAGAATTTGTCACGTACAATGCCAATCTTCACGAATACAGGGAAAGAACTGCGATGAGAGTTGTGAAGTCTGGTGCTGGCATGGTTCCAGGACGTTCCGATTCAATCAATCAATCAATATCATACCTTTTATCATCACAGTCTCTTCTCTCTCGTACATAAATAGCTTACAATCAGGGGGCACACATCAGATATCGGGTCTACATTAATCTTGGCTACCGTAATCAATCAATAACTTATTACATTTTACAGTACTCGTGCGCACAATCAGAATAGATAACAAAGTCACACACAGACATACACATAACTAACGAAATCGGACTCTCTCTGAGCCTGCAAAAAGTGGGCGGGGCTTCGAGGAAAGGAGGGCGGAGTCTGGGCTTCTTAGATGAACATTCGGAAGAAGGAGAGCGCCAGCTCGAGGCCGAAGAAGCATGCGGCATTCGCGGGGAACGCGCGCAGCATCACGGGCGTGAATCCCTGCAATGAGGAGGATCAATATTGTTTCAAATGCAGCCAACCAGACAGTCATATTCGTATTCTTTCCACTTGTTATATCAATATCGAAAACCATCAACAATGTGCCAAATCTGAAGAACTTCCGTAACCCGAAACCCCAGGTCCACTTTACAGTCAACTAAAAGGACACGGAAAGGTACAATATCAGTTCTCGATCCTGTGCCTGAATGAATCAGGCAATCCATTCTTTCTCCCCGATTGTATGTGAATCACCTAGGCAATCTCGGAAATGCGTTAGAATGATGTATGTTTTGTCTATTGCGCCCTATATAAGGCGCAAGAGTGAACGATAAAGGATTCATCATGCAGTAAGAGGGAGCCCGCAACAGTCCGTAATCTTGATTTATGAACAGTCACTCATCGATCCCCAACTACCGTACCCCCTCCCTCCCCACGACCGTACCTTGAACAGTCCCTTAGATCCCTCCTCGCGCAGCACCTCCTTGAGCACGTCTCTAGCTTCTCTACCGTATCCCTCACATAGTTACCGTACCCCTTGTTCGATGAACAGTCAGTCCTCGATCCCCAACTACAGTATCTCCCTCCTCCCTACCGTACCTTGAACAGTCCCTTCGGACCCTCTTCTACCACTTCATGATCAGTGAAAAGTCAGTCATCGATCCCCATCTATCGTACCCTACCGTATTCATCACCCTACCGTACCACACTCCTACCGTACCTTGAACAGTCCCTTGGGTCCCTCCTCGCGCAGCACCTCCTTGAGCACGTCGCGGATGCCGCCCGGGTACTTGCCTGAGACGAGATTTATCGATTAATATTGAATATCGATTTTTCATTAAAATTCACTTCAATAATAGCTACTCTATTGAATTTTCGATTGAGTTCACAGTAATTTTTCTCGATAACCGGCATAGTACATTAGCAAACAGAAGCAACTCTATCCTATCAAATCAATCCTGTGAAACCTCAAGTCTTCTTTCACGAAATATCACCGCCAAAAATGGCCGAACCTGACTGATTTGAACAGACACTCGCAGAACTTACTGATGAATAGTCAGTACTCGTTCTCACTCTACCGTTTCCCATACTATTTACCGTACCCTACCATATCTCAATCAATAATCATCCTCACCCTCAGCCGCAGTCTGCAGTCTCGTGACAGATTTATCGATTAATATTGAATATCGATTTTTCATTAAAATTCACTTCAATAATAGCTACTTCGATAAATAGCCAGCCCTCGATCACACCATACCGTACCCTACCGTACCCCTAATCAATAATCATCCTCACCCTCCGCCGCGGTCTGCAGGCTCGTCTTTGATAAATAGTCAGTACTCGATCCTACTGTTCCTCTACCGTACCCTACCGTACTCGTATATCAATCAATATTACTTACCCTCCGCCGCAGTCTGCAGGCGCGACTTGAGCACGTCGGCCGGGATGCAGACGGACCTGCGATTGATTTATTGATTTAAATGGTCGGAGACTACGGTAAAATTAGAAACGGTAGAATACTATTTTCAATTTCCAAAAGTTGGTTAGCACCATCATTGCTTTGCTGAACCCCACCGAGAAGTACGAGTTTCCAAGTGCAAGTAAAAATGAGTCAATGCTTGGTGGGATGATCACCGGATGGACCGTAACGATGAACTATTGTGATGATCACCCTACTAACCAGTAACATCTCCTGTTTATCACACAACCGTAATCCTACCGTATACTTCAAACTACCGTAATCAACTCACCAGTTAGCCATGCCCGCCAGTCCACCGGCCATGAGCGTCGCTCCAGGAGACAGCTTGCCCGCGTTGCCTGTAATTTGCAATATTGATCGATTGATGTCAGTCACGTTCAATTCTATGGCAAAAAAATTCGTGCATATAATCGCCTAACACCGATTTTTCCCAGATCGTGTGTGCAACACAAGTTTTTTTCGCGCGAAAGAAATGCATTTCCCATCAATCAATAAATACCGTACCCTCGCCGGCGAACTTCTTCTTCAAGTACTCGTACACGGAGAGGTACGCCGCCGACGCGGGGATGTCTGCAAATAAGCCAGTTTTCGATCGAGTAAAAATCAGTTCGCGATAAAACTTCCCAAAAAACTTGGTCATTTCCTATAGACACCTCCACCTTCAAAGCTACCGTACCTCTGAGCAGTGTGGCCGCCGTGCCTCTGTAGATCGAGGCGATTCCTCCCTGGAAAAACAGTTTTGAGAAAAAATCAGCTGGCGATCGCACAATTCGAAAAGTTGGTCATTTCTAATAGACACTTTCGATTCCGTGACTACCGTATACCTGCTTGTACAGCATCTTGACGAAAAAAATTTATTTGAGAAAAAAAGTCAGTTGGCGATCGGATTTTCCGAAAACTCGGTCATTTCCAATGGACACTTTCGATTCCGTGACTACCGTATACCTGCTTGTACAGCTTCCTGACGACGTCCATCGGGCCGTCGTAGTGCACGCCGGTGGGCGCGTGGCCGGCCGATTGCACCTGCGCAGAGGGTGAAAAGTCAGTTTGCGATCGATACAATGAAAGATCCCAGACCACACCGCGACGCCTCTCGACTACCGTAACTCGACCGCGACGCGTCCCCTCTACGCGTCGCGGTCATAGAGTACATGCAGCAGGCACTTGATCCTCTCTCTCGGCACCATCACCTACTTCATTCCAGCAAAATCCAATTTTTCTTTGAAAAAAGTCAGTCGTTGATCGAAAATTTTCAAAATTTGGTCATTTTCAATAGTCACTTTCGATTCCACCGTAATCCTACCGTATACCTGCAGGAGGCACTTGATCCTCTCTCCGGGCACCATCACCGCCGTCGTCATCAACATTTCAAACAATGTAAAAGTATTTTTCCAAAAAAAAGTCAGTCGTCGATCGAAAATTTTCAAAAACTTGGTCATTTCTAGTAGACACTTTCAGTTCTACCGTAATCCTACCGTATACCTGCAGGAGGCACTTGATCCTCTCGCCCGGCACCATCACCGCCGTCGTCATCACGCCCGCGATCGCGCCCGAGTTCGCGTTCTGCAGGAACGTCATCTCCTCGTCTGCAAAAGGGGGCGGGGTTTAGAGAGATCAGAGATCAAAGATCATAACCGTAATGAAACCTTCCCTTCTGATTAGCCAACAGGATAATTTTTCTTTTGGAAAAAAGCGTACGACACTCCATTACACATTCAAGGAAAGCCAAGCTTATGTAGCACCCCAGCGCCCGAAACTCACCTTGATGCCCCTACAATAAACGATGCCAAATGGCGATTCAATTTTGAGTATCGAAGTAAAATCGTTATTCATAATCATTTTTAATAGCGGTCGGAGGAATGGAATCGCTTTTAATCGTACAAAAACATTTTTGCCTAAATCGTGAGACATGGTATCACCGATTTTCCACAAACGCCCAATTCACCGCTCCAAGACGCACCAACAGTCAAAATTGGATGTCCAAGTTGCAGAGTACAGACTACAAACATAGACATGAGATCAAACTACAAACTACAACTTTCCATAGGCTACTCACCGGGGCTCTACTGCTGGATGTACTTCCCTATTGCTTCATCCATCATCCACTCCTCCAGCTACAACCTAGAGCCTCCAGAGATCAGACTACAAACTACAAAGATCAAACTCCACTCACCGGAGCTCTTCTGCTGGATGTACTTGCCGATTGCTTAGGAAGACGGCTAATGTAAGCGCTCAATCACCTTTTTCTACAGCACCTTCTCAGCTAGCCCCCCCCGCCGCCGCGACGCGTCTACCCATGCGTCGCGGCTACCATGTCTCAACCGCGACGCACGTCGCTTGCAAACTACT
The DNA here is from genome assembly GCA_900490845.1 of Pristionchus japonicus. Lineage (NCBI taxonomy): Eukaryota > Metazoa > Nematoda > Chromadorea > Rhabditida > Neodiplogasteridae > Pristionchus > Pristionchus japonicus. The sequence goes on along the minus strand of LS499941.1, from coordinate 700,230 downwards.
CACCGGGGCTCTTCTGCTGGATGTACTTGCCAATGGCGCAACCTCCGAAGAAGACTGCGAAGAGAGGCGTCACTCCAACGAGAGGAGCGGCCATGCCCTGAGATAGATCAAAGATCGAATACGAATATTTTTTGTGCGTTCGTGGGATATGAGATAGGCAAAGGAGAAACATGAGGAGCAGGGCTAAGGCCGACCATGAGAATCGCGATGCCCTGCGATAACTTTTTTGACTAGGAAAGGCAACAGCAACAAAAAAACAAAATAAAAACCACAATTCTTCATTCAGACACATACATTTCACGAAGCTCTCATGAGAACTACTTCTAGTATCACCTGACTTCGAAATATCGACAGCACCGAATCAATGAACAACTATCACCCATCGGAGAAGCGCGAAGTTCACTGCGCGCATTTTTCGTAAATCTTATGTTGAGCAATAGAAAATCAAGCCAGAATTACTCGTTCGAAACCATATAATGACGTCGTTGCGCGTATGTACGCAGATGACATAAAAATATATCGCGCTTTTAGAAAAGGCGACGACTGTGCCCCATTACAAAGTGCAATTGAAACCATAGCAAGTTGGGCTGAAGAGTGGCAGCTCCCTCTCGCAGCACACAAATGTAACTCCCTGCACTTAGGTAGAACCAACCCTAAAAGAGAATACACTATAGGCACTACTAAACTTGAGCAGAAATTAGAAGTCAAGGACCTCGGTTTTATTATTGAAAAGTCTC
>LS499941.1:671329-698535 GCA_900490845.1 Pristionchus japonicus | reverse complement strand
CTGAGAGGCAGATACAAAATCTCGAAACGAAAACCACACCACTTTTGTTACTACTTCACTAGAAACGGCATCAACTTCACAAACAGTGTCTCCCCCTCTAACTACAGACACCACAGTTTCTTCCCCAGAGCGGCAAGGCTAGTAGTAAAATCCGGAATACTGACCAGTTTCCCTGAGTGATCCCACATCCCCTCATTACGTGTTATTCTACGACGATTCATTGAACTTAATATTAATATTTCCTATTGTACCGCGTTTCTACTCGTGAAATCGCATAAATATATATATATATATTCTATATTCGTTGTTCTCTGAAACCGAAACCACTCATGCGTAGTCTGACGCGCTATTGAGAATCCTTGAACCCCACCCGCGATAAATATTTTTGTAGAAGGCTCATTCCCATGTTATTAAAAAAGTGCACCCAAATTTTCATATAAAAACCGCACGAAACTGGGATTCGAAAGCTGAATGCGAGTGCTAGCCACGAATAACATAATGTATATTACCACCATCATCGTGAGGTCAGAGATCGGAGATCAATCTTTAGAGATCAAAGATCAAAGTTCAAACTACATACCTTGTACAGCGCGAAGACGCCCTCCTTGGCCATCGTCTGCTTGCAGCAGTCGAGCGCGCCTTAATTAATATTGTTAAATGATAAGCACATTTTCTATTGTAGCGCCCAGGACGACTCGTGCTTCAAGAAGAGTCCAATATGCAAACCCTATTGAAAGTGCCGTTGTATAGTAGGATACAGTTTGGAAAAAAAACTCTCTGAATAAATCGAATAATCGAGAACCTGATTATTGTTATTGTTGTGACCCTGCCTTGTGCCCGAACACGGAGTAGACGTGGTATAAGTTTATCCACGACGGGAACGGCAAAACTCCTACTTCCTAGGGAAACTAACGAGCCACAACTCGCGGTGCTCGGCGCGAGCTAGACTGACTCAATCCGAGGGGGAGAGGCGAGAGGCGAGGGAAAGGGAGAGCGCAGAGAAGCGAGAGACAAACAACTCTCGGCCCTTGATCTACCTAGAGGGGGAGAGAGACGGGCGCGGAGAGGAGTAAACAACCGAGTGATCAGACTAGAGACTTGATCACTGGGGCGACCACATAGGTCTTGTGAGTGGGTAACCCTACGATACAACAGTTATCAGTTTTGAAGCGTGGTGCCTAGCCAGGCTCGAGCTTCACTCGGCGTTCACTACTCGGAAATTCTAGAGCGCGTCAGTCGAGTCTGGGTGTAACACGAAATAAAAACACTAGGAAATATTTTGTCCATTTTCATAAGGCTTCCTAGCAAGTCTCTCAAGTTCTAACAAGGCCCTCTCCTCACAATAAGATCAGTTTTGAGGCATGTTCGACTGGTATATGTCACATAGCTCAATTTCACATCAAGATTACGCGGATCTCTCTCACTCACCCGCGAACATGGGCTTCTGGCCGGAAGCAGGCATTGGCATCGTCTGCAGGCGCACCTGCAATTCTTCCGTTTCAGCAAGTTACTATCTGTCAACTTTTTCAGCATCTATAATCTCTCCGAGTTTGTCAGCTAACAAAACCAATAATATCGGCTGCAAAGTGCAGATGTCAATCCTAATTACTATACACCACTGTAGGTACGTCTGCAAGATTTCGGTGTCAGTGAGTTCTCATGTATCACTTTTGCCAGCATCTATAGTTTCATTAGCTGCTCCCACATTTTAAAACCAATAGAATTCTCTGACGATTTGCACATCGGCGTGTCAGCGAGATCTCATCTATCAGTTTTGCTCGCACGCATAGTATCACTTGGCCATTTACGACTCCAAAACCAATAATAAGCGCTTTAACGTCATCCTTCTACCATCGACAGCCTAACAAGTGAGTCAGTTATCGATCCACCCGCTACCGTTCCCCATACCGTACCTTGACCGTATCGAACGGGTGTCCCACAATCACAGTGCACATGCCGCCGACGCCTCCGGCCATGAAGTTGAGCACGACTTCGGACATGATTGAGAGAGATGGGGGAAGGACGGAGGGTGGCCTGCAGTCATTATCGATGTAATTAGGTAGAGAAACACAGAAACATCATGGTAAAAAAGACGCGGGCATGAAATAAAGGAAACGGATGAATAGAGCAAGAGCAAGGATAGAAAGGTCATGAAGTTGAGCACGACTTCGGACATGATAGAGAGAGAGAGGTGAAGACGGTCTGGAAGGAAATAACGTAATGAGACGAAATAAGAAGCAATTAGGGGATATTGGCTCGCGTATATTTTGGCCACGAAATAACGACGACAACGGAATTGGATGTGGAATAAAAAGAGGTTGTTTAGTTTTTTTTACCCAGGGAACGTCCATTGAATCAACAACAGGCTCATGCAGCATACTCTTATGCCCGTGATGAAACCAATAAGCAAAATGCATTGAAAGAGCGTGCTTGTTTCAAAACCCCAGAACAAACAAGAATGTGCCTAATTGAGAATGCATGACACTTTGCTAATCTGAAAAAGGACGAATGCGTGGCGATTCGAGGGTGCAGCGAGGAACCAAGGGAGGATCAACGACCGGGATGTCAATTGGAACGGCGCTACCGACAAATAGAATAATTAATACATTTGTACTATTAATACATTTGTACAACAACAATCACAAGAAAAGAATCCTTGCAATAGTATTCCACTATGAAGGCAGGAAGCGAGCAATTCAGCAAAATCACGAGGAACGCGACACCGTGATTTGAGGCCGCAGTGAGCAATGAAGTTACGAACTGCACAAGACATTTCAATTGCCATTTCTTATTCTTCTTTTAAACAACAATCCATCGCATCTCCTTCGAAACGGATAACACCACAAACAGCAGCGCTCATTCGCTTATTTGTCATTGCTTACTCCCAACTAGGCACCGAAGCGCAACACAGCAACAAATAGGCTAGGTTTCCAAAACAAGGCGATTCGCGGCCGCAGCTTGTTGACAAAAGGACAGAGTTTGAGTGATTTACAATGAAAGCATCATATCGTGTCCAAACCAACCAAAAGAATCAATACGAACCCCTTCTAATCACTATACTGGCTACTCGGTGTTGACCACGGGAGAACGCAAGTGAACAGGAGAAGGGAGCGATTAGAAACGAGCGGGAGGAAACACTCTGCCCCCACTACACATTCGTCCCCTAGAGAACGTTCACACCCGACGAGAGAACTCTTTGCATAAGAGGATTGGTTGAACACGCAAAGTACAGGCTCCCTATCACACATCACTGGTTGTGAAGAGCGTAAGGAAAGGACATGTCGATTTAGGGACTGCCCTGCTGTCAATATCAGCGTCAATTAAGGAAACTTAAACTTCATAAAAGAAGAGACCCTTGCATACAACGTAATTACCGCTAGAGAACAACTACACTCGGAAGGAGGGAACTCATTTCGGCATAAAACTGTCACTGAACAACAAAAGAGCAGAGGAGGGAAATTGACTGACTCGCACATTGACCCACAAGAAGTAAGTCCACAAGAGCGCGCACACAGTAAGGTCACACTCAGCCACAAAAGTAGCGCATTCAACCACGCAACTGTCACTTATTCCACTGAGGAAACAAGGAACACGGACGGGAAACGACACGCAAGTTGACATTTGGATCCAAGCGATGATGAGTTTTCTCTGAGATTTTCACTCTGTCAAAGCCACAAGATCACACTCAACCACGCTAATAACCTATTCCGCCACGCGACTGTCACTAAATGTACTGGGGGAAACACTATAAACGAGAGAGGAGGGATGGGAAAGGGGAAAAACGTACTTTGACCTTTGGATGCACGCGCTCACTACTTTCTCCGTCTAGAAAACCTCAAGGATGGAGAAATTCAGCGCGCAAAAATCCTCTATTAATTTCTCAATAACGTTTCCATACACCCGATCCACGGGAGCTGAGCTCTTGGCTTAGGTCCGGTCAGTGAAACGGGAACACGCCAATCACCTATTTCACCACGCGACTGTCACCTATTGCACTGGGGAACAATTCGAACGACAGAGGAGTGATGAGAAAGGAAAACGGCGTGCACTTTGACCTTTGTATGCACGCGCTCAACGCATTCTCCATTTCGAATGCTCTCACTACACCAAATACGCGAAATTAGAGGGATTATTGTGGTAATTATTGTCCCAAAACGAGTTTACTCGATTCGCGAGAGCTAACTTCTGGACATTTGCCCGCTCAACGAAACTCGAAAGCACACAATACGAACAACGTGAGCGATTGAATCGCCATTCCACCTCTATCCTAGCATCAAATGCGAATCAGAATGACGAGGAATCAACAACAAAAAAGGCGCCAACGCTCCGAACTTCGACCTTTCGGTCACTGATGGACTATGAAAGATCCTGAGCGAGCGAGCATGGAAAAGGGAGAGTCAAACGACAAAACGAGACACGAGTTCTCTGGACGCTACAAGCTACACTCCCTTTCTCTAAGAGTCGAGGGTTATCACTCTGCGTCTCTAACCTCTCTTACTACTCGCTATCTCTCCTCACATCTCAACAATTTTTGCATCCATCACTCTGGCCGTCTGCGCTCTCTCGTCTTCGCACGCTCTCTCGTCGGCGAACTTTGTACCCTGTTCGCTCGCCAGGGCCATGCGCCTACCCGACTACATCACTCTCGCAAAGACGTCACACAAGAGGGCACGATTCCGCCACTTCTGGGGTGTTTCACTGCACTCTCTCACTTCCACGTGCTCCCTCGGCTTTTCTGATCAAGAACATGCAAGACCAAAGGAGATCGAGTTAGAGCTGCTAACTAGAGCATTCAAAGACTAATTTGAAACGCCACTCTAGTTTAGGCAATAACAATTGCGATCACCACTCGAAAAAGGATTTCAAGGTAATAACACCGGCTCTCGCAACGGTTTCACTCTCGAATTCCTTCAAAACAACGTGCAATCAATGACTTTATCAATGTAATTGGGCAGAGAAGAAGGAGAGATCAAATACACAGGGAAGACACAGTTACAAATCGGGGCGGAAACTTCGAAAATGCTGGCGTACAATGAGTGAAACTTGGAGAACTTGTGGGGTCGAGCAGTTAGAATACATCAGAGAAACCAAAATCGAGAGCTTAACATCGAAAACAATCACTTACAACACAGGATAATCATCAAAAGCATCGGAAGCGTAAATTAATCAGGCAGTTACATACAGGACAAAGTCTCGAGAAAACTTGGCTCGAGAGAGGTAGTTACAGGGGATACGACTTATGTTTAGGATAAGGTTAAGGACAAGCTTAGGCTTAAGAATAAGACTAAGCTTAAACTCAGAAGATGTCCTTCTTCTTCGCCACCCGACTGTCCATCTCGCGCGCGATCCGACCCTTGCGGCCCTCGAGCGACGCCATCTCTCTGCAATGATTATGATGCAATGGTGAAACCCAAATTCTAAAGTCAATCGGAGTTATTCTCTCTTGAAAACGAACATGATGAAACGTGGGAAGGCATTGATAAGGTTCGATGAATAGATGCAAAAAAACAAATGATCATCTGCGTTTCATCGAATGCACAATACCACCACCCGCTCATTCATTCAATCACGTTCTCTTCAAGGCTTCTCATTCCCAAAATCACTGTGATCCACCAGATATCCTACAGCTCAACTAATCGATATACCCTATCCCTCCCTCCTACCGTACTCACTTCTGCACCGCAGCCAGCTGCGCCTCCATCCGCGCCGCCGTGCTCTTGTCGCGCGCGTTCCGCTTGATACCCTGGAAAGAGCTTAATTTTTTATCAATAGCGTAGAAAATCGATAAATTGATGGCATACAATATCATTGTAGGCGACCTCGCTTTAACTTTCTTGCATTGTACAGTTTTACGAATTAGACCAGGCACAACCGGTGAGCATTAATCTAGGACGGCTCATGCACAACTTCATACCCACCAGAACCATCAATTCACCCTCACGAAAGCAACGCAATAATTCACAGCAACATCACTGGAGTTATCCGCCTGATCCACACACTCGACCATTCTCTACCGTACCTCCAGCAACTTCTGCTCCTTCCCTTTCAGCTCCCTCATCTTCCTGTCGATTCATGCTATACCGTACCCCCTCTTCCTAGTCTGTCTACCGCATCCAATCGATACCCAACCGTACCTCCAGCAGCTTCTGCTCCTTCCCCTTCAGCTCCCTCATTTTCCTATCGATCTCTACTCTACCGTAACCCTACCCTACTCCTCACTCCTTGCATACCGTCCACCAATCGATACCTACTTCCTACCGTACCTAATCGATACCGTACTCCTACCGTACCTCCAACAGCTTCTGCTCCTTCCCTCTCAGCTCCCTCATTTTCCTATCGATCTCTACTCTACTGTAACCCTACCCTACTCCTCACTCCTTGCATACCGTCCACCAATCGATACCGTCCTCCTACCGTACCTCCAACAGCTTCTGCTCCTTCCCTCTCAGCTCCCTCATTTTCCTATCGATCTCTACTCTACCGTAACCCTACCCTACTCCTCACTCCTTGCATACCGTCCTCCAATCGATACCTACTTCCCACCATATCCAATCGATACCCTACCGTACCTCCAGCAGCTTCTGCTCCTTCCCTTTCAGCTCCCTCATCTTCCGGTCCGTGTCGAACGACTGTGCGCCCAGGCCGGCCTGGCTGCTCGAGGCGAGGTGCTTCGCTTCTTGCTGAAAGAGTACGGTAATGAATCGGTAACTGATCGAGGAATACTGTACCGACTACGGTAATCGATCGATAACTGATTCTAGTATGCACCCCTTGGCACTAACAATACAATGAGCAGCTCTAAAAACTGGCTGCTCGAGGCCAGGTGCTTCGCTTTTTGCTGAAAATCGGTAGAGAATTGATCGGAGATTACGGTAAGCAATCGATAACTGGTCCTATTTAATGTTAGTTCTACACACGCATAAGGACCAAACACTGGCTGCTCGAGGAGAGGTGCTTCGCTTCTTGCAGAAACAGGGAATACGGTAATCAGGTTGGGTTACGGTAGTCGATCGATAACTGATAATTTGCATTCAACCGTTGCGGAAAGGGGTTTCTCACATTGCTTTTTGTTTTACTCAAAGTGAACGGAGATTGATCGTGCAACGTACTCTTCACTACAAGTTCACGGACATGAGAATCATAAAATCACCCCATCCAATCAACTCAACCATCCCGATTTCCCATAGTAAATTGATAACTACCGTATACCTCATCGAGCTCCCGCTGCGTCGATCGCCTACTAAACCATAGTCAATCGATACAATCTACCGAATACCTCATCCAGCTCCCTCTGCTTTTCTCCATAATCGATACTCCGGTCATTCAATCAATCAATCGATAACTACCGTATACCTCATCCAGCTAGCATCGCATCATTCGCTTACTAGCTGTTGTCATCCTAATCAATCGATAACCACCGTATACCTCATCCAGCTTCCGCTGCGCTTCTCCACAATCGATATTCCGGTCATTCATTCAGTAAATCGATATACCGTATACTTCATCCAGCTCCCGCTGCGTTTCGCCATAACCGATATTCCGATCATTCAATCAATAAATCGATAACCACCGTATACCTCATCCAGCTAGCATCGTCTCATTCGCATACTAGCTGTTGTCATCCTGATAAATCGATAACCACCGTATACCACATCCAGCTCCCGCTGCGTTTCTCCACAATCGATATGCCGAACATTCAATCAATCAATACAATCTACCGTATACATCATCCAGCTCCCGGTGCGTTTCTCCATAATCGATATTCCGGTCATTCAATCAATAAATCGATAACTACCGTATACCTCATCGAGCTCGCGCTGCGTCGGCGCGGGACCCGGCGCCAGCTTGCGGTTGAGGAAGGAGAAGATGCCCTGCTCGGCCTGGAAAGAGTTCCCACTTTTTATCTTCAGAGTGAATTCGAAATCAATTTCTCGGGTTGCACTGCCGCTACATAGAATACGCGAGGCATGGAATCCCCAGGTATTCATGATTCAAAATCAATTTTAATTTAAAAACAAAGGAGAAATAACTGCGGCCTAGGAAGGAGAAGATGCCCTGTTCGGCCTGGAACAGGGGAAGTCCTTTAAAAATGGAAGTCCTTTAAAAATGAACAAAACATCTTCAATTTTTTTCGAAAGAAGGCTCATCACATCGTCTTCTCAGTTGATCACTCCTGCTATACAGAACACGTGCGACAGAAAATCGCTGTGATGGCAACTCCCAGTATAACAATGTAAGTCTAGGTACCGTACCCCATCAACTACCGTATCCCTACCGTAACCCCATCTACCGTACCGCATTCTTCGGCTTGGCCTCCTTGAGTCGCTGCAGGGACTTCCCATCGACCACTCGCTCCCTCCGGCCCGCCTTCTTCTCCATGATAGCATCGAGCGAGGCACCTGATAATTATTTATATAATTAATTAATTAATTAATTTCAGCGCTATGATTCTTTTTTAGGCCACACATGCACCGTGCATTACATCACAACGGAATATGGTTCAATTGAGAACCTGTTGAAACTCGAATACGAAAAGCCACTTTGAATTTGAAATCAGACCATACCGTGAAGCCCCATGATTTCATTGAGAAAGGCGTTAGCTGGAAAAAAGTGGTGCCCCTTCTTTCGGTACTGATATTTTTATTGCCACAGGCGGATGCTTCGTATTGCAGCTCTCTGGACATTGCTTATAAATATTGACTATGCAACACTAACGCGGAAAGTTCTGAAATTTGTAAGAAGAGCACGTGAGATTATGATCGTTTTTAGCGGCCCCTTCATTCTCTTATGGGAACAATGTGACACAAAGTTACGATGTTTCATCAATAGGACTCTTTCGAGGTATTCTTCGAAGACTAACCGAGCTGTCACTACCGAAATCGTCTCTATTTTCTCTTCAAGCTCTACTGCAGCAAGGATGCGCGCGTGTTCTCTAGCTCACACTTTCTTAAATTTATTTTTAAATGGGAAGTCGCACATACAATATCGACATCCGACATCATCCTCTTTCATGGTATCATTGCAACAGAAGCGCGCCTATCGATATTTTGCTCAATATGGCGCAATGCAGGCACATTACTTACATCTGATAGCTTTCATGCGTCCATTGAAACAGGTACGCGCCAATGCAGGCACCGACAAAAAAGAGATCGATTTTTTCTACGCAAGAATGCAAGAGGTGTACTATCTACAATTACAACCATCGGCCGCTGCAACAGGAACGAGCCTGTGAACATGATAGCATTTCGTTCACCTAACTACCGTATCTCTCCTCCCCTAATCCACTCTATCAATATCAATCGATACTACCGTACCTTTGGGGCAGATTCTCGCCTGGATCGCGTGGACGATGCCGCCCTACAGTATGCCTTTCGCATCCTCCCTACACAATACTCTCCCCAATCGATATACCGTAATATCAATCGATACTACCGTACCTTTGGGGCAGATTCTCGCCTGGATCGCGTGGACGATGCCGTCGCTGCGCTTGCCGAGACCCTCGCCCTGCAAAGTAGTACGGTATTGATCGTTTTTCATATATTCAATCGTCGCCCGGATAGTCACTGTATTCCACGGTGCCCGCGTGCCTTTGCGCTCTCACTGCGGCTAGAACGTGCCTGTTCCGACTTGGCCAATTTTCCACGTTCTTCCTAGGTTAGGTTCAATACATAAATAACCAGCAATGCTGTCACACACTCTAGAGTACTTCCTCTCCCACCTTCTTGTATCCCATCATCTGCATCAGCTTGAGGCCCATGCCGCCCCTTGATTCTGCCTACTCTCTTCTCATTTCTTACTAGTACTTAGTCCTTAACCCTAACCTTAAGCCTCTGGTTTCACCTTCTTGTATCCCATCATCTGCATCAGCTTGAGGTTGCCTTATGAGAGATCAAAACTTTTTTTTAAACCACTATGACGGAATATTGAAAACCAGCAGCATCCATGAACATACATACATCTAACGCTACATTGATGTGGTATGTTGTTCCACTCTCTAGAAAGACTAAAATAATGCATTTCTCACCTTCTTGTATCCCATCATCTGCATCAGCTTGAGGCCCATGCCGCCGCCCTGCCAGTCGCCCAGCTCGTCCTGTGAATTGGTTGATTAAGATTAATTAATTAATTAGGATATTATTTAATTAGATGAAGCCCAGTGAGAATAATCCCGTGGTGGAGCGGGAAAGCAGCTGGACAACACTTTGATGTTCGAATATGTTTTGTCAATCAAACTGATATTTTTGTAGACACTCAAATGATCATCTTATTGCCCACTCGCACGTGAAACTGATCTTGTGTCCTGCATGCGCCTAAAATTCGCCAGGACCACCACAACTTTGCACGCGCTGACCGGCTTGTTGCTGACCATTAGCAACGCCCTGCAACAGGAAAAATAATTTAATCTCACTTCGTTGAGCAGTTGTGATTTTTCTTCGAACATGTATTTTAAAAAGTCAGTTTATGATTCCACTGCTGCCAGATTACGGTAGTAAGGGGTACGGTAGAGTGTAGGGCCACTGCACTCTACAATGCCGTATAGTACATGAAGTTTCTCCAGCATGACTTTTCCGACCATTTTTGGTTCATGGTGGTGGCCCACTCCGAGACCATGAACCCCGGGTCATGGTCCGAAAAAATGATGATTGCGTAATCGACTCCTATGATGATAAATATTCACAATATGACCTACTGACACTGTGGGTGAGGTTTGTTCCAGAAATCTCTAAGAGACTCAGTGGGAAATGCCTGAAAAGTCTGCCCTGAGACTGACTCCGGGCCACTCAGATCAACTCCGCAAAAAAGGTAATGGCCCAATCCCTTCCATATGTGGTGGGATCGATGCAGGAGCGAAAGGGGTACACTGGTATACCTAGATTAGTTGGGCGCAAATGGCGTTGAGATACTGAAAATTCCGAAAATATGAAATTTGGAACCCAAAAACCGCTTCCGACTCATTCTAAAAAAGATCCTAGTAGTGTTCCTGCGTATTGTGAACAAGCCTAACACAATGCAGAAGAAATTTCGACTCTAGCTTGTTCCGTTGAAAAGTTGTGAAAATGCACTTTTCAAACTTCGCGCGCACCTGGCGCGCCGCATTTCGTTATACGGCCGGTGAAGTCATCATTTTTGTAAACAAGGTCAAAGGCCCTCCAACATATGTGAGTGGGGAGACCCGAATCGAGAGTCCTGGCGGAATGTCCGCAAAAGGGCGAAAATGGTGAATTTTCTTCGAGCCGGTCTCTTACATTGCTGCACACTTGCATCCGTGGCATGGTTTCCGAAGAAGTCTGCTCATATTAATTTTCAATTTGGATAGGAAAGCATCATGCTACTGGTTGAGACGGAGCTCGCCGCAGATGAAATAATAATGGAACGAGAAAGTGCAGAGAAAATTTTTTCGATTTAAAACCAATTTTTTTCGAAAGTGGACACGATATATTACCGATTCGCATCTGTTTCGTTCATCTACCTCCTTCGGAGCCAGAACTCGCCTGACTCTCAACCGCTCGCGCACTACCACAGCCAGCACATCTCTTTCCGCTCAATTATTGAACCTTTCTAATTATTTAATTATTTAATTATCTAATTATTTAATTTACTCAATTATTGAACCCAGCTCGGAATCAATCTAGGGTGAACTCCGTAATGATAAGATCGCAGTGAAAATAGACTACAACAAATCGCCAATCCTTTCTTTCGTCAACTTTCGTCAACCATTTTCCAGAGTGAACCAACAGAACATTGCCGAGTGCCAAATCGATCTGTTATCTACTCTCACAGGACGCAAAAGAGCCTGCTCATCAACAGCCCCTCACAAGCAAATTAGCTCCTGCAATGCGATCCAATCGATTCTATTCTATCCTATTTTATTTTGACCACTGAATACCACAGATGAACTAGTCCAGCACGGCATTACAGTGGTTATCAAGTCTGCGTGAAACACGGAGCAACTGCACAGTTCTTACAATAAGCAGCGGCCACGGCTTTTTCTGAGCGACCCTCACTGAACGAGAGGATGTATTTGTGAAATTATGCAGTAATCGAGATCCCATTGGTCCCACGGTACGCCACAGTGATGATCTAGACAGTGTGAAGCGAGGAATCAGAGACATAAATTATCTTTTTCATTCCCCACCCGGCGCAGATCAAACCTCAGTTTCAGTCTCGCATCCTCCTTGGTACCAAAACGCGCCATGTGCGAAATTCAATTTGCGAATCTTTGCCTGCTGAAGAAAATAATGCAGGGTCTACTGCTTCCAACCCAGTTGAGATGTTTCTGATAGAGTGATACTATTGCACTGCCTTTGCGGTAAATCGGCAACGAAAACCTCACCGTGGATCAAGCATACGCCTAACCTCACAGACTAATGCAGTCGCTTTCGGTTCAGAGCTATTTTTACTGTTTTTTAATGACTCGTCGTCTCACATTGTCAAACCAGGATAGTAAAGCGATGATCACCGCATCGTGGTGCGGCGATGCGCCTGGTCACACACACATGCACCCGCTGTTTGGTCGAACCATTCAGTCACTTTATTTGTTTGAACCATCCGCGTACGAATCACAAGAAAAACACGAAGCAAGCAATCGATGATCAACGCATCGTGGAGCTGCGATGCGCCAAGCTACACAGATCTAATCTGCATCGCACATGTATATCAAAACCACTCGACCGAGGTCTTTTGTTCTTATTTATTTATCTCGCTTACGTACTTCGCACTAGAACTGCAATCAGCGTCGTGGTGATCAACGCTGCGTGATGCGCGTGTGCGCCAGGCTACTTCCCTTGGAACTACCAGAACATAAAAAAAAATTAATTTGACTTTTCTCCAACTGTTAACGAGCCGCAGCCTCTGTGCCTCATGCAATCTCCGTGAGGCAAGAATGCACCAAGAAGCAGCATCTACATTTCATATTCGAATTTCATTCGTGAAGTCTCGCCTAGCCTCGTCAGCACAGCGTGAAAGTAGAGTGAACCAGTACACTCTTGCAATGCATTGAAATTGTTTCACAAATAAATATTTTCAATCAAGTAGAGTGCTTCGACTATTGCTCTGCGACATGCTCCGTTCCCTATGCAGCTTCCTCGCAACTCGTTTTCGCCTAGCATCCACCTACGTCCTTGATTGTGGAACATTTTCATTTTCACGCCCTTTACCGTACCCACTGACTAATTTTTAGATAACTCTTCTCACCTTGCTCACTCTTCCATGCTTCTCCTGCTTGAGCTCGGCAAAGTCCTCGGCTGACGGACCGGCTGGAAATCGATATTGTTAGGTCACCGTAACCTCTACAGTAATCCTTGTCAACCGTACTCCTCGACCCATCGATTAAATCTACCACAGTCTGCTCTTGATCAGTTCCTGCCCCCTCTTCCAAAAAACTTATTGTACCTCCTCCGATCAACAACCTGCCCTACCGCATTCCCTGACTGCCCTACCGTATCCCAGAATCAGCCCAATCGATACCGTACCTCCCTCCCGCTCCTCCACCACGATCTCGCCCTCGAAGGGCAGCACTCCCGTACCCTAATTATGGATCTGCCCTACCGTACCCCCAATCTGCCCAATCGATACCGTACCTCCCTCCCTCTCCTCCACCACGATTTCGCCCTCGATCGGCAGCACGGCGGCGATGCTCGAGCTCACCTCGGCTCCTGCAACGAAGATGAGATACCGTATGCTCGGGTTACTGTAGCCTATTGATTATACTATGGAGCTCATTGGGCCCTGCAACGAAGGCATACCGTATCCTCGGGTTACTGTATCCTATTGATTATACTAAGAAGTTCATTGGGTCCTGCAACGGAGATGGGATACCGTATGCTCACAAGTCTACAGTAAACTATTGATTATACTGTGGTGCCCATTGGGTCCTGCATCGGTGCTTACCCTTCAGGCTGGTGTTTTCTATAACTCGGAAAAGCCGCACAGATCGAGAGCTGTTAGTATCAATGAAGATGAATACTTTGCGAAACATGCAGACAGCAGGTCGCAATAATTTTTTTCACCGAGAGAAGGAAAACGAGATCATAGTCGATCCACATTTCAATCATTTTTCAATTGTGTGCACCTCAGAGTCACCACGTAACAAATCAACTAATAGTACCCACTTTCCGAACGTACCAATCGAAAAACGTATCCCTATCTTTCGTAACATAACAAATCGCACGGTCCTCATATTGTTCGCTACCGTACCCTAGTACAGTAACCCCCTGACAACAAGAGTACCGTAACCCCACTACCGTACCCGTTCTCAGGATCTTCACTGCCAGCTTGTCGCCGTCCTTCGCAGTCACGCGGCCGACCTGCAGAGAATAAATAATCGATAAGTCTGACTCTCTCCAATTCGCATGCTCTCTCGCTGACGTTGCTTTTTTACATTCAGTTTCCTCATGCCCACTAACTCTCATAGCATCTGTGGGTCATATTGCGTATGTGAAGCGCAATAGCAAGTTGTTGAATTTGTAGGTGATGATGATACTACCATACCCTATGCAACAACTACCGTGCCCACACACGGTGTTAGTTATCGATCTCTATACTACCGTACCCCTACCGTAAGCTCACCTCCCACAACGGGTCCACGGACACGAGCACCGGACTGCCCTCGGCGAGCGATCTGAAGCAGACTTCATTAAGACAATTATTAACAATACATTTTGTAATAAATGTAATATATTCAGTATTTTTTCAGCAGAAATCGAGGTACTAGTAATAATTAAAGACCACCAGAGCTCATCTAAACCTCGTGAAACCCGCAGTCACTAACGCGCGATGACCATCTCGTATCCAAGATATTTGTTTGTTTGTAGAAGGAAACTTGAAGAGGTATCGAACTCCTTGTCAATCAAGAGAGAACAAGACGCCTTGAAGCCCATAATAAACTTATCGTAAAAAAAAGACGAAAGACAGCAACTCACTCAAAGTCCGGCTCATCGTAGTCCTCACTCCTCACTATGCATACACTAGCTCACACTATTAGCTTGTTTCCACCCTATCATACTTTATTTTTAATGTTTGGAGCACAAATGTACTAAGATTCGCGGTTTCAATAATAATATAAAGTACTCACTCGAAATCCGGCTCGTCATAGTCCTCGATCTCCGAGGCGGGCACGCTCGTCCCGTGCGAGTACTTGCACCTGCGAATGAGTACAATTGTACTGTGGTTCAATCCTGGTGATGGACAGCTTCAATATTATTAGGTATTCAGGCAGCACTAGTGGTTGATAATGAGGTCGCTCTTTCCATCTTCAAAATCAAACCCTCAATTACTTCGAAACGACAGTCCTCGATCTTCGAAAGCAGCACAACTCTCAAAAAACTCAGTCCCTGATCCCCAACCGTCGTTCTCCTACCGTACTACTCACTTCTCCGCGTATCTGCAGGCGTCCGCGAGGTAGTGCTCCTAAACCCTTTTTCAACCGAAGCCCTAACCTATTTACAAATGGCAGTTTTCGATAGCTTTAATCGGTGAACTACCGTACTTCTCCGCGTATCTGCAGGCGTCCGCGAGGTTACCGTACCATCTAACTACCGTAACCACTCCTAATAAACCCAGTGCTCGATTTCCAACCATCGTGCAACTACCGTACTTCTCCGCGTATCTGCACGCGTCCGCGAGGTAGTGCTCCTATACCCTATCTCTACTGTAGCCCTAACCTATTTACAAATGGCAGTTTTCGATAGCTTTAATCGGTGAACTACCGTACTTCTCCGCGTATCTGCAGGCGTCCGCGAGGTTACCGTACCATCTAACTACCGTAACCACTCCTAATAAACCCAGTGCTCGATTTCCAACCATCGTGCAACTACCGTACTTCTCCACGTATCTGCACGCGTCCGCGAGGTAGTGCTCCTATACCCTATCTCTACTGTAGCCCTAACCTATTTACAAATGGCAGTTTTCGATAGCTTTAATCGGTGAACTACCGTACTTCTCCGCGTATCTGCACGCGTCCGCCAGGTAGTGCTATCGTACCATCTTACTACCGTAAACACACCCTAATAAACTCACTCCTCGATCCCCCAATAACGTGCAACTACCGTACTTCTCCGCGTATCTGCACGCGTCCGCGAGGTAGTGCGGGCAGGGCCGCATCGCCGCCACCAGCGGGTGCGAGTACAGCACGGAGAGCTGCAAATTGGTGTTTTGAATTGAAAAAAATCCTCCGGCTTGCTATCCAAGTACAATAGACTTTTTGAAATACGATACACGGAGCAGTAACTGACATCCGTCAATGACAACGGACTGTACTCGCGTCTTGAAACCGATCATCACCATGTGACAGTTCATTTTTGGAGCGTAATTTGAAGCGTAAATTATCGGTTACCCTACCGTACCCCTATTCAGTTCTCGATCAATAACAACCGTACCATCACTCCTTTGTCCGGATCCACGCCGTCGAATCCCAACACGATCGCCGCGTGCTTGTCCAGGCCGAGCTGCATCGAGGAGGCCTGTAATTAGGTTAATTAAACAATCTACAAAGCTAATTAATTAAGCTTAATTATTGAAATCAGCAATCGCTGATATTTTAAAGACCTCAATGTCAGTAAATGTTGTTTAATCTTGCAAAGACCGATCTCGAACTGATGCTGCATTCTTTTCCTGACCCATAACCATAATGCGCAACCGCCTATCACCACGTGAATTTGCTCCCCACAAGTACCTAGATGTCTAGGTTACAGTGTGCTTGCCGAGGCCGAGCTGCATCGAGGAGGCCTGGTGAATTGGAAGGAATTACGTTATGAGGGTTACTGTAGGTAGAATGTTGAAAAATCATTATCAAGCATTCTATTTATCACTAGCACTGCACATGAACTACCACTTCTTCACACCCACGTCTATCACCGCATCGCGCAACCAGCCATCACCATATCAATCTGTCCCTCACACCAGATTTTGAACCCAGATTTTGAGCTAGCCGTGTGATTGGCGCCACATGCTTCGGCATCGAAGAAGCATGCGAATTAATTGGGGATTACGGTATGAAGGGTACTACAGCAAAATTATTGATTGATCTAAAACATCCAAGTAAACATTTAGTGGTGTTTACATGCAGATTGTGAATTACTGCACTATCAAGCGCCCCTCTTATAACTGCCTCGTGGAACCAGCTATCCCCACGTAACTCTACTCCCTCTCTCGCTCCTTCCTTGTGCCATCAGATCGAAACGTACAGGATGTTTTGCTACTATTTCATGTGAATATTGAGATCCATGAACTGAACATATCAACACCCCCGCAACACCATCGACCCATATCTGCCTTGTGCAGCCACTCCTCACCATGCAATCCCAGTTATCTTGTTCGTTTCCTGACCACCACTCCATTGCGAAAATAGATGTTTTCAACACAAAAGGATAAACATTGTTCGCTTTTCCGAACGTCGTCGTGTCGCCACCCCGCGAAGCTCGCAACCACCATGTCATTCAGCCTATCCCTTGAAATTCAACAGCCAGGAAACAAGGTTGTGGTACCAATAACGAAGGAAATGCCATTGCTCTCTCAAAAGCACGCGATACCTTTCTCCAGCGAACGAGACGAGTAATCACGCGTCCAGTCAAACGCAAAATCTTAATTTCGCTGCTGTTAGTCATTAAAGCCGACGTGATATGCAAATATTTCGAAAGGAAAAGCTTAGAGATCAAACACCATCAACGCTCTCCGCGTGACGGCTGCATCTAAGCGCGATGAAACACAAAGGTGTTGTCAAGCGATGTTCCAGAACAGGCTTACCACCACAAGATATCATTATTGCGCTACTACCCAACATCCCACTACTGCTGCTCCACGACCCTCGACTTTCATCGCCTTGTGATCAACATTATGCGAGTATTGTGTGTGCGAAAGAGGAAGCGGAGACGAACATCTACTTCCCCCACTGTGAGCCCTTATCTACCCACGGGGGCTCATGGGGTGGACAAAATGACGGCCAGCGAAATCCCATTCAAACGTCCCTTCGCGGGCATCACCCATACCGTAGTTTCCAATCCGTTTGGGAAATCAGCGGGGGGAGCTCTCTCCACCCTGCTCACCATAAGTTGGAGGGTAAGCAAGAGGGTGCGCTCTAGACGCGCCGGGTGATAGACAGGGGGGAGAGGGGGAGGGAGAGGAGCAACCTCTCGCACTCTCTCTCCGGCCGCTCTCTGCCTATTTGCATTGTATGGCGGCGGCGCGCATGAGCCCTCGTGCTACCCCGACGCGGCCAGCAATTGCCATGCGGGCGCTATAGTAATTTAGCAATACTCATACCGGCGTAATCACTCACAAACGACCATCAAACCATCTTGTCTACTCCGCGCGGCCAGCAATCACCCAGTACCCATCCAGCACCTCCCTTCTACAATACTTTACACGATAGACCTGCTCTTCTATCGTAGCTCAACTAGGGTAAACAATCAATCAATACTCTCACCGTATACGGCGCCCTGCATCTCATCCCGATCAGATCCGCCAGGTCCTCCTCTTCCCTCTATCATAACCTCTCTCCCACAGCACTCAATCAACACTCTACCATACTCATTTCCACATTCGTTAACCCAGAAAGGAATCGATACAGTACCCTACCGTATACGGCGCCCTGCATCTCATTCCGATCAGGTCCGCCAGATTCTCCTCTTCCCTCTGCCATGACCTCTCTCCTACCGTACCCAATCAATGTCCTACCGTAATCGATGAAAATCTTACCGTATACGGTGCCCTGCATCGCATCCCGATCAGGTCCGCCAGGTCCTCCTCGAATCCTCCTTCCTCCTCCTCTGCCCCCTCCTCGTCCGGCTTGCGGATCTCCAGTCCCTCGGTTGTCTGGAATAGGACAACCAATAATAATATAAAATGAATCGGTGTAACGAATTTATTTCGACTAAATGTTCGACGAATTTCGGTAGTGACTGGCATAGGTGTCCTAGGAAACCGGGAACCGCATTTTTTTCGCATTTTTAAAAACAAAATTACTTCCTTTTGTAAAAAAAAAGTTCAAAACACAATTAAACAATTTCGGGGAAAATGTGTGAAAAAATTCCGAAATGTCCGTTTCCGAAACAGCTCTTCCCAAATGGAATTTTCCGAAATGTCCTTTTTCGGAATGGATTTTCCGAAATGTCCTTTTCCGAAAAATATTTTCCCTAGTAGAATTTTCCGGAAAAAAATTTCGGACATGTCTTACCACCCTTCCAGTGCCATTTCAAAACGAGAAATGTAACGCTTTTTCACACACGACAACCGTGCAGTCATGACATTCTAGTCATTAGAAATGCTCGAGACTTGAGACTTTGTCAGGTCAGTGCAACCAGCAATCGTCGTCTACGTCTTTCTTTCCGAAGACATAGCTAAAATGTTTCTTTCCTCGGAAAACGCAATGTGATTACAACTGATGCATGTCAATAACCTATCTACACCCAGCGCAACCGGCAACCAAAAAGGGAGAACGCTTTCGATAAAACGCCGAAAGAGCATTCTATTGAAAACAAGCCATCTTGTTCCCCTATCAATATTCCATGAAACCAACATTCTCCAAGTTATCACAAACATATTTTTCAAATAAATATCGACAACCTCCTCCCCTCTATCAAACCAACTCAAGCAGTCTCAAAGTGCCTCCTCGGGTTACAGCACCGAGGGTTATCTATGTTTCAGTTGCCTTTCTTACCTCCTCCGACTCCATAAGCTCCAGCAGCTCTATCAGATCCGTCTTGCTGCCCTCCAACTCCGCCCTCTCACTCTCGGAGAGAGCGTCGGACGCGAGTCGCTCGTTGATCGAGGCGAGCTGTGAATTGCATTATTTAATTAATCAAATTAATATTTTACTAAATAAAAGATAATAGTTTTTGTACTAGTTATCACACGAGAGATATTACCAAGAACAGTTCACATTCGCCTATGTTCGCGTTGACAAACAATAACTCACCACGTGCGAAACGCGCAATCTTGCTTATACTTGCACTACAGTTCAAGTTTGCATTAGTTGCTTCAGTAAACAATTCCAAAAGCACAGGTATTGCGAACTGCCTATCGCATTTTTTTTCGAAAGCTAGATTCTACCAAGTCTAAATAACCAAAATAAATTCGATGCTCACCTCGCTGCGATACGCCGCTAGTTCCTCACTCATGCTGGAAAGGAATCGATCGATTCTTGCCTCCTGGCATATCGTAATCCTTCTCTACCGTATCATTCAAGTACATTCACAGGCGATTCTGCTACCTTTTTTGCCCTGATTTCTTCAGGTACATCAAGCACAGAAAAAAGTACTTTATCCAAGTTGCGTATCATGCATAGAAAGTTGGGAGTGGATTTCGGTGGTGTAAAGTGTGTACTGTAAGGGGCGAGGATCGTGGGAGCAGATTCTTAAACGTCGGATACAGTATGCGCAAAGGTTAGCAAGAAATGAGAAACACTGGGGTACTATGTACACACAACTCTCGTCTTGAAATGGCTCGGGAAAACTGGGGTGGAGGGAAAGGAAGTGGATACGGTCAATCGATACTACAGTACCGTTAGGGAGCGGGGTGGTCTTACAACAGCACAGGGAGTGACCGGAGTACGGTATCAGCAACGAATCGATGTCTGCCTGATCAATACAATGCGTGGAATACGGTAGGGGCTTATTAGAGTGTGGATACGGTAGCATGCCTGGTCAAAGATCAATCAAACGAATGCTGTGAGCTGTCGTTATAAAGCCAACGTAGGGGAAGTTTTGTCCAAGAAATCTACGAGAAACTATTAGAAGGCATAACTCTATCTCAATACTATGCGAAATCTTTTACACAAAGTGAAACACATGGTTGTGAAGTCTATCAACAATAATTCTGAAGTCACGCGCAAAACACATGGCTATTTACAGTGAAACAGAGGGTGTGGTGTGAGATCAATACGGGAACGGAGGGAGCGAAAACTGTCAGGGTACGGTATACTGAGCTACCGTAACCAGGAAAACGAAAAGGGGCGTGGTCTCCCGATTCAGGGAGCTGGCAGGACGCCAGCAGCCTCCAGATTCTCCTTCAACGACTCGAAGATCGTCAGCTGGTTCTCGTGCGACAGCCAGAGGATCTGCGTGAGCAGCTTGGAGGGGTTAGGCACTCTGTAATTAGTGAGGTGGTTAACAGACAAATTTTGGATATTTCCTATATGCAAGAAGCCACGGGTTCACGAGGGCTCATGCGCGCCGCCGCCATACAATGCAAATGGGCAGAGAGCGGCCGGAGAGAGAATGCGAGAGGCAGCTCCTCTCCCTCTCTCTCTCGCCTGTCTATCACCCGGCGCGTCTAGACTCTGGTTTCTCCCAACCACTGGTTAACCAGTACCTCAACCACTGGTTGGCGGGTATGCCAACCAGTGGTTGAAGTACTGGTTGACCAGTGGTTGCGGTACTGGTCAACCAGTGGTTAGGGTACTGGTCAACCACTGGTCAGAGTACTGGTCAACCAGTGGTTGGGGGATACGGTATTGTGGAAAGTCATTTATCGATAGCAGCATGAGTTGCCCCATACAGTAACCGAGCCACACAGGGGTGGGCCCGGTCACATCCAAAGGACGGTCTCGATGGGACCGTAGCCAGTTGCGCGCAGTGGCGCTCGAAGGTACTCGGTTTAGGGGTGCGAGAGGGGCCCTTATAGCAAGTTACATTCTACACGCGACGGGTTTGAGACCCTCTTGACCACTGGTTGACCAGTATCCTGACCAGTGGTTGACCAGTAGGCCCGACCGGTCCGGCCTACTGGTCAGCCAGTGGTTGAGATACTGGTTGACCAGTGGTTGGTATACTGGTCAACCAGTGGTCAAAACACTACTGGTTAACCAGTGGTTGAGGTACTGGTCAACCAGTGGTTAGCTCAAACTCCGCCCACTTTTACTGGTCAACCAGTGGTTGGAAGAAACCAGAGGAGCGCACCCTCTTGCTTACCCTCCAACTTATGATGAGCAGGGTGGAGGGAGCTCCCCCCGCTGATTTCCCAAACGGATTGGAAACTACGGTATGGGTGATGCGCGCGAAGAGGCGTTTGAATGGCATTTCGCTGGCCGTCATTTTGTCCACCCCATGAGCCCCCGTGGGGTTATTAGTTCCTCATACGATAGACAGTCTGATATCGCGCTATTGAAACGCAGTAGTATCTGGACTGATTGCCCGAAACCCGACATATCGAGATAGAGATGAGCGAGACCGTTTCATGGCATCGAAAACAGCATACCCGCTTCATCCCCACTCGAAATCTCCGCCAACTGACTTCCCAGCACAGGCGATCCCATGATCACCAAAAAACCCATTTCGACTATCAGAGGCTTCGCCCTCATCCACAACCCGGCGCGGCTAGAGAGCACTCACTTGATGAAGGTGTGGATGTACACGTTGACGAAAGTGCCCATCAGCAGCTGGCAGTCGAAGCGATCCATCAGTCCGCCGTGCCCCGGGATGATCGCCCCAAAGTCCTGCGAATTGAATCCTTTTAATACTATTCAATTAATAATGAAAACAGTTGTTTTTCCTAGAAAACTTTCTCGATCATTCATTCACGTTAGTCCCCCTAGACTATCAAGGAATGATCTTGAAACGTATCTCTACCAGCAACATCGCAAAAAAAACTGAGAAACTGCTCCAAGCCCGCCTAATTACCGTGCACGATCCTCTAATCAATCGAATATCGTACGACTACCGTACCTTGATCTTGAATGCCCTCTTGAACCCCGACGCGAAGAATCCTCCGAAGGGTCCGAGCAGAGAGGCGAACAGGGACATCGGGATGGAGTGCAGGATGAAGGGGTAGAGCGAGATCTGCAAGATGGGTAATTAATTTAATTTAATTAAATAATTAATCATCATCGAACAGGCTTCTGTATTTAATTTCATGGCGCACGAGCATTGGTTGTCAGTTTTTTTTGCCCACCACTTCCGGGTCTCATAGTTCCGTCTAACGATTCGGGCTAGCATCGCAATCCAATAAATGCATGACAAACGGTGTGAAAAAATAATGATAGTTGAAGTATTCACTGATTTCTCGAGAAAGCAGTTCGCTTTTCAGCATCTCTCATATTTTCGAGTTTCATAATAGATACTAAACATTCGGCGAAGCGTGAAAATTTGATAGGTATTCGACTGCCAAGAAAAACCAACAAAAACGATTACTGCGACAGTCGCAAACATTAACCTAGCTCGATCTAGCGTCAGTGTCCCTACTAGTTCCTCAAAACAAGAAATGATCAGTCGTAGTGATTTTTCAAATAAAACGAAATCATCAAATATCGCAATCAAACAATATTCTTTTTTCCAGCTGGTCTTTCCAATAAACAATGCGCTTGATCAACCCGATGAGCTATCATTAGGCAAGCTCAACTTCCTATACCGCTCTAACAATAAAGGAGAACCTACTATACTCTTGCACAACATTATCGTAATCACATCAATACCACCTTCTTGGACGCTACCGTAATTCTCGAAATCAATTCAAGACCGTACCTTCGGCTTGATCCACCCGATCGGCTTGGGAAGCCTCACTCCACGCTACCGTAATCCTCCCAATACCGTACCCCACAATAGTCTGATAAATCGATAACTACCTTAGTCCCCATACCGTACCTTCGGTTTGATCCACCCGATCGGCTTCGGGAGCGCGAACTCGCGCAGCTGGAACGACGACGGGATCGTGCAGTTCGAGCTGTCCACCTGGTAATGAATCAAGTTAATTAGCGTAATTAATTAGGTTAATTAACTTAATTCATTAGCTTAATTAATCAATAACAATCTATTTTATCAGTCTGGTAATTAGTTAGAGTAATTAATTTTATAAGCAAATAAATAGATGCTTAATTAGTCAATTACTTAATGACTAACTAACTACTTACAATTAGTTAATTAAATAAGACAATTAAACTCACAGCGTAGTCCTCCACGGGGCACACGTAGAAGGGGTTGGAGAGCAGGCAGTAGGAGAGCTGCGAGGGGACTATTTTTAAACTTGTTCATGAAAGCGAGTAACCCTCAATTTGCTGAATCGACACTAGGGATGTCAGAATTAAGAGTGACTCTCCTCATTTCACATACTCTCTCGCCTACCTGATCGGTTAGAGAGTGTGGAAAATGAGGAGAGCCATTCTTAATTCTGACATCCCTAATCGGCACCTGTTCAATATCTTGTACTAACATTGCAACTACGAAGACACTAGCAGAAAACCAAACAAGCTCGTTTCACCGTACAAATTAAGAAGGAACTTTCTAGTTGTGATTATGTGTATTTTTTTAAAAATCGATCTGTGGCGACGCCCTATCAAAGCGGAATGCGACCATCGAGAGATATTTGGGCATTCCAACCCAAAATCACCTAGTACAAAGATTACCGATGAACGAAATGCAGTAACCCCACACATCTACATACTATCCTGTGAATCAACAATCTACGATATCCCAATCGATCAATACTCTACCGTATCCTAATCAATCAATAAACCACCGTACCACCAGTCCGAACACGACCGTGCTCGCGGCGCCGCCGATGAAGCCCTCCCACGTCTTCTTCGGGCTCAGCTGCAAAATATTATTATTATTAACAATATTAAACATTATTCAGATTTTGCAACCCCGGTGATAGCACGTTGCATGATTCCTACTACAAGGTTATGATTGGATTAAAAGTGATTCCAAGTGCGGGCAGATCTCAAACATTTATCAACGGCGGCTTGCCCCAGAAGAAGCCGAGACATTCAAGCTGATCAACAGCAAAACCCGACAAGCCAGCGCTGTATTGTTACTACTAGGTTCCAGTGATAGTTAAGACAGCAATAATCCGTAGATCGCCGCCCCCAAAACTCACTCAGCCAGTACAACTAGTAAATTCAAGCGTATTTTAACAACAAAACCCGACAATTTAGCGCTGCGTGGTTGCTACTAGGTTCCAGTGACCGTCAAAAGAGCAATGGTCCGAAGTTTCTCTCCAAGAATAAACTAATCGCCCTACCAGTTTTACTATGGATCCTTTTTTATGCAGTTTTCCGCATCGACTCGCATCGCAGAATTAATCAACGGCGTCTTGCCCCAGAAGAAGCCGAACATGCAGGGGATTTTACTCATCAAATCACCACACAAGTTAGCGCTCCGTTGATGATACTATGTCCCCGTGATCTCCATGACAATATTATTCGGTAGATCGCCAGCCCAAAGCCAAATTATTTACCAGTCCAGTTTTCTGTTCTTGCACAGTTTTCCGCATCTACTAATTAGCCTAATTACCTTAATCAACGGCGTCTTGCCCCAGAAGAAGCCGAACATGTAGGACATGATGTCGCAGCAGATGATCATCGCCACAGGGATGAGGAACCTGCGAATATTAATTAATTAATTTGTTTATTAAATAATTAATTAATAGCTTAATCGGTTTCATATGGCATCCCACAGAGATGAGGAACTTGCGAATAGCAAGGAGGTTCATTAGCTAATCAATATAATAAATTAATTGAATTCTGAGTATAAAGCAGTATGAAAATCTATGCCCATTGAAGGATCAATAAATTCTTATTAGAAAATGAAACCGCCACCCGATTGACCACACACAGGCCAATGTACATTTGACAGAATTGTGAAACTCGAACGAGACAATCGTTTGTGGGTTCAAATTCCGAGTGGTCAATCAATGTGGGTAAATCGATTCAGTTCCTCGAAATAAAAAAATATGCCTCACCACAGTATGCCCTGGAAGATGTTGACGATGATGAGGAAGGACTGCGACACGATGAGCAGCAGGCACACGTGCGTCCACGCGAACTGCGAGATGGGATTGCTTAGAGACTAATTAGCCAATTGTTTATATTTGAAACACTAATACGATGTGGTTGTTGTAACATAGCCAGCTAAGCTACAGCAATACTGGCAAGCGATCAAGATCTAGGAAAATCCCGTGAAACACGAGAGCTCATTTCAAACACTTCCGGGAGAACAGATTGATTATTGTGACAACCACGCCAGCTCGCAACGAGGTCTGTGAGAAATGAACGTCTATGGAGACCAGGTGGAACACGAGACCGAAAGCCGAGTCAAAAATTTGCTTTGATAACTTCTCAGAGGCCAGGATCCAATGAGACTTTCAATAATCTATCCGTTTTAGCTACGCAGTGATACGAAAAAACAACACTTGCGTTGTACTTGAATTGACAAGCGCGAGCATGATCGTTTTGATTGGAGAAAAACAAGACGACTCGATTGGGGCTGGCAAGGAACCATCGGCTAAGATGACTGGATGAAACACGAGGGCACTTTATCACTTCGAGACTTCTAGGAGTAAAGATGGTCTTTTTACCACGAGCAGCGATACCCCAATGTAACGTGTGAGAACCGATCAGCTATGTCCACCCCATGGAACATCAAAGTTCTTGGATGCGCTAACTGCATCACATTACTGCACAATTGCGAAAAATATTGTTTCAGTTACGAAAATGAATCAGGAGACCAACGTAGCTGGCACGAACGAGCGAATACTTGTACCGCATGGAACTGCTTTTTGTAAGGCTATTCGAGTTGAAATATTTAGCAAAGACAGGAACTGATGACACCAACGAAACTACAAGAATTCATTTACTTTGCCTATCTCGTGAAACATCACAGTTCATTGACCTAAAATTTGAAATAAATCCTCACCAACGAGAACTGCCGCATGTAGTAGCCCTTCTGCAGCGAGAGCACGAACCTGCGAATTGATTTATTTAATTATTTATTTTAATAAAATTACGTAGGCCTATTTTTATTATTTACAAATTAGTAATTGAAATGCCTAACTTGTTGCAATCGTGAGCCCATTACATTCGGTGTTTAAGCTGCCAGTGAAACAATCACATGCCAAGAGAGGGCGATCGTCATAATGATAACACTATCAATTCCAAAACCACCCCAAAACTCGGTCATTTCCTGTAGGGACTTCCAAATACTTCAAAATTTCGGCGGGAATTCAAACATTCAAATTCCCGCTCACCACACGAAGCCGCTGCAGTACAGGCCGAACGAGATCAGCCGGTGGTAGGCAACGAGGAAGTGCAGGAAACCCTCCTTCCTGGAAATAGACAACGATTGGTTTATCCCGGACAATCTTAAACTGCAGCCTCTTCCACAAACTTAGAATGCACTGTGCATCATGAATTCGCCTAGCAGCATGCTCCTGGGCAGTAAAAGCCAAAGGGCGGCAAAGTGAGGTGTCGTAAAAACGATACCAAAGTCCTAGTCGATGGT